>ML782418.1:41931-120667 GCA_009831015.1 Picea engelmannii
TATATATATATATATATATATATATATATATATATATATATATATATATATATATATATATATCTTTTTTGACCATATTTCTTCGATCATTTTTGTCCAAAATTTGATTAAAAATTTAGAATATTTGTTGGAATCATAGATATCAATTGTTGATATTGCACAATCCAGATGCAATAAATGTTTTTGAGAGTGATGGATCCATTTATACATTCAAAAATACAATTTCAATAATGAAAAGTTACAATTTGACCAAAAATTGTATCACTAGATTTCAATAATAATTAAAAAAATCCCAAATCATATTTCTCCATACTTGAAACTTTGCATAGAAACATATTTTTAAATGAAAAGCATAACAAAAAGTTGAAACTAAAGTGGAAAATATTTAATAAAATTATTTCTACTAATATATAATATAAATCAAGTATAACTTGTTTACCGACAAAGCATCATGGATGCACTTATGTGCCTCGTAAGTTGAAAACACCTCCTCCAAACCATCATTGCAATTTCCAGTGATACATCTTGAAAAAATATTCACATTAAGTGGCCTTAATAAATTGCCACTAAATAGATTTGGACTTTGATTTTTTTTTTTAAATCGAAGGAAGAGTCACTTGAAGATGATGAAATCTCCAAAATACTTTAATAATAATGTTATCACTAAGATTTAGCCTCATATCGCAGGAGTATAAACCTAATACCCGTCAAAATTTTTGTGGAGGTTGGTTTATGAGTGGAGGTCAAATGGACAAAACTTAGTACGAGAATGCTTTAACACGGAAACTGGACAAGCAATGCATAGAGAAATGAGGTCCTCATTAACTTCAGCCAATGGTTTAGAGTTAAAGGTGAGCAGAGGGAGGACTTAGTGAGAAAGGTGAACAATTCTGCAATGGGCATCCAACCTTCAAGCATCTTGGTAAAGAAAAAATCAGTCTCAAGAGCACTCTTGGACTTAAGTTTCAGACACTGAAATATGTCACAGCAGCATAATAATCAAACATCCATTATCATGTGACTACAACAACTCATTTGGATCCTCCATGCACGAGAATTTTAGCATAAGAGGAAATAAGATAACAAAGGGAAAGTACTGGAAGAAGTCACAAAAACATTATAATCAAACCTACATTACAATACAACTACAACCCTCAACTGGATCTTCCATGCCCGAGTGTTTCAACAGATTTGATTCAAAGAGATGAAATAAGTTGACTTATACTAATGCGAAAGTCTCAAATATCATACAAAACTAGAGAACAACTTTGTTATCAAATATTACAAAATAGGGAGCTCTGCTCAATGAGTTGACTAACTTAACAAAATATTGAACTAATCTATTTATACTCAAATCAATCCATAACTGCTACAGATGTGATCTGGTCATCCCATTCAAAGGTTTACATCTGTGCAACCTTCTGTCAGATTTTGTGTGTTTCCTCTTGTCAGATGCAAACCAGGTTCAGTATGGGCCTGTAGGAAAAATCGTCCATTGTTGTACCTCATGCTGACAGTCTTGCCTCCTATGCCATAACTTTCCTACTTTCCATTTATGGACCGAGCTGAGGTTTCAGCTACCATTCCTTTCTCATTAACTGAATCTATCTCAAGATCAGAGAATAGACTTGACGACTAGGGGGCAACCATGTGCCGCTCTTGGATTAGGTGTTGAATAAGAAGGTGGCCGGAAAATTCAATCCTCTTTCTTTGGCTGAACCCTCCTCAGGAGCGAGATTTGATTTGACTATTAAGGGGTAGCCATGTGTTGATGTTTGATATGACATTGTATAAGAGCATGTGATTTCTGGGCTGTCGAAAACATTTTGGACCCACACCGCTTTCGGTATTATCAAATAATAGCATGTTTATACTACCTCTTTTAAGTACCCTTTTCACTAAAATAAAAACCATGTTTAAAATTTATCATGATATGGTGAAAATGTTTATGAAAAACTAAGTCTCTATTCAAATCTTTGGTACCTAACCAACTCCCTCTTCTTACTTCAACCTTGAGTGGATGCTTCAACCAATTGAGCTAACTCTTGGGGATTTATTTTTTCTTCCAAGGAAAACTTCATGAAATCCCCATCTTTCTAAGAATATCCAAATGGAGGGCAACTCAACCATCACTAGTAACCCCAAGGGACTCAATCGTATTTGAACTTGTGATCTATGGCTCCCCAATGGAAACATACCTTTAATGGAGTGTTCAACCAATTGAGCTAACCCTTACATATATGTATATATAATCTTAAATAAATAAAAATTAAATTTAGTTGATCCTTCAAATCGAAGGGCTTGACAAGTTCAAATCAAATTACTTTGCATATTGTTTCCCCTACGATTAGGAGAACTATATCGTGTGACACATCTACACCTAATTCACATCTCTTTTACATAATTGTTGTAATTTTTCCTAGTAGCACCTATCTAAAAAGTAAATATTAACATCACAACTAACACCATAACATTGATTTTCAACAAAGTTGACCCTTAACCCCACTTTGTCACCAAAAGTGTGATCAAAGGTGACAATCAACAACCTCCACCATAATATCATTGACTATTTTAACAAAGATAACCAACTCATCCCGTTTTGTCACCAAAATTTTGTTTAAAGTTGAATATTGTAACATACCAATACCCTTTGTACACTTTGAGGATATGGGGTACTTATTTTAACCATCCAATATGAACCAATTACAATGACGATCCAAACTCAATCATATTTTTATCAATTATTTACAATTAGCATGCATAAGCCCTTGGGGTGTAGAACAATCGGTGAATGAGTGTACTATTAAGGTGCTCTATTATGTAAAGTCATTGGTTCAAAGCCCTCAACTTACCTTGTGTGTCATGTGAGGGGTCATGTTAGCATGCCTAGAGGTTATAGTGGTAGCAGTCATAAAACTCAACCCTGTGTCATGTGAGTACTAGCTTGGCTAGTTGTCGATTCCGGTGGTCACAAAAAAACTATTTGCAAGCATGAAAAAATATATTTATGCAACCTAAATGTAGCCATACCATTATTCATGAAACCATAAATCATAATTGCAAGATAACACAGGAAATCAACAGAGAAAAATGAAATTAATTCAACCATGACATAACCATAACAATTCGGTATTATATTCGACATAATTCATAGATACAATTAGGAACACTCATCTTTTTAGAAATTTTCACCAAATGGATGTAGAAAAGGGATGTTTCATCCAACCATAGGCCTCCTTGATGCACCATTTCTCTCTATAATAAAGGCCACCCCTGATTTGAGGCTATGAATACCCAAGGTGCACACTGTTCCTATGGATGGCTCTAATTTCTCTTGTCACAACCCAATTCCTAGGTTCCCAGTCACCTACAACAATTCCCAGTCCACAACCCTCTTCCTCATCAGCATGCAAAACCTAAGGAATGGGATCCCCTTCTTTGTTGAGTAGTCCCTCAGGCTATCCCACTTCCCTCTAAGGATATAACATAGGTTGGTCAGGAAATATCACTACTAGGATTCAAAGGAATTAAAACCTATAGAAAAAAATCCTCAATTACAACCAATATAATTCCCTATGACCAAAATTATCTATAAATTCATTGGTGTAGCTTTCATAGTTTGAATTCAATATAAACACAATAGTTCGCTCAAGGTTAATTTTTCCAATTTACTAAATAAAGGATACTTCACAGGGTGAATTCCTGATTTCTAATAAGTTTGACTCTCTGATATTGAATGATAGTCGTTGTGTTGATTTTGTCACATGGGTGAGAAAAAACGCAACACTTATCTACTTAATTAAGTCAGCTAAAAAAGACAGAGGTTTGTGAGTTGATTAGATAACCAAATACACATGAAACACGGAAATAAAACTAAAAACAAGGAGAAATAAATGTTAGAGAGACTTGCAAGAACTGGAACCATGAAAAAAAACAAATGAAAATCATATAGCTACCAATGGATCAATATATTGATAGGCTAACACCATAGAGAGAGACAAGGACATATGAATCCCCTCTTCCTCCTTGGGAGGGATCTTGAGTTCCATAATAGAGAGCTCTTCTCTTCATGCAATGGAAAGTGACAATGGTGAAGAAATACAATGCCAATCCTCTCAAGAGGTGAGGGGAATGACCCTTGCTATAGTGATTGAATGATTCAAAAAGAAAAGAGGATTCTCCAAGAAGAATTCTTACATCATAACAATACCTTGAAGTTCTTATTTTTCTATCACACGCATGTCACATATTTATAGTGTCCATTCATGGAAAGATACAACTGGTTCATAGTGTGAACAAGGGGCATTTTAGGGCACTTCTTGGCCCTTGACCAACCTCCAAGCTAGATTTCTCTCAGATCTGAGTGTCAAATCGTGTTGGGGGTTGGACTAGAATTGGTTGAGAGGTCGACATGATTCATAAATGCGTCGTTCATGAGAAGTACATGGATTTTCTTGTAGATAGTCACACATCTTGCACACAATGTGCATTGAGGGCTGTGTTATCTTGCACATTCTGCGCACTGTACACACACTTCCTTTGGTGAATTTGCGCACTTTAATTTTTGAATCCAGTGTATAGTTTTGTTCCTTTTTGATGGATTTTGATGTTGTAGGTGTACTAATTGTTGTTGGAATTGATGTCTTTCTTCAACCATTGTGTGCAATGTTGCGAACGATTTTTCATTGATAACAAATGCTCCATGATGTGTGAGGTTAGGAGAATACATATTGCTGAAATACATCAATGTTTATTTTTCTTAGAGCTCCATTTAAGGAAGAGTGAAGAGAGGAATTGGAAGAGCGATCCGTCGGAGGGAGAGGAAAAATTCTGGGAGCCAAACCTTTCTCTAGGAGGAAAAAATAAAATATGTATACAAACGAGGTGGGCATGCCCCATGCTCGTGTCATGAGACCAAAATGTGGGACTGTAACTGAACATGTATGATTGTGTAGGTAGATGTAGCACCCTCAAGGGAGGTTGATAATGATATGGGACAATTCTGACTGGGTAATTGGCTCTGAAGCGAGTAATGGACGACTGTAAGAATTGTCGATGACTCGTAGGCATTGATGGCCTATCAACTTCAGAGTTCTTTGGCTAGTATGAAACAACTGCAATGGTTGCATAGTAAGACCCACCTTAACCTGATAGTTTGCTGAAGTTGAATGTTATGGGGGTCAACGGGATCAGAAAGTGATGATGACTCTCTCTATTCCATCTGAGAGTCATTGAAAAGGTAATGAGGGTCAAGATATTGTTGCCCTTCTGGAAAATGTGTTGATGTCGACAGGAAGGGAGACACGATGCCAAGAATAAAAGGGGTTCTTGAAATCAACTGAGTAATAGATGATATCAGGTACTCATGAGTAACATGAATGTAGTCAAGATGTTGTGGGACTCAAGACTTCCCTTGGTTGGGGTGTTGAGGGATGATTGGAAACAACTATAAAACTAGATCTAGCTTCAAGTGGATGACTAGATATGGGGTTAAACTGTGTTGGAGGCTAACAAAGTGGGAAAAATCAAAGATCGTAGTTACATGGATTTGGGATAATCGGGGTTTGTTAACAATGTTGATACAAAACATTATTAAATTTGAACGTTTTTGCGACGAAGTAGAGACGGATTTTGGTTGACATAGAGTCGTTTTTGTGACCAAGATAAAATAAAATTTCGTCGGAATTCATTCGTCAGTCTAGTGGCCACACACGGATCTAGCGACCGAGAAAAGAAGCCTATTCACAATAGGGAAAAGGTCGGCTAGCGACAAATGTTAGTCGATCAAATGACTAATATTAGTCGCAAGAGTGACCAAGGAAACCTTGGAAAAATTAGTCAATAAACCACTATGAGTCACTAGAACGATGAATATTAGTCACTAGAGCGACCAAACCATCAGTTAAAAAGGTCAAACGAAGGAGGATCAGTTAGTTTCTAGAACGACCAAGTGACCTAGTTTGCGACCAAATGACAATACAAGTGACTAACACGTTGGTCACTCTAGCGACTAACACATTGGTCGCTCTAGCGACTAACACGTTGGTCTCTCTAGTGACTAACATGTTGATGTTTGCAACCAATTGACAATACTAGCAACAAACATGTTAGTCTCTAAAGCGACCAATATTGGTTTTTTTTTTTTTTAAATTATGCCATTCACATAGGATCTTAACTAAATTTGATAATATGTATTTAAGTGTGTCCAATCATGATGGTCATGTAATTGTAGGATCTGAACTAAACCTCGATTTCAAAATGGAGTGGATGATATGGTGGAACCATGTGAAAGGAGAACTTGATCAAACAACACAATAAATCAAACCAATTGACAATATTGGAGTTGATAGAGTGAATACCATATTTGAGGAATTCAATGTGTAGGTCTTCCTCATATGTAACTCTATTGCTATTGATCATGTGAACAACTCTCTTTATGTCTCTAAAATAAAATATATGACATGAGGTAGGGATATGGGAAATTTGGATTGAGGATTGTATAAGAACATGATAAAGGGATGGAGAGGAAGGGATATGGAAAATTTGGATTGAGGATTGTATAGGAACATGATAAAGGGATGGAACAAGGGATAAAATGAAATACTGATATATATCTTGTGGGAGGGAAACCTGTCTAGGTAAAAGGGTGCACTAGAAGACTCTATGTCAATTGTAGAGGGCTTCAAGAAGCTCATGTCTCCTAATGGAAATGAAACCATGTTTTTTTATGATAGAGGAGATGCTAGCAATATTTCTAAAGGTGAGGAATAGAGAAAGGGACATGTTAAAGAGACTCTTCTTAGTTTTTATAAATGAATTGGTGACCATTGATCTTAGAAATCATATGAACTAAATTTATGGTACATTCGTCAATTTTAGAGAAAGGCATACAAACAAAGAACATTGTTAATTTTGGATCAAATCCCTTCAAATAGGAAAATTGATAAAAAAAACATGTAAATAGGAAAGCGTAAATATTAATACAAAGGCATACAAACAAATAACATTGTTAATTTTAGATCTAGTACCTTCTGTTGGCGACGGAAGTCACCCCTGGATTGCAGCAGGAGCAGAGCCTGATGCCCATCAGTTTATGTAACGATTTGTTTAATGCGGTGATCAAATGGAGATTAACTCAAACGATGTGGTTCCAACTTTGAAACTAGGTCGAGCATGCATGGGTGAGTGAGGTCTTAGATAACTTTAGACAGTGAGTTGCAGTAAGGGTGAGTAGGGGGAAGACTTATATCAGAGAGGTGCGAAGGTCTATTATAAACATCGGGTTCCTAACAGATTGTGGAAGAATACATCTAAACGTAAGATCTTCTTACGCTCAGACGCAGAAAACCAGAGAAAACAATAGTGCCACAATAAATCCTTTATCACAACATAATTTCCATAATTCGTGCAAATCATTCGATCACGAACTCCCTTATTATACGATGAAAACTTAGACGGAAGAAGAAAGACTGTCTGAAATTAAACACGAAATCTTACATATAGACACATACCCAGAGCTAGGATATCTGTTAAAACTTTACAATCGGGAGCTTCGGTTTACCATCGATACTTACAAAATATAAAGACTGAGTTTATATACTCAGGGAACTTCTCCCCACTGAGGCGTGCCTCAGTCACCCAAAACTGGGTGTCCCTTCAATCAAACTCGTACTGATATCTTTCTTTAAATGCCACCTTAACTATGCATGGCTCGTGTAAGGAGGGTAGATGAGCTAATAAGTGTTCAGATAGCGTGTGTAGACTTCTCTGTCGAGCTGAAGACTTCGGCATGGCTCCTTTGAGAAAATCGATACACAGGACTTCCTCGGGCAAACGGATTGCCAGACCCTCCATTCCCCTTACTTAATGACTGAAAGGAGGTTTCAACCACCCGCTCTTGTCGTCATTTACTCCAGGCAAGAAATAGTATGAAGATCGGATCAGATGGCGCTTGGAGACCGCGACGATCCTCTCTGTAACTGAACTCGGTGCTTCGGCCTTCTTTACGCAACTCCTCTCTTTTTCCAAGTGACCATGGACTGTGACCACGTGCCTATTCTCATGGCGCTTTTCGACGTTTGCGAATATGAAGGGGCTGATCCCTGCTGATGAAAATCGCGATGAGCGATATGCCGAGATGGCTCAATCTGGTGCCATGCGTCCCTCAAATCTGACGGTTCTAAACTCATCCGATGTTGAAGTGGGCCCCAGGTCCTGAATGCTCTCGCTACTTCGCATCTCGGGATATGATGGAGCTGTTTTTTGCGCGTTGGAGTTGCGATGCGCAAGGCGCCAAGATGGCTCTAATTGCTGCCAGGTGTCCCCTCTGGACGGACAGCTGAAAACACTTCAGCGATGCTGTGGGCCCGAGTCCTGAATGCTTTCGGCGCTTCGCGTCTCGTAGCTGGGAGGAGGTTGGTCCTCGTTCTTAAAAGTTGCGAAGGGCGAGGAGGCGATGGATCCCGATAGTGCACCACGTACTTCTCCGAGATGGACGGATGAGATATTTTTTGGTGATATATAAGCGCTATCCATTGTGCTAATCCTGATGCAACTCTGGTAACCGCGATTACCCGTCGATCGTTGATCTGCTCTATACATGGATCCTGGCCATTGACGACATAACCTCGAACGCTCGCTTGATTGGAAGCCGTAAAACGAGATTTTTCCATGCTGCACTCGGGCGCTTCTCATGTAACTTGCAGACCCGAGAGACACACTCACTACTAGGACACAAGAAAATTCTTCATAGAGTCGATTCATATATTGAAGGTCTCAGGGTGAACATATCCTAGTGGATAGGGTTGAAGTTCAAGTCCCTCTCCTACTATACCCCATTCCATACTTCAGGTAGTCAGGAGAACCTGACATTGATATTCTAAAGGCAAGAACAAATTCCAATGTTACATGAATATATTAGATGTATGGGAGGTATTGAATGAGTTTAGGTGAACTATAAACAAAAGCAACAACTACAACTTTCTATGTAAAATATGATAAAATATGGTTTACTTTTTACGGTAATATTTTAAGAGGTAAAGTTAGGGAATATTGTGTATATAGGATATGTTTGTTGTGAATAAATTTACATAGATAACAATTGTGAAATAGAGGTGGTTTATGAAGTATTATTTTTATCTAAAATTTGGATAGTTTAGAATTTAGTTTTGAGGTGCAAGTCTTCAAATTGAGATGATAATATTTTTCCTTTCCTTGATACTAACATTTTTTAGAGAAGCTTATGTGTTTTGTGTATTATAGATGCTCATCGTTCTTGTCTTTGTGATCCTTTGGTTCATGAGGCATTTCCCTCATAAAAATCATTATCAATATGGACATCATCCTTGAGGTGCAAGTCCTTGAATTGATTTCATAGCATTCTCCCAAATTCACACAAGTCCTTGTGTGATAAATAGCATACTTGCAAACGAAAGAGAGGTCAAATTTACAAATAAAAGACTAGGTATCAATGTTTCAGGAGTTTCCAAATCCCTACCATTACGCTTCTAGCTATAGTTATGGTGATTTCTTGCTTTATTCCCTTGGAAATGGTGATGAAAACTTAAACTTTGTTGCCTCATATGGTCATTTAGTTATATATATATATATATATATATATATAGAGAGAGAGAGAGAGAGAGAGAGAGAGAGAGAGAGAGAGAGAGAGAGAGTTAATAAGTGGAAAAACTCAATTCCTAATAGATTTGGAGAAGAATTTATGTAGAAAAGGGTTGAGTTTGTCAAATTTTAAACTAATTTAGTATTCTAAACTTGTTATGGATGGACTAATAATTTTAGATTGATTCAATTGCAGATATTATATGTTAATTGTACATAATCCAGTGACAAAAGATGTATTTCAAGACATTTAAACTATTTGTACATTAAAAACAACAATTTCATCAATTCAAAAATATAATTTCAAAAAAAATAATCTCCAAACAAATATAAAAAACATAAAATATTTAACTTTCTTAACACATTTTCTATATTATTATTATTTAATATTAAGATTGACTAACATATATGCAATTATATCACCTTAAACCAATACTTCACAAGATCCATACCTTTGAGTGATGGGGTGCCTCCAATGTTGCTCCTCTCCATCTTGCGATTCATCATATGACTTAATTATATTTCAGAATAGTAATTAAAGATGTAATGACCTCTACAAATTAATGACTAAAGACGAATACCTGAATGAGCTTCTCTTCGTTTCGAGAATAAATTCTTCTCTACTGAACATGACCAACCACGTGAAGCTGGAAGCTCTTTTGGCCCCTCCCCCCCTCTCACATCACTCTCATTTCCCCATGCCCGATCTATCTAGATTTTACAACTATAATTAGAAATGACAGTAGTATTAAATGTAAGCATAAAACATTCATCGCCATGTGCTAAAACAAAAAACATGAAAGCAAATAACATTCATGACATTTAGGAAAAAAAATACATTACATTGGAGAAGAAATATATTGGATTTATATTAATAATAAAATGTCTAATCATTTCTTTTTCTTCTTCTTCTTCTTCTTCTTCCTGGTATCCATGAAAGCACAAATTAAGTTGTCATCATCATCATTTAACTGATCCCCCACAATTATTGGGCCTTCTTGAAGTGTTGCATCATCAGTACTCAACACCTCATGCCATGATGAACTTCTAGTATTTCAACGTGGAGGTTGAGGATGCACATGGGCATCCACTGCTACAACAACAACAAAAAATTCAAGTGATATTGTTATTCAATTTTCCTAGGGAAATTTAATTAATACAGATTTAATTACAATGTTTTATACTTGGATTATCCGGTGCAATAGAAACATTAGCTGGTGGCCGCATTGTTGTTTCTGCGCTTGTTGATCTCCACTCTCGATCAAGTGCATCTATACGCTCTTCCATATGAAACAATATAAGTATTTAGTACAGAATATACCCTAAATATTAATACTCATTGAAAAATGGAAAAACATTAAAAATGCACGCATACCACTATGTAATGGTCCTTCGGAAACAATGATTGAATCAATATGGGGGTCGGTATGTGGTTTAGCGGGTACATCAGGAGCATTGGTAGCATTGTTACTCTCCTGCAAATGTGGAAAAGACACACATTATTTTACATTTTAAATGAATAAAAAATATATTTTACATTACAAGTAATCAATGAGTAAAAACTAATCCACAAGTTTTTAATTTCATTTTATTTACCATGTCCTCGAGAGAGACACATGGTAATTTCCCCAAGCTTCTTCGTTGCGCCACCATGCTATCAAAACCCTGCGTGAACCTGACCTTTAGTTATTCTTCTGTGGCTTGGTCATTGAACAAATCCCCCTTCATTGAGCAATATCAAAATCATTAGTCACTAGCTGCAATGAATTACATATTTAGTGACGATGATAAAAAAAAAAGTAAAATGTTTAGGCACTTACAACCTGTGCCTTCAATCTCCCATAACCACCTTCGCCCAATTTATGTTGGTCGTGTTTGTCTTGTCTTGCCTTTGTTTCCTTGGAAGTATCTTGGAGTCTACGCAATATTTTGAGATATGTTAGATATTGATTGTTTTCCTCGTAAAGTAAACAAAAGACCATCATAGTAAATTGAAAACACCTCTTACCTTCTGGGGCCATGTGGTTTCTTCCCTTGTGCTTTCATCGCTAATTCTCTTGCATCGAGAATAATTTATTTCCACTCCCTCTTGGGGACAACCAAAGGGCGTTCGCACTTGGGGTCCTGTACTAATTTATTCCTATATGCCTCTCTAACATGTTTCAAATTATTTTCAGTCTTTTTTAGGACTTCCGGCTTATTGAATGAGTCACCAAACTCGCCAACCAGTCTAGAGATAAGAAGGCTTTTCAGTTTGGAATCTTGTCGATTCCATCGTAGTCGAATGGTTGGCTCAAAAAGTTCTAATGCATAGCCATGCAAACTATTGTAGAACACATTGTTTCCTGTAAAACATCGTCATCATTAGTAATTTAAATCTCACTGATATGTGATTGTTTAAATAATTATATAACAGGAATATCTATAAAGACATATATTAAATACCTGGTAGCTGTACTATTTTTAGAGGAACCATGTCCGAGTCGACCAAAAATGATACCGCAGTTGTTCCTATGCTTTGGATATGTGTAGCACCAGGGTAACAATCAACGGAAGAGTGATCAGTTCCATGATCATGATCACCACCTACACGATCTGGTGTGTGTTGTGGGGGCATGGCATCACCTCTAGAATCCATAGAATCGGTCTTAGGCGGCACACTTGGGGTGGAAAATAGTTTGGTAGCTACGTGGCCATGTGGGTTCGTTGTTGCAATCTCGTTGATGCTACCAGGACCTTCCCCTTCCCCTCTCATCGATCGCACAAAATTCTACAATGATAAATATTTGTTAATTGCATATATCAAATTACAAAATTTAAAACCAAAAATTGATATTGTTAGACGACATGACTTACCCCATAATTTGCTATCTTAACACGTAATTTAGCTATCCTTTGGAAATCCTCAGCAGTTTCTGCCCCAACAGCGACTGAATCCCGGAATTCCCTATTGGCCTTTCTTAGGGACAATTCTATTGTCTGCAAGGGGTCTCTAGAATCAAATATCTCTTCATCACTTATATATTCATCATTTTCGGTCGATGCGGTGCTAGGAACTACAATGGGGGAAAGACTCTCTTCTATGAGGTGGATAGGATAGGGTTTATTGCCTTTAATTTTGATATTATAAGTTATAGAATTATTTTGGATCTACTCTATCTTTATCTAGAATTATCTTGAGATACTGCATCCCTAAACTTCACATCCATGTAAAATAATAGGAGTGACAAAAGTTTCAAAGAGGATTTTTTTCTTATCCCATAGACAAAGGTCGACTAACTTAAAATTGTTTTCAATTCCATAATAAGCTTTCCACCCTTTATTTATATTATCCTAAATGCTATAGTTCCAATTGAACTTGTGATGAATATCAATTTTGAGATATTTGTATGAAGGAACTTGCCCCAATATATGAAAGTATGATAGATGGTATTTTTAGATTTAATTATCATAGCCTTTGTTTTGTTAGTGTTCACAGTCATACTCATACAAGAGCAGAAATCCTTTAGGGTTCTTAGTTTCTTATTGAGGTCATAGTGACTCCTCACAATAAGAACAATATCATCATTGTAAATAAGAAGGATGATCACTATACTGGTATCTTCCAAACAATATTCTAAATTGTTAATGTATATGCCAAAAAGGGTAGGCGACAAGGGACATCCTTGCTTGACTCATGTATTACAGTTAGTTTCTTCCGACCATCCCTCAATGTTCCTAAACTTGACATTAACATTCTCATACAACCTTATAGCAACAACTCTCAACTAAAAAGAAACTTTTGGCTTAGCCAATCTATCTTATAAAATTTGTAGAGTTTTATTGTAATTTAATTCCATATAGTTAATTCTTTAGTTATTATGATATATTAAATTGTGTGAGTGATTGATATTATAGTGACCTATAAAATTAGAGTGTTTTTTTTTTCCTTTGTTTTTAGTTTGAATTGCAAAGAGGCATGATCCCTCTGCATCACAAAAACATATCAAAACATTGTTGTTATAATCATGAATGGTATTAATCTTATTATGGAGACTCTCATGAATGTGACATATGGTTTCGATTAATATTTTTATTATTTTATTTTGATTTTAATTAACACTTCGATTTCTTTTTTATTATTAAAGTATTTGCGAGAGTTTATAATCTTCAAGTGACTATTCTTTCAATTTAAAAAAATCAATGTCCAGACATATGGTTTCAATTAATATTTTTATTATTTTATTTTGAATTTAATTAACACTATGAATTTTTTATTATTATTAAAGTATTTATTATTATTATTAAAGTATTTGCGAGAGTTTATTTGTTGTAATTGCAAATGCGGAAAACACAATCACACAGAATATAAAAGACAAATATTTTATGTGGTTCACCCAAATGTTGGGCTACGTCCTCCAAGAAGAGGTATCAATTGTCTTATTATTCAAATCAAGGAGATTACAACAACTCACTCACTCTCACGCTCATATGCCTCTACGAGCTTACACAAATTTATATTCATTTACACAGTTACAAAGAACTGACTATTGAAAATGATTCTCTAATTTTTTCTCATTAGTTACAACCAATCACTGATTTATAAGATCTAGAATCCTAAACACGGAAATTCGTTGTCACCGTTTAACAATCTCCACCTTGATAACAATTAAACTGATACCTTGCTCCTTCCTTTTGTTCATCACCTTTTCTACAAGCCAAGAGAAGCCAAGCACCATCATAGCTTCTCTAACAGTACTAGTTTTGTGAACATGTTTGCATAGTTCTCTTTTGTATGCACTTTCTCAAGAGAGACTCCACGTTCATCGATGACCTGTCTTACAAAATGGTTCTAGATGGGTATATGTTTTTTTTTATTGTGGTAGGCTGGATTCTTAGCCAATTGAATAGCACTTTGACTATCACAAAGTAACTTTACTTTGTCCTGCATCCTTACAAACTCACCAAACAAACCTTTCAACCAAACTGTCTCTTTGCAAGCATGTGAAGGAACTACGTATTCTTCTTTTGTAGTGGATAAAGAGACAATGTTTTGTAGCTTTGACATCCAACTAATAGCTCCACCTGCAAGAGTAAAGAAATACCTTGAAGATGACCTTCTCTTGTCCAAATCACCTGCAAAATCAGAATCAACATATCCACATACTGATTCACAACCACTGTTATAGGTGATACAGTAATCACTTGTGCCCCTTAGATACCGAAGCACCCATTTCACTGATTCCCAATCCTCTTTACCTGGATTTTCCATATACCTGCTGACAACCCCAACTGCATGTGAAATGTCTAGCCTTGTACTAACCATCACATACATTAAAATTCCTACTACGTTAGCAAATGGTATTTGAAACATATATTCCTTTTCTTCTTTTGTACTAGGACATAAACTTGAAGAAAGCTTAAAATGGGAAGCCAAAGGGACTGAAACTGGTTTCACATTATTCATACCAAACCTCAAAAGTATCTTCTCAACATACTTATGTTGTGATAACCAAAGCTTACCATTCCTCCTGTCTCTGGATATTTCCATGCCTAAAATCTGCCTTGCTACTCCTAGATATTTCATATCGAATGTCCTAGCCATCTGCGCCTTTAACCTTTTGATCTCAGTTATGCTTTTGATTGCTAAAATCATATCATCAACACACAATACTAATATAATGAATATGTCATTATTCAATTTCTTAAAGTAGAAACAATGATCATACTCACTCCTTGTATAATTTTGGCTCACCATGAAAGAGTCAAACTTCTTGTACCATTGTCTAGGTGATTGCCTCAGAACATACAATGATTTCTTGAGCCTGCAAACAAATTTCTTGCTGCAATTCTGAACGAACCCTTCAGGTTGTTCCATGTAGATCTTCTCATCCAAATATCCATGTAAGAAAGAAGTCTTCACATCTAGTTGCTCCAACTCCAAATCAATCAATGCAACTAATGCTAACACAATTCGAATTGAAACAATCTTTACAACTAATGAAAAAATCTCATGGAAGTCAATACCTTCTTTCTGAGAATATCCTTTCGCAACTAGCCTTGCCTTGTACCTTTCCACCCTATCATCAACACCCTTCTTCAGCTTGTAGACCCATTTGCAACTTACAATTTTCCTGTATCTTGGAAGTTCTACCAGGTCCCATGTTGCATTCCTCTCTAATGCCTTCATTTCATCCTTCATCACTTCTTTCCATTTATCACTGTTAGAACCCTTCACATCTTCCTGATAGCACAAAGGTTCATCATCATTAGTATTTAAAGAAACTGACGAAACAAAATCATCATACCTTCTTGGAGGAACTCTGGCCCGCGTAGATCTCCTTAGAGAAGTTTGTGGCTCATCCACAATTTGTTGAATGTCATCATAATCCATGTTTTCCTCTATAGGAACCTCTTCATGAACATCTTCAAAAACTTGTTCATGTTCACTTTCATCTGTAGTTGAACGAGTTTCAAACTGAATCTGTTGATACTTAGGTACTTCTTCCTGTTTCATTTGAACATCTACATCTAATTTGATGAGATATGATTCATCAAATACTACATCTCTGTTAATGGTGATCTTGTGGGAAGTAGGATCCCACAACCTGTACCCCTTAATACCATCACCATATCCAAAAAATATAAGCCTTTTTTATTTTGGATCTAGTTTATAATGCTGATGTTTTGGAATTAGAGCATAGGCTTCACAACCAAAAACTTTAAGACTATAATAATTACAAGGATGACCTGTCCATAACTCTTCTGGAATTTTGCACTCTATTGTTGTTAATGGTGATCAATTCACTAGATAACAAGCTGTAGTTACTGCTTCTGCCCATAGTTCCTATTGCAAATTGGTGTTACTAAGAATACCCCTTGCTCTCTCTAGAAGAGTCATGTTCATGCGTTCAACAACTCCATTTTGCTAAGGAGTATAGGCAGTAGTTTTATGCCTATCAATCCCAAAATCCTTGAAATAGTTCTTAAATTCCATTGACGTAAATTCACCACCATTATTAGTTCTTACAAATTTAATGGATCTACCAGTGCTCTTTTCCACTAAATCTCTAAACTGCTTGAAAACTGTAAATACATCATCCTTAATTTTCATCATATAGATCCACACCTTCCTAGAGAAATCATCTATAAAAGTAATAAAGTATGATGATCCTCCATATCAAATAGTAGGGGATGGTCCCCAAACATCATAATGGATATAGTCAAGGATTCCCTTATTGGTGTGTTTTCCAGTTTTAAATTTCTTCCTATACTGTTTTCCATAAATACAATGCTTGCAGAAATCTAACTTTAAAGACTTTAGACTAGGAAGTAACTTGCGATCAGATAATACCTTCAGTCTTTGTTCGCTCATATAGCCCAACCATTGATGCCACAGTCGAACAAAATCATTGTCTTTCTCAGATACCGTTGGCGCATGATCTGACTCAGTTCTCCCTTCTAACAGGAACATGTTACCAACCTTCTTCACTTTCATAATCAGTAGGATTCCTTTGTAGACTTTCATAGATCCACCTTTAACAATACTATTTTATCCTCCAGTGTCTACGACTCCCAAAGAAATTAGGTTCTTCCTAAGATCAGGTACACATCTCACATCATTTAGTTTTTTAACAGTTCCATCAAACATCTTAATTCAAATGATACCAATTCCCACAACTTTACATGAGATATCATTTCCCATGTAAACTATTCCATCAACTATGGAATGATAAGTAATAAACTAGTGTCTATGAATACACATATGATTTGAAGCACCAGAATCTAACAACCACTGTTGATCATGACGTGAACCAATACTAATTGATCAAACTTCATCAGTCATACCTAAACCTGTTGTTGAACCTATTTTGGTTGCATATTATTCCTTCGTCTCTTTTGGAGGGTCTTCTTTGGAGGCTTGCTGTCGCTTCCAACATTCCTTCTGCAGGTGTCCAGATTTGCCACAAAACCAACACTTAAGCTTGTTCTTTTTTCCCTTCGACTTTGACCGAGAGAAATCCCTCTAACCATGTCCTCTTTGTTTAGTTCTACCTCTAATCATCATCACCTCAGATGTAGAGGTTTTTGAATTGGATTTCTTCCTTATTTCCTCAGACAATAAAGATCCAAAAATATCATCAAACTCAATAGTTTTTGTTGAACTAAAACTAATAGAGGTAAAAAAATGGACGTGGGCAAAGAACACAATAATGTAATTACCTTATCTTCATATTTGAATTTCACTCTCATACTATCCAACTAGACTAAAAGAGTATTAAAAGTATTTAAATGATCAACTATATTCGTACCTTCCTTCATGCGCAAACTGTACAATTGTCTTTTTAGGAAGATCTTGTTCATCAAGGTTTTCGTCATGTACAGGCTTTCCAGCTTCGTCCACAAACCGAATGTTGTCTTCTCCGAGAAAGTATTGAACAAAACATCGTCGACCAAACACAGGCGTATGGTACTCATTTCTCTCGCATCTATCTCATCCCATTCATCATCTGTTATGGTCATGTGTTTCTTTGATTTTCCCAAAAGCGCCTTCACCACACCTTGTTGCACAAGCAAATCGTGCATCTTAACCTTCCAGATCTCGAAATTGTTCTTTCCGTTGAACTTCTCAATTTCAAACTTAGCACTCTGCATCTTTTCCATTAGAGGAAACATTCCAAAAAACACCACTGCTTGTAATAACCAAGGCCGTTTAAAAAATATGTGGAGGAATGATTGGTAAAAAAGTTTAATTATAATTTTTTTTAATAATATATAAAAATGGCCACCTCAAATATATTATATAAAGCATCCACCCACTTGAATTTATGCTTTTAATATAATATCATATAATATAAATTCACCTTTTCATAAATCCTTCACCCGTACAAATTTAATACCTTAAACTTTTCAAAAAAGAGACCATACCATAAATTTGTTTCAATCCATAAAAAACATGCAAGTTAATTTAAGGAGACCATGGATTTTGATTTTAAAATGAGTCGTCGCACCTATCGCTACCACTGAAGTGCGGTTGCCACACCTCTCGCTATGATTTCCCTGCGACGTGCTTCAAAGGGTCGTCGTACCTATCGGTGTAGCTGGAGTGCGACTATCTCAAAGAGTCTACGCATTGTACCTTATTCCTGGACCGTGACAATTTGAAAATTTTTGCACGAGGGTAAGGCCAGGTAATAAGACGTCACAACCTTCGAGAGGAGGGACCTGCGGTGATGTAGAAATAGACGCACCTCACACAAATGTTGCTTCTCCTCCTAACCCTCTCGTCCAACCAACTCTGATACCCCTTGTTGTAATTGCAAATGAGGAAAACACAATCACACATAATATAGAAGACATAGATTTTACGTGGTTCACCCAAACGTTGGGCTACGTCCTCCAAGCAAAGGTATCGGTTGTCTTATTATTCAAATCAAGGAGATTACAACAACTCATTCACTGTCACGCTCATCTGCCTCTACGAGCTTACACAAATTTATATTCATTTACACAGTTATAGAAGAATTGACTATTGAAAGCGCTTTTGTAATTTTGTCTCATTAGTTACAACCAATCACTGATTTATAGGATCTAGAATCCTAAACACAAAAATTTGTTGTCACCGTTTAGCATTATCATCTTCAAGCAACTATTCTTTTAATTTATTAAAAAACCAATGTCCAAATCTATTTAGTGGCAATTTATTAAGGCCACTTAATGTGAATATTTTTTCAAGATGTATAGTTGGAAATTGCACTGATGGTTTGGATTAGGTGTTTTCAACTTATGCGACACATAAGTGCATCCATGATGCTTTGCGAGTGGTAAACAAGTTATACATGATTTATATTATATATTAGTAGAAATCATTTTAGTAAATATTTTCCACGTTAGTTTCAACTTTTTGTTATGTTTTTCATTTAAAAATACATTACTATCCAAAGTTTCAATTGTGGAAAAGTATAGAAAAATATGATTTGGTTTTTTTTTTTTAAATTATTATTGAAATCTAGTGATACAATTTTTGGTCAAATTGTAACTTTTCATTATTGAAAATGCATTTTTGAATGTATAAATGGATATGTGACTCTCAGAAACATTTATTGCACCTAGATTGTGTAATCTCAACAATTGATATCTATGATTCCAACAAATATTCTAAACTTTTAATCAAATTTTGGACAAAAATGATCGAAACAATATGGTTAGAAAATATTCAAATCATAGCATGTTTAGACCACCTCTTTCAAGGACCCTTTTCACTAAAATAAGAAACCATGTTTGAAATTTAGCATGATATGGTGAAAATGTTTATGACAAACTGACTCTCTATTCTAATCTTTGGTACCTAACCAAGTCCCTCTTCTTACTCCAACCTTGAGTGGATGCCTCAACCAATTGAGCTGACTCTTGGGGATTTATTTTTTCTTCCAAGGAAAACTTCATGAAATCCCCATCTTTCTAAGAATATCCAAATGGGGGGAAACTCAACCATCACTAGTAACCCCAAGGGACTCAATCGTATTTGAACTTGTGATCTATGGCTCCCCATTGGAAACATACCTTTAACGGATTGTTCACCAATTGAGCTAACCCTTCTATATATATATATATATATATATATATATATATATATATATATATATATATTCAATTTAATCTTAAATAATTTATTTATTTTAAATTTAGTTGATCCTTCAAATTGAAGGGCTTGACAAGTTCAAATCAAATTACTTTGTATATTGTCACCCCTACGATTAGGAGAACTAGATTGTGTGACACATCTACACCTAATTCACATATCTTTTACAAAATTGTTCCTACTAGCACCTATCTAAAAAGTAAATATTAGCATCACAACTAACACCATAACATCGATTTTTAACAAATTTGACCCATAACCCCACTTTGTTACCAAAAGTGCGGTCAAAGGTGACAATGAACAACCTCCACCATAATATCACTGACCATTTTAGCAAAGATAACCAACTCATCCCATTTTGTCACCAAAATTTTGTTGAAAGTTGAATATTGTAACATACCCAATACCCTTTGTACACTTTGAGGATATGGGGTACTTATTTTAACCATTCAATTTGAACCAATTACAATGAGGATCAAAACTCAATCACTTTTGTTATTAATTATTTACTATTAGCACGCATACACCCTTGGGGTGTAGAACAGTCGGTGATGGAGTGTACTATTAAGACACTTTGTTATGTAAATTCATCGGTTCAAAACCCTCAACTTACCTTGTGTGTCATGTGAGGGGTTGTTTTAGCATGCCTAGAGGTTATAGTGGTAGTAGTCGGAAAACACGACCCTGTGTCATGTGAGTACTAGCTCAACTAGTTGTTGATTATGCTAGTCACAAAAAACTATTAGCAAGCATGAAAATATAGATTAATGCAATCTAAATGTAGCCATACCATTATTCATGAAACCATAAATCATAATTGCAATCTAACACAATAAATTAACAGAGAAAAATGAAATTAATTCAACCATGACATAACCATAACAATTCAGTATTATATTTGGCATAATTCATAGATACAATTAGGAACACTCATCTTTTTGGAAATTTTCACCAAAAGGATGTATAAAAGGGATGTTCCACCCAACCATAGGCTCCTTGATGTACCATTTATCTCTACAATAAAGGCCACTGCTGAGTTGAGGCTATGAATCCCCAAGGGGCACACTCTTCCTATGGATGGCTCTAATTTCTCTTCTCACAACCCAATTCCTAGGTTCCCATTCACTTACAACAATTCCCAATCCACAACCCTCTGCCTTATAAACATGAAAAACCCAAGGAATGGGATCCACTTCTTTGTTGAGTAATCCCTTAGGTTATCCCACTTCCCTCTAAGGATCTATCTTAGGTTGTTCAAGAGATATCACTACTAGGATTCAAAGGAATTAACAACTATAGAAAAAATTCCTCAATTACAACCAATATAATTCTGTACAACCAAAATTCTCTATAAATTAATTGTTGTAGCTTTCATAGTTTGAACTCAATATACACACAATAGTTCGTTCCAGGGAAATTTTTCCAATTTACTAGATAAAGGATACTTCACAGGGTGAATTTTCGATTTCTAATAAGTTTGACTCTCTGATATTGAATGATAGTCACCTTCAATATTCCCCCTCGAACCTTCAAAACTCGAACCACGATAATAATCAAAATAGTTTGCTTGCATGGTAAAGGTAAACTTTAGCATGACAATAAGGGGCCATGTATACCTTCATGCACTAATATCCCTCTAAGTATTAATTAAATGGTAAACCATAATTATCTAACAATTGAGAATATAATTACATTTTACAAGACTTTGAGTTATCTCTCTTTTGATGGCCAAAATTGACCATATTCAACATCATAAGGAGATCACCCATCCAGGGTCCCAATTAGACCCTTTTTTGTTTGGGATGGTGATTCTGACTGGGTTTATGGGTCCAATTACCCTTATCTAAAATTATCCTAAACTAAATGCAGATCTAATCTAAATTAGTATATATGTACAAAAATATATACATGACATTCTATCTACTAATGTATAATCTTACTTGTTTTTATCAGCTGACAGAAGGAAAATAATCACTCTCTCGCAGCATGCTTCCAAGAAATCAATCTTCAAGCTCAATTGGTTAATTTTATCCTATGAAAGTAGGCTTCTACAAATGTTTCCTAAATACAATGTAGATGCACTCTACTCTAAGATGCAGACAACAAAAATAAATTCTAATTTATCTCAATCAGTAAAAGATATAGATCTCTTCCCAATCAAGAGCAAGATAATGAAATGTGAACCAACATTGAATTTAGAATAAAATGAAAATAACACGGCGAGGGAAATAGTTCCAAAACCTACTATTTATTAAACCAATATTCATATACAACTATCTAATAAATAATTATCACATCTCTGTTGTGCATATATCTAATTCAAATGGAAATGCATTTAAGCCAATAAATCTTGTCAAAATACTGGAACAATCCAAATAAAATGACAAGAATAAAATCAAAATGAATATAACACTAAGATGATATATATCTATGCAACTAAATGTATAAATGTTTTCTCAAATGCAATATTTCAGTTTTGTCTCTACCTCTATCCAATTCTACAAGATAGCTTGTCAGAAATTTGAAATAAGCATGAATTATTCTAATTCAACAGTAGTGTTGAAAAGATAGTCATACTCAGAAAACAAAGAGTAACAAGAACTAACTAAACTCTTTATTAATTCTTTAAGATGAACAACAGTGCTCAATAATGGATACAAAATAAGAATTCCTTCCAATGTTGATCCAATAGATGGCTAATCCTTTACAAGATGAATACTCATTACAACAATGCAATGAGTCTCTACTCTTGCATCAATTTTCCCCCTATTCTCCATCCACCATCCATACACAAGAATGCTTAGATTTTTTATAATCTCCTCCACCAAGGTTGAAAACTCCTTTGGTTAGTAAAAAAATTATTGTCATGAATCAACTACATAATTTCATAATAGAATCAGCCAGCTACCTAATTAGAACCATACTAGAAAATGCATCATATATCTCAAAATGTTCATCAAAATCCTTTATAGTTTAGATAACTGGGTGTTTTCCCAAGATGGGTATTCAACCAATTTGGAAAATTCTTCTTCGATTTCCCAAAAACCACTCTGCAAAATCGCCTCCTAAAGATGGACAACAACAACAATTATGGAATTTTTTTGTTTGAATACGATATGGTTTCTCCAAAAATATTAATTTTTTGAGAAAACAGATCTAGAGAGGTAAAACAACCCATTTTAGAAGTTGGTTTTCCACTGTTTGTAGAGATTTTTCTCTAATGTCCTGAAAACCACTCTACAAAATAGCCTCTTGAAAATGAACGTGATTCCCAATCTATCAAAAAAAATTACAAAATTTGAATAATAATTCATGTTTTCCCATGGAGATAAAATTAACAATGAAACAATATGAGAATGAATAAGCAACAACAAATCTTCTTGGCTAAATAAAATCTTCTAAATCATTTCGAAAAACTAATTTTAGTTGCAAATTCGTAGCTTTCACTTTTATTGATTTTTTGGGATAGTAAATCCCCAAATTTTCTTGAATTAATGTTGTTAGATTGTTTCCCATGCAAATAGCTTTCCAACGAGTGATTATTTTCCTCATTTCATTGATTAAAACTCAAGATATCACTTGTTAAAGTTGAGTTATCAAAACTAATATAATTTATATAGTTTTATTAATTTTATTTTAATATATATGTTTTATTTTATTTAATTCATGTTATAATTACAAAGTATATATACACCATTTCCATTTAAATTTTAATAAAATAAAAATCAAATCAAATTTAACCTTATGAACTAATAATTAACTTAATTAATTATAAAAAAATTTATTTACATATTTACATATTTTAATGCCGAGGTGGTAAAATTAACCAAACTTTTGACCATGGATATATTTCAAATTATAAGTCATAATGAAGAGAAACTTGAGCTATTGAAATGTTGGCAATAAAACAAAAGAAATGAAGACGTCAAAACAAAAATCCAAACAAAATTAAAATCTCACAAAATAAACCAAACCAAAACATTCTAGAAAGCAATATTAACAAAATTCATATGGAGGGACCCATAATAATTTTAAAAAATTATAGAGGGTGTTGTGGCCACAACACTTTCTTACTAAGGTGCTTTCATTAGCCTACTAAACCCCCTTGTCTTTCCACTCTTATGGAGTCATATCCCCCCTTCTTTTGTATTTATCTTTTACATTCGATGTTGTATTTTTGTATTGATATTCAATGTTCAGTTACAAATTACATTGTTCGACTTATAGCCATTCATCATGTACATACACAACACTAAAATAGGGATCAAAACTAGGGTATTACATTCCCCTCCCTCTAGATTTTGCACCATCCTTGATGCACATTGCGATTATATATAGTTACAACATTTTTTTTACATCAAAATTTTCAAAATAAATGTGATATGCCTCCCACATTGCATCATCCATCTTCCATGTTGCTTCTACAGGGCTATAGTGGGTCCATTAGACCTTAACTTTCCCTATGACTCTATTCCTGAGCTTAGTGACCTTCTTATCCAATATGCACACTAGTTGTACCTAAAAGTTTCCTTTTGCTTCCACCTAAATCAAAGTTCAATCTATTACATGGTTAGGGTTATGCATATAATTTTTCAATAATGACACATAAAAAAAATTATGCACTTTTATGGAAGCACGAATCTCAAGAACATATGCAATGGGTCCTATCTTGTATAGGATCTCAAAAGGACCACAATATCTAGCTTCAAGATTTGTGTAGCTCTCCAACTTTAATGAAATTTTCTTTGGTTTCTCTTTCAAGAACACATGCTCCCCAACTTTAAATTCCCTTGGTATTCTACCTTTATATGCATAGAACTCTTTTTCCTATCCTATATTTCCTTTAAATTCTACTTGACCTTGACCATTTTCTCTACCATTTATGTGAGAAATTATAGCCCAAGTACCACTCCATCTACTAGATTGTCCCAACTAATTGGAGCACTACACTTTCTACCATACACTGTCTCAAATGGAATCATCTTAAGTGAAGCTAAATATCTATTATTGTAGGCAAATTCTACTAAATGTAGGTAATCCTCCCACTTCAATGGCGTGTCTATCACATACATTATTAACATATCATATATAACTTGATAGACTCTCTTTATTTTCCCATCGGTATGTGTATGATAGGCTATAATAAATTTCAAATTTATACCAAAACCCATAAATAATCCTTAATCCAAACGTTCGAGGTAAACTTGGATATGTGTCTAAAATAGTTTCCTTAGGTATATCGCACAATTTGGTAATGTCCTCCAAGTAAATATATGCTATATTAGCTACCTTATGAGCCAACTTAATTGGAATAAAGTGAGCATATTTAGTTAATTTGTCCACTGCTGCCATTATTAAATCATTTTTCCTTGTTGTCTTGGGACAATTAGTGATAAAATCAATAGTCACCACTTCCCATTTCCACTCCAGAATTGGTAATGGTTGTAGAAAACTTGTTAGATGTATGTTCTCATCCTTTACTCTTTGATAGTCCATACAACTATCTATATAACCAACCACATCCTTCTTAATTCCTAGCAAAAAATACTAACTTCTTATTTTTTCAATTCTCTTCTAATAACCAAGATGCCCAACATATGTAACATTATGCATTTATTTGAATACAATCTTCCTTAATTCATAAGAATTAGGAACAAACACTCTATTTTTATGCATAATAAGACCCTTATCTTCCACCTTACAACCCTCATACTCATGTTATACATTCTCTTGTTGTAATCCTTCCTTGACTTAAATATAATTCTCATAAAATTTAACAACCTTAAGAATTTTTTTCCTCAAATTAGATTTTCACATACTACTAGCCATAGCATGCATTGCATGTACTCTCCTATTGAATTCATCAACAAACTTGTTATCCTTCCCTCTAATATGTTTAATTTTAAAGTCATATTCGATGAAAATTTCCATCCATCTTGTTTTCCTATCATTTAAATTGTGTTGTTCAAATAAATATTTCAGACCACTATGGTATGTTCTTAACTCAAACTTTTCCCCATCAAGTAATGTATCCACATATTCAATGCATGAACCATTGTAGTGAGTCCTAAATCATGTGGGGCATAGTTCTTTCCGTGTTCCTTAATCTTCCTATATTCATAATATATCACTTTTATATTCTGAGTAAGGACTCCACCAAGTTCTATTTGCAAGAATTTGTACATACCACAAAATCTTCATTTAGGTCAGCAAACTTAAGAATGGGTGTACTAGTGGGAAATTATTTCAACAATTGGAAACTTTCTTCACATTTTGGTGTCCATTCAAATTTAATTCCCTTCTTTTATGAAGATGTAATGGGATGAGAAATATTAGAAAAACCTTCTATGAATATTCTATGATATCTAAAAAGCCCCTTGAATGACCTTACCTCGGCTTCAATCTCCTCCAAATCTGTTTTTATTCCTTCCTTAGAGATGATGTGTCCCAAGTAATGAATCTACTTCTAGTAATATGGGAACTTTCTTAATTTTTCATATAGTTGATTCTCTCTTAGTACTTGTAGTACTGACCTCAAGTGCACTTCATGTTCCTCCTTCAACTTTGAATAAATAAGAATATCATCTAGGAGTATAGTGAAAAAATTATCCAAATAATTTCTAAATATTTCATTCATTAAACACATGAAAGTAGTTGTTTCATTTGTCCATCCAAATGGAACCACTACAAATTCATAGTTCCCATACTTGGTTATGAAATTTGTCATATTGATGTATTCATCCTTTATCCTTACATGATGGTATCCATGCCTCATATCTATATTCGAAAAGATCATTTCTCCTCTTATTTGATCAAATAAGGATATTTATTTCTCACAACGACCTTGTTCAACTATCGAAAATGAATGCATAGTTGTAAAGTCTTTTATTTCTTCTTCACAAAGAGTATTGGTTCTTCCCAAGAAGGGACACTCGACATATATACCCCTTCTTTAACAATTATTCTAATTTCATATATATCTCCTTCAAATACGATTCATTCAATTTGTTTCGAGTATTAGATACTAGAATCTCCACCCATCAAATTAATAGAGAAATCAATATATTGTTTTGGTTGTAAACCTATTCTCTCCTCAAATACATATGCATACTCCTAAAATACTTTAAATTCTTCAA
Source organism: Picea engelmannii (assembly GCA_009831015.1). Lineage (NCBI taxonomy): Eukaryota > Viridiplantae > Streptophyta > Pinopsida > Pinales > Pinaceae > Picea > Picea engelmannii. Next base: position 69,307 of record ML782418.1, read on the forward strand.
TATTTGGGCTTATACACTTTCCCAGATATTCTACACGAGCTACATACAATTGACACCACCCCTTCCTAAAGAATATCTTCAGTTGTAAGGATGAAATATCCCTTATATAAATCGGTATAGGAATGTCTTTCATTGTTCTTTGTTTTCCTTCTTCATTAATACAAGTCAAATTCTTATTATGGTAATCTAGGACATCATGATGTGCATCCAACCAATTCATTCCAATGAGAACATTGTATGAACCAAGTGGTATTATTTTTAGGTCTACAATAGTGCCAACACCATCCATATCAAATGGGAAACATTTCATTAATTTTCCTTTTCATTCCAAAAAACAATTGAACCACTAATGATTTATCATGCTTACTTTTGTTCCAATGAAATATTTCAACCAAATCAAGGGAAATGTAACTATCCTTTTATCTTGAATCAATTAAAATTGAAGTAGGTTGATTGGTAATCTTACCTTCAACCTCAATCATGTGTGGATGATAGTTTGCTTGTCGATTTCCCAAGGAGGCATATAGTCTTCAAATGTTTCTTCCCACAAATTCCACTGTAGTATCCTCCTGTATGTTTTTCATGTTCTTTTCTATGCCTTCATTTTGAGGCAATATCTATACAAATGGTTTCCTTCATATCCCCAAAATTTTATTGGTTTCCTTTCCCTTTTCCCTAAGGATTCTTCCATATTATATCCACTCTGAGATCGATGGCTCTGCTAATACGTATTAGGATTGTTCCTTAAGAAATGAGGTTCAAATACCTTATTCTTCTGATCTTTCTTATCCTTTTTCTTATCTCTCTAAGACTTCTAAAAATATGCTCTTCATTTTGTATAGTTATACAAGTATTTAGTCCACTTAGGAATATCTAAATATTTCCCTTCTCATATTTAGTATTGTTATCCCCATTTCCCAAAGATAACTAACGAGATGATGTCTCGAGGCCCTCAGGTTGCAGACATGAAGTACTAAGAGGAAAATGGTTGGAAATGCCCACTTGCAAAGACAAAGGCCCACTTCACCACCGCAGATCTCAGGTTCATCATCATGGATCTTGATCCATGAGGTACAAGTCAGGTATTGTGGTAGGTGTCCCTTTAATATTTCAATCATTTCAGTATGTTACATTTAAATATGCTTTTGATTATAGAATGCTTGCATGGAAGTTATGCTCTTTTCCATGTTTCTCCTTGGTGGTTGATATTGCTCCATAGTAAGTGGTCACCCTTAGGGATGGGTTTGCTACTGATAGGTCTCCTTGACAAGTCATTGTGCCACTCCCGATCATACTTATCATTTTTCATCACTTCACCCCTTGTTTGTCTCCTTATATTTTGGTATTTTCGGGTGTATTGACCCAAGAAGGGATTGTACCTCATTTCATGGGAAGAAGGGGTTGAAGGCCCATAGGTTTGTAGCTAGAAAAAGCTAAAACACAATCATAAAACTTCAATATGCTTTCCCAAGAATCTCGAGGACAATGTAATGTCTCTCATAAGAAACCGATGGGACCCGTAAAAAATAACAATATAAAAATTCCAACCAAGGTAAAACATGTGTAGGAAATGTTTTTCATGCTTAGGTATAAGTCCCACACATTTTCTTCAACTTGGGGAAGCATAATGTGGCCACGATAGATTTAAGGCAGACAATCTTTTTCATTCTTAGGTAGAAGCTCCACCTAGGCTTCAACCTGGAAACATCTTAAAAAACAAAAGGAAATAAATTGTCTTGGAAAAAGGATGCATTAAAAATGAAGGTGCAACAAACCCTCTATAAAGGAAGCCATAAATGAGACCATACAAACCCTTGTATGTCATGAACCCCATACCCAAATGTTTTAACCCCCCATCCATTTCATCTTCTCCACATGACTTAGAGAGGTTTCCACCTGGGAAACACTTCTTGACTTAAGGAATGATTCACCCAATAGGCCACTTTGTCAACCCTCCCATAACTAATATTGGAAAATTACATAGGGGTTTTGAGCACTTGTTTGGTTTGATGAGGTAGTTTTTGATGTACATGCTCAGATGGATCTTATATTAAATGTGATTTTACTTTCCATGATGCTTTGAATTGAGATCCTTGAAAGGTGTACTTGTCTGTCTTTGCAGGACCTTGTTGATGGACATTTTGGAGGAACAAACCCATCTTAGGCCTTCATTGGGGAAAAATGCCCACAGGTTGGATTCCATGACCCACTTATTGTGGCCATCTTGATGATGGGAGTTTCCTTTGAAGGAAGAAGAGGGCACCTTGGATAGTGACACATAGCCTTCTTCCACCCCAACGACCTTCTTGGGAGCTCTTATACCATATTTCTAGACTTAACGTCTTGCCTAGGACTAGGGCATGTGGTGGTGAAGATGGACACTTGGAATGTTTTAATGGAAGACCCCTTGCAGTGAGGAGGATACTCTTCACTTGAAGACACATGGACATCGGATGGCTAGTGCTACCTTATCCAACCTCAACGACTTCCTACATGTGCCAAAAGGTCACCCTTTGGGGTGTGAGGTCATGTTTCTAGGGTTTCTTAAGTGCATTATTAAAGTTAAAATAATATTATTTTGTAAAGGGGAAAAATAAAGGGAAATGTCTCCCTTATTTTTTGGTTTACCCTTGTTAACTCAAAAAAAATTATCTTAGAAGTTTAGTATAAATAAGAATCATTTCATTTTCATTTTACACATAACGTTTCCATATTGGAGAGGATGCTTGGATGAAATTTGCGCCCTACTTGGGAAAATTCATTCTCTCTCTCTCTCTCTCTCTCTCTCTCTCTCTCTCTCTCTTATGATATGGTTTGTCACTTGTCTTGTGGAGTAAAGTGGTGCACTATCTCTTGGAGGATTTTTCTCTTTCTTTGGTGATGAAGTTGCTTGGTAACTAGGGTTTGTCTTTGCATGCTCTTGGAATTGGTAAGAAATTATGCATATTGTTAGTTATTATTTATTATTCCGTGGTTTTTATTGGTTATATCCATGGAGGAATATAAGGGAATATACCCTCCACCAAGTTTTATCATTGTTGTTTGTTGAAAAAGCTATTGAAAATCTTGCTAGGAGGAGTAAAAGGGCTTACACCCTCTAGATTTTACCATGTTAGGGTTACTTGCTCAAGGGAGTAAAATGGATTCCACCCCTTGAGAAGTAGTAGGCCTAACCTAATACACGAAGACTCCATAACCCATTCAGAAAGGAACTAATCATTTATTACATTGGAATGCATGATTTTTCGAGACATTGAATTTGTTCAAGTTGGAATATTCTCTTCGTGTTATAAGATTGCTTGCGCCCTAAGGGTATCCTCTTTAGGCCAAGAAATTTGTTGTTGTTATAAAATTAAATCTACAACCATTAGGGCTGCAAAAACTCTCTCTTTGCTTGTTTCACACTTACCAACTGCTGAAATTTACTTGTAAACGTCTATTATTGTTCTACTACTCATTGTTTATCTTTTTGACATATTACTTGTTGCTTTTTGTGGTTGTATTTTTCTGTTGTAGAAATTGTTTTCTATAGCCACTTGAATTCTATAATAAATTGTTTATAACATAATATAACATCCCTCTAATACCACTAAATATTTTGCTGGAGTATTGGGAACTAATCTACTTGTTTTATGCTTCATTCCTCAATAAACATTTGATGCTTTGAGTGGTCATAGCTGTAGTAATTAACTTTGATCTTTGCTGATATATATATTTTTTTACTACAGTAGTTTGGGATAGAAATCTTAACTTGCTTTTAGAATTAATATTTAGGCTTTTATATGATCCAGAATGGATCTAGGAACCAAAATGGGTCCAGGAAGGCCTAAAAATAAAAGTTCTTAGAATCACTTCAAAACGGACATGTGCGTAGGCCTTGTCATTACGAGCCCAATGCAATTTGAACGGGCTCAAAAAGACACCATATGCAAAAGATATCATGTTTTGTTCATTTTTCCAAACAAGCAAAATTTTGTTGATTGTACAGTCCGTACAATCCGTACAGTGTTGACTTGGTAGCTGACTGTATAGGTCATATGGTTGTACAATGATGTGGTAGTGAGTTGGCATGCTGACATGGGTAGGTGAATATGTGGTCGAATGATTGTTTGACACATGGAATATTTTGGGCGAATGTAATGGTGCCACGTGGCCCAGTCATGGGCTTCCACATAACACCCCTTCATCGGTTTATTGGTTATGGAAAAAATGTATGGACTCCACGGGATTCGAACCCACGACCTCCGGTCTGGGTGGAGAGTTTTGGAAGGGCCGGGCTACCAGCCCGCCCATGGTAATGCTTATTTCATAAGGTTCAAAATAAATATTTGAATTGGATGTGGGTTCATTTTGGTGGAATAAAGGGATAGGTTCTAGCCCCAACCCCAAGCGCTCTCTCATACGACCATTACCACATGAATAAAAAATTTGATATGTTAGCACGAATTTCTATGGAGTGTTAGCCCCAACGCGGTCACATTTAATTCGCCATATGACCACTCCTTTGATGGATAGCACGAATGTGTGTGGATAGTGCCCAGTCGCTCGGGCTAGACCTCCAACCAAGGTGCATAACTAGGGGATGGAGACCGAGGGATAATGGTTCGGGGGGCGTGGAGAGATAAGGGTGTGACCATATGGCTGGCGCATATGATCAGGATCCTAGCACGCCAACACCAGCCCAAGGCCAAATGGAGGGTGTGCATGTGACCAGGAGCTTGAGGATTGGGGGTTGTGCCCTATTTTTGCCCAAAATTTGGTTTTGAAACTTAATTATATGATTTTTAGTGGTTTTTTAGCCAATTTTGGGAGATTTTGGCCATTTTTGGAGGATCTGGAGCCCTTTTTGAGGCAAGATCTTGGGGGGAAGTTGGAATTTTGTTGTCGACTTCAAGTCTATAAAAACAAGAGGTTCTTGGTAGCCTAAAGGAAGTTCAGAATAGGAAAATTATGAATAATTGTAAAGCCAAATCCATTTTTGTGCAGGGAAGCCATTGAGGAGAGCAACTTTGTGGGCCATTTCTGGGAGGTTCGTTCATCTGATTTCAATGTCGTCAACTGTGTTGGATTCTTGAGATCTAGCAGAACATAGCCAAATCATTTTTTAATCCATTGGGCACTTCTATGATGCACTTTAGAATCTTTGAAGAGAAATAAGAAAGCCTCACCCATTGAGACAAAGGCCTGGAGACGTAGGCGATATTGTCGAACTCCGTTAACAACTTTTTTTGTTATGGTTTGTTGACTCTTGTGCTTATTTCCAGATCTATATATCTTATTATGGCTTCCATGTTAAATATTTAATTATTCATTTTTCATCAAATTCCTAAATGGTTAATGAACTCGTGTTTTTAAAACTCAACCATAGCCTTTAAAATATATTTTCAGATCAAGTGGTATCAAAGCTAGTCGATAGTTGGTTTTTGAGTTTGCATGATTACCAGGGAAAATGTGAATCATGGTGAAGGCGAGCTTGTTGAAGAGAATCCTGAGATTGGATTGAGAAAGATAATTTCTCAAAGTGAGAAGATGGCATCGGAAGAGGGACTTTCTCATGGGGAGAAAGAGTTTCAAAATACTTTCTTCACCATGTCGAAGATGGTGAAGGTTCTATATGATGATTACTTGGAACAAAATAAACCGATTCTAGGTGAATCTTCAAAAGTCAAAAGTGAAGAAGGAGAGGATCCTCCTGAAACTCCTCCTTCACCTCCTTCTTCTCCATCAACTTCTTCTTCTTCAAGTTCAAGTTCCAAATCCACCGCAAGAAAACATTCCCATAAACATAAAAATGATATGCCTTTAATTAAGCTTGATGTAAAATTTGAATTACCCATGTATGATGGTGAATTCAATGCAGAGAGGCTTGATAATTGGGTCAAACAGATGGAGGTTTATTGCAGCATGCAACAAATCAAGGATGAGGCAACTCAAATAAAGTTAGCATCGCTTCGACTTGTTGGCACAACACTCATCTGGTGGAAAAGCAAGTTGAAAAATGGCATGCAACAAGTGGGTAATGTATTTCTATCATGGCAAGTTTTTGTTTATGCACTTAGAAAACAATTTTATCCTTTGGGTTAGAAAGAGAAGGATTTAATTGAATGGAAAGGTCTTAAATGAAGAAAAGGAAAAAAAATGCAATAATACACAGATGAATTTTGTAAGATGGCATTAATGTTAGACATTCCATTACATACCCAAGAAACTATTATGAAGTATATAGGAGGTTTAATAGCACACATTCGTAACACTGTATTTATGTTTGGAGCTACTAATATTAATGAGGTTTTTGTTCAATAAACATACATTGAAGTATGGAAAACAAGAGTTGGTGTATTAGGGGAATCGTCTTCGAGAAAATAGGACAAAAGGAAGTGGAATGGAAAGAAGAAAAATTTAGTGGCAAGAAAGGAAGAGAGGCTCTCTTGCAAGCATTGAAAGAAAGAAGGGCATGATGAGGACCATTGCTAGAAATTGCATCCTGAGAAGAGACTGAAATGGTTCAAAGAGAGGAAAGGGATGGAAATAGTTGCAACAACAACACAACCAACAGACTTGGGATCGGATTCAGTTGATGAATCTAAAATCTCAGTGGTTGGTTTGACGAGTAAAACTGGTGATGGATTTGATTCTAGAAGTAAATTGTTTCACATAAGGGTCATAATGAGACATACTAAGGTTGACACATTGATAGATAGTGGATCTCATTATAACTTGATTTCAGAGGAAATGGTTAAACAATTAGGATTAAACACTCAGATGCATCATAAACCTTACTCACTTAAATGGATAAACAAAAATCATAAATTGTACATAACAAAGAAATGCACATTAAAGTTTGCAATTTCATCTAAGTTTGTGGATGAGGTAGAATGTAATGTGGTGCCACTCAATGAATGTAGAATGGTCTTAGGCAGTCCTTATTTGTATGATCACAAAGCAATCTTCTACAGGGAACATGATCGATATCACTTAATCAAAGAAGGCAAAGAATATGTTGTACATGCTCATCATTTAAAAGAAAATCAATCTCTTCAAACAATGGAACAATTAAGAAAGGAATATCATAAAATCAACACACCTATAATTGTCCCAAATGAAGCAATTGATCTTAAGCAAGAACATGAGATGATTGTAGAATGGAAGTTCAATCATACTTTGCTTCAAGATAAGCTAATGTTGTGCAAGTACTACAAGCATATTAGCTCATTTGCAGTCATACTTATGATGTTATCATTAGTAATGTTGTAAACATGGGTGATCGTGGCTTCAGTAAGATGTGGTAGAGTACAAGTGGCTAACAATATGCTATCAATTATCATGGTTGTTTTATAGTTGATAATGATGAGATAGGTGCACATGATAGAGTTTAAGGATAGAGAACAAGTGGGGTGGCCTATCCCGCACTTGATGACTGGTTAGTATCCTTTTGGAGGACCAAAAGGTCTTAGTGGGGAGGCATGATCCAGAATGGATCCAGGAACCAAAATGGGTCCAAGAAGGCCTAAAAATAAAATTTCTCAGAATCGCTTCAAAACGGATGTGTGCATAGGCCTCGCCGTTAAAAACTCAACACAACTTGAAGGGGCTCAAACAGACACCGTATGTGAACGATATTGTGTTTTGTTCATTTTTCCAAACAATCAAAATTTTGTTGACTATACAGTTTATACAGTGTTGATGTGGCAGCTGATTGTATAGGACGTACGACTGTACAATGACATGGAAGTGAGTTGGCATGCTGACGTGGACAGGTGTTGGCGTGGGCATGTGTATATGTGGCCGAATGATTGTTTGTCATGTGTCATATTTTGGGCGAATGTAATGGTTCCATGTCGCCCAGTCATGGGCTGCCACATGGAACCCCTTCATTTGTTTGTTGGTTATGGAAAAATTGTATGGAATCCATGGGAGTCGAACCCATGACCTCCGGTACAGGTGGATATTTTTGGCAGGGTTGGGCTACAAGCCCGCTCATGGCAGTGCTTATTTCATAAGGTTCAAAATAAATATTTGAATAGGATGTGGGTTCATTTCGGTGGAATAAATTGCGAGGGTCTAGCCCTAGCCCCTGATGCTCTTGCATACGACCATTACCACATGACCTGAACCTTTGATACATTGGCAAAGATTTCTATGGAGTGTTAGCCCCGAAAAGGTCACATGTAATTCACCATATGACCACTCCTTTGACGTATAGTGCAGATGTGTGTGGATAGCACCTAGTCGGTTGGGATAGCTCGCCGACCAAGGCGCATGAATAGGGGTTGGAGACCAAGCGCTAATGGTTTGGGGGGCGTGGAGAGATAAGGGCGCGGCCACATGGTCGACGCATATGATCAGGAGCCTATGACAAAGGGGGGCCAACACGCCAACACCAGCCCAAGGCCACATGGAGGGCGTGCATGTGACCAAGAGCCCGAGGATCGAGGGATGTGCCCTATTTTGGCCCAAAAGTGGGTTTTGAAACTTTATTAGATGATTTTTAGTGATTTTTCAGCCAATTTTGGGAGATTTTGGCCATTTTTGGAGGATCTGGAGCCCTTTTTGAGGCCAGATCTTGGGGGGAAGTTGGGAATTTGTTGCCAACTTCAGGTATATAAAAACTAGAGGTTCTTGGCAACCTAAAGGAGGTTCAGAACATGAAAATGATGAATAATTATAAATCCAAATCCATTTTTATGCAGGGAATCCATTGAGGAGAGAAACTTTGAGGGCCATTTCTGGGAGCTTCGTTCATCCGATTTCAATGCCATTAGTTGTGTTGGTTTCTTGAGATCTAAAAGAACACATCCATATCAGTTTGTAATCCATTGGGAACTTTTATGATTTACTTTTTAATATTTGAATATAAATAATAAATCCTCACCCAATGAGACAAAGGCCCGAAGACGTAGGTGATATTGCCAAACTCCATTAACAACTTTTGTTGTTGTGGTTTGTTGATTCTTGTGCTTATTTACAGATTTGTATATCTTATTATGGCGTCCATGTTAAATTTGTAATTCTTCCTATTTCATCAAATTCCTGAATGGTTAATGAACTCATGTTCTTAAAACTCAACCATAGTCTTTAAAATATATTTTCAGATCAGTATACTTGTCTTTTCTTATGTCTCGGGAAGGTACAACATATTCTACAGGTACACTTCTTCTTGGAAATGTTTCCTCATCAACAAGACTTCATCCTAAGACTTCCATCTCTCCACAACTTGACCTATAGCGGCTTCACTTCCATAACCTCACTTTCCATATCATTTCCCCCTAGGGTCACCCAGGATTCCCCCCTTATGTTGGATTTATCCTTCCCTAAAGCAAGGGAAGAGTTTAACTAAGGTGATAGTGGGTAGAGTCTCCCAGTCACCATCTCATGGATTGGATCAATATTTTCCCAACCTACAATTTGTGCGATAACATTTTGGCACCGTTGTTGGGGAGAATTTTGAGTCCTCTTTCATGCCTTAATGACACTTTGGAAAGATTTGATCCCAAATATTTTTCCCATTAGCTTTCTTGGTGACTCCATTTGAGGGAAGTTCCCTTTTATATTTTTGATGAGCTTTTCATAAAGTTCATCTGGTGACTCCATTGAGTTATTACCCTAAGTAATGGAACCATGGCATAACATGACGTACCATGGGAATTCCATAAGGTGTACCCTTATATTGATGTTCAAAATATACTTGGATATCCAAATCATTGCTCTGTAGACTAGAGGGAAATTTTCCCTAAATTTAATGGTGATCCACCTCTAGCAGGCCCCCATGTCGTGAATTATATGAAGTATGCTTCAAACTTAAATATGCTACATGAAGATGTGCTGATGAAAATTTTTGTTTCTTCACTGGAATCAAATCCAAGGAGTTGGATTGCACACTCATGTGGTCCAAAAAGTATCTGTTCTTTTACAAAGATCATTGAACAATTTCTCAAGCATTGTCGGCCAACTACTCATAATTTGCAAGATATTTTCCAATAGCTCAAAGACACTCTCTACACAAATTTTTTTCCAACGAATGAAAAGACAATAAGTGAGGAATGTAAAACTGAAGAAGAGTATCATCCACCCAATGTAGAAGAGGTTCTAGAAGAATAGATCCATCAAGAAATTTTCCAAGAAGAAGAAGACCCTAAGGAATTACAACAACGAGATGATTAGTATGAGACATTGGTATCCTTTCTTCCACTTGATGAATATCAAGCTATCCTGCCTTACCTTTTTCCTTCACATGAATATGAAGAAATGATCAAAAAAAGTGACATGGATGATCTTGTGGAGGACCCTTATGACGTGTTTGATCAACATATTGATTATTTCATACATGTTAGGAGACGTAGATGGGGTGTGGGTTGCTTTATTTTTTATGGAGATCCTATTTACGATGTTGAAGGTATCTCTCAAGAAAAAGTGTTTGATTTGTCGTCTTCAGAGGACTAATCTCCATGCGTATATGATTAAGATGTTTGAAAACCTAATGATGAGATGGTTACATATTTTTTACATCCATTCGAGGATGACTTGTCGCAACATACACAAGGTGATCTTCATTCATCCTTTGGTACTTATGATGTATATATTTTTGGGGATACAAATTTTTTCTGTGAAAACTTTCAGCCAACTTTGCCCCCAGATTTAGATGGATGCCATTGTGTGGCCATCCCAGAGCAGTGAAAGACTCATACCACATAGAAACAATATTTTCATCTTGGGGCCCTCAAAATGATTTACAAATGAAGAAGAAACATGTTTTGGATGTGGTAAAAGAGTCCTTATTAAGACCCGAGGTCGTCCCTTATCATGTTTCCTCCTCTCTAGGGAAGCATGAGGTTTTCTTTGGATCTCTTATCTTTTATCATCCTTCAGGGAGAATTAATTTTCTAAGATAAAATGAAGACGATTTGTCATCTATACGTTGTAGCTTGATTTAAATATGGATTGATCAGGCTTGTGGCCATTCTCTCTAGCATGTTTTTTTCCCTTCCACCCATCTCCATGAGTTTATTTCTATGATTAATTACATCCTTACTTATGCTTATGACTATTTTATGCTTGACTTACCTTTTTTGTACTACATGATTCAACACAAGGAGAGATACCTTGATGCGATGATCATCTGGTTGCATTGGTTGTATGACTTCACTTGAAATTTCTGGACCTAATCTCTAGGGCCCCAAGGCCCCAGGTAAGTAGGTAGGTCATATTGATTTCTTGCATTTGCATCTTGATTTCCCATAGTATCTTAGTTTCATTTCATGTTTCATTTATCTCTACTTGCATATTGCCTTCATCATATTACATATTTAGTTTAGAAATTTAAAAAAAAATGCAAAATTTTATTTTCTATATTAGTTCTCAATTTTGAGATTTTGATTATATGGACAAAGGGTGAGTAGAGCCACCCTGTATTTTATGATTTTACATTTCATTGTAGGCACAGGTCTAACCAGGAGATGTTGAGTTTCTAATGCACCCTACAATGAGCATATGACCTGAAGCAGGAACCAAATGTTATCCTCATTTCCCCCAGATAACTAAGGAGATGATGTCTCGAGGCCCTCAGGTCGTAAAACTGGAGTACCAAGAGACAAATGGCTAGCCACGTACACTTGCACGGATAGAGGCCCACTTCACCACCATATATATAAGGTTCATCATAATGGTATCCACCAAAAAAACTTACTTTTGAAAGACAATGGGTCTTTCTCCATGAGGTACAAGTCAGGTATTGTGGTAAGTTTCACTTTAATATTTCAGTCATTTGAGTATGTTGCATTTAAAGCTGATTTTGATTATATAATGTTTTCTTGGAAGTTATGCTCATTTCCCTGTTTCACCTTGGTGGTTGACTTTGCACCCCAGTAAGTGGTCACCCTTAGGGATGGGTTTTCTACTGAGAGGTATCCTTGACAAGTCATTGTGCCACTCCTGACCATACTTACCATTTTTCATCAATTCACCCCTTGTTCGTCTCCTTATATTTTTGGATTTTTGGGTGTATTAACCCAACAAGGGATTGTACCACATTTCATGGGAAGAAGGGGTTGAAGGAACAAAGGTTTGTAGATGGAAAAAGATAAAATCCAATTATAAATGTTCTAGATGCTCACCCAGGGATCTCGAGGACAATGAAATGTCTCTCATAAGAAACTTACAGGAATTGTAAAAAATAACAATATAAAAATTCCAACCAAGGTAGAGCGTGTGTAGGAAATGTTTTTCATGCTTGGGTAGAAGTCCTACATATTGTCTTCAACTTGGAAAAGCATAATTTGACCAGGGTAGATTCAAGGTGGGAAAAGTTTTTCATGCTTAGGTAGAATCCCCATCTTGGCTTCCACCTGAAACATATTAAAAAACATAAGGCAATAAATGGGCCTTGAAAAAGGATGCATTAAAAATGAAGGTTCAACACACCCTCTATAAAGGCACCCATAAATGAGACCATACAACCCTTGTATGTCATGAACGCCATGCCCAAAATTTTTAACCCCCCATCCACTTCATCTTCTCCACATGACTTACAGAGGTTTCCACCTAGGAAGCACTCCTTGACTTAAGGAATGATTCACCCAATAGGTCACTTTGTCAACCCTCCCATAACTAAACCTGGAAAATTACATAGGGTCTTTGAAAACTTCTTTTGTTTGATGAGGTACTTTTTTATGTACATGCTCAGATGGCTCTTATATTAAATGTGATTTTACTTTCCATGATGCTTTGACTTGAGATACTTGGAGGGCGTACTTGTATTTCTTTGTAGGACCTTGTTGATGGACATTTTGGAGGAACAAGCCCAGCTTGGGCCTTCATTAGGGAAAAACACCCACAGGTTGGATGCCATGACCCACACCTTAGGGCCAACTTGATGATGGGAGTTTCCTTTGGAGGCAGAAGAGGACACCTTGGAAAGTGACACCTAACCTTCTTCTAGGACAATGACCTTCTTGGGAGCTCTTATACCATGTTTCTAGGCTTGACGTCTTTCCTAGGGCTAGGGAATTTGGTGGTGAAGATGGATACTTGGATTTTTTTTATGGAAGACCCCTTGCAGTGAGGAGGAGACTCTTGAATGGAAGACACGTGGCCTTTGGAGGCCTAGCGCTACCTTCTCCAACCTCGAAAACTTCCTACATGTGCCAAAACTTCACCCTTTGGGGTGTGACATCATGTTTCTTTGGTTTATTATGTGCATTCTTAAAGTTAAAACAACATTATTTTGTAAAGGGGAAAAATAAAGTGAAATGTCTCCCTTTTTTTTTGTGCACCCTTGTTAAGTGGATAAACTTTATCTTAGACGTTTAGCATAAATAAATCATTTCATTTTAATTTTACATATAACTCTCCCATCTTGGAGAGGATACTTGGCTGAAATTTGCACCCTAATTGGGGAAATTCATTCTCTCTCTCATTCTTATGCTATGATTTGTCACTTGTATTGTGACATAAAGTGGTGCACTAGCTCTTGGAGGCTTTTTCTCTTGCTTTGGTGATGAAGTTGCTTGGTAACTAGGGTTTGTCTTTGCATGCTCTAGAAATTGGTAAGACAATCTGCATATTGTTAGTTATTCTTTATTGTTCTATGGTTGTTATAGGATAGATCCTTGGAGGAATATACGAGAATATACCTTCCACCAAGTTTTATCATTGTTGTTTGTTGAAAAATCTATTCCAAAGGTTGCTAGGAGGAGTAAAAGGGCTTACACCCACCTAGATTTTACCTTGTTAGGGTTTCTTTCTCAAGGGAATGAAAGGGATTACACCCATTGAGAAGTAGTAGGCCTAACCTAATACAATAAGAATCCATAACCCATTTGTAAAGGAACTAATTATTTATTGCATTGGAGAAACAAAATACTTGCATTGGAATGCATGATTTTTTGAGATATTGAATTTGTTTAAGTTGGAATATTTTCTCAATTTTATATGCTTGCTTATGCCCTAAGGGCATCCTCTTTAGGCCAAGAAATTTGTTTCATTTATAAAATTAAGGATACAACCATTAGGTCTACATAAAACTATCTCTTTTACTTGTTTCACACTTACCAATTGCTGAAAATTACTTGTAAACGTCTATTCTTGTTCTACTGCTCATTGTCTATCTTTTTTACGGATTACTTGTTGATTTTTGTGGTTTTATTTTTCTCTTGTAGCAATTGTTTTCTACATAATCTTGGCTGCTATAATAAATTTATAATAACATCATATACCAATCCTCTAATACCACTAAAGTTTGTGCTAAAGTATTGGGATCTAATCTACTTGTTTTATACTTCATTTCTCAATAAAACTTTGATGATTTGAGTGGGTATATCTGCAATAATTAAGTTTTTTCCTTGCTGACATATATTCTTGTTTACTGTAGTGTTTTTGGACACAATCTTAAATTTCTTGTCCACTTAATCTTTATTCTTGTATACTTCTCTTTTCTTGTGTATCGGGCATGTACAACAATATTTTGTAGGTAAATTGCTTCTTAGAAACCTTCCCTCATCAACAAGACTTCATCTCAAGCCTTTCATATATCTACAACTTGAACTATAGGGGCTTCACTTCCATAAACTCACTTTCCATCTCATTTCCCCCTAGGGTCACCCAGGATTCCCCTTTTGTGTTGGATTTATCCTTCACTAAAGAGAGGGGAGGGTTTATCTAAGGTGACAATTGGTAGAATATCCCACAGTTATCGCCCTCTCATGGATTGGGTCAATATTTTCCCAACCTACAATTTGTGCGATAACATTTTGGCACCATTGTCGGGAGGATTTTCAATCCTCTTTCATGCCTTGACGACATATTTTCAAGATTTTATCCCAAATCCTTTTCCCATAAGCTTTCCTGGTGACTCCATTTGAGGGAAGTTATGTTTTCTATTTTTTATGAGCTTTTCATAAAGTTCATTTGGTGACTCCATTGAGGTGTTACCCTAAGTAATGGAACCATGGTGTCATGGGACTTACCATGGGAATTTCATAAGGTGTACCCTTATATTAATGTTCAAAATATCCATGGATATCCAAATCATTTCTCTACAAAGTCAAGGGAAAGTTACCCTAAATTTAATGGTGATTTATCTCTATCATTTCCCCATGTTGTGAATTATATGAAGTATGATTCAAGAATAAATATGCTACATGAACATGTGATGATGAAAATTTTTGTTTCTTCTCTGGAATCAAGTCAAAGGAGTTGGCTTGCACATTCATGTGATCCAAAAAGTATCTGGTCTTCTACAAATTTAATTGAAGAATTTCTCAGGCATTGTCGGCTAGCTACGCAGAATTTGCAAGATACTTTCCAAGATCTCAAAGACTCTCTTTACAGAGAAGGTTTTTTAATGGATGACAAGAAAATAAGTGAGGAATGTAAAACTGAAGAAGAGTATCATCCACCCACTATAGAAGAGGTGCTAGAAGAATAGATCCATTAAGAATTTTCAATGAAGAAGACTCTAAGGAAGTACAACACCTGAATGAGAAGGATGAGACATTGGTATCCTTTCTCCCACTTGATGAAGATGAAGTTTTCCTTCCTTACCTTTTTCCTGCACATGAAAATGAAAAAATGATCAACATAAGTGACATGGATGATCTTCTGGAAGCCCTTATAACGTGGTTGATCAACATATGGATGATTTAATACATGTTGGGAGACATAGAAGGGGTGTGGGTTACATCATTTTTGATGGAGATCGTATTTATGATGTTGAAGGTAGCTCTCAACAAAAATATTTTGAATTTTCGTCTTTATAGGACTGGTCTCCATGCGTATATGATTCATATGTTTCGTAGCCTGATGATGATATGGTTACTAATTAGTTTTTTCCATTCGAGTATGACTTTTCACAACATACTCAAGGTGATATTAAATCATCATTTGGGAGTTGTGATGCATATCCTTTTGCAGATACATATTTTTTCTATGAAAAATTTCAGGCACCTTCACCCCCATATTTAGATGGATACCAGTATGTGGCCATTTCATATAAATCAAAGACTCATACCATAGATAAATAGTGTTTTCATCTTGGTTCCATTCAAAAGGATTTACATATGAAGAAGCAACATGTTTCGGATGTGGGAAGAGAGTCCTTCTAAGTACTTGAGGTTTTCCTTTATCTTGTTTCCTCCTATCTAGGGAATCATGAGGTTTTCTTGGGATATCTTATACTTTCTTATCCTTTAGGGATAGTAGTAATGTTCTAAGAGAATATGAAGATTATTTGTCTTATATGCATGGTATCTTGATTCAGAGATGGATTGATCATGCTTGTGCCCATTCTCTCCAACATGATTTTTTCCCTCCCACCTATCTCCATGAGTTTCTTTCTATGATTAATCACACAATTACTTATGCTTATGACTATTTTATGCTTGACTTACCTTTTTTGTACTACATGATTAAGCATAAGGGGAAATACCTTGATGAGATGATCAACTGGTTGCACTAGTTATATGACTTCACCTGACATTTCAGGACCTAATCTTCAGGGCCCCAAGTAAGTAGGTAGGTCATATTTATTTCTTGCATTTTCATCTTGATTTCCCATAGTAGCTTAGTTTCATTTCATGTTTCATTTTTATCTACTTTCATGTTTCTTTCATCATATTACATATTTAGTTTAGAAACTTTTGAAAAAATGAAAAATTTTGTTTTCTAGATTAGTTGTCAATTTTGAGAATTTGATTATATGGAGAAAGGGTGAGTAGATCCACCCTGGATTTTATGATTTTATGTTTTAATGTAGGCACAAGACTAACTAGGAGATGTTGAGGTTCTCATGCAATCTACGACGAACACATGTCCCCAAGTAGGAGGCAAATGTTATCCCCAATTCCCAAGGATAACTAAGGAGATGATATCTCGAGGCCCTCAGGTTGCAGACATGGAGTACCAAGAGATGGATGGATAGAAACATCCACTTGAACAGAAAACTTCCCACTTCACCATCATAGATATCATGTTCATCATGATGGTATCCAACACATCATATTTCTTCTAGAAGACAATGGGTCTTTCTCCATGCAGTACAAGTCAGGTATTGTGTTAAGTGTCACTTTAATATTTAAGGCATTTGAGTATGTTGCATTTAAAGATTATTTTGATTATAGAATGTTTGCTTGGAAGTTATGCTCTTTTCCCTGTTTCACCATGGTGGTTAACATTGCACCCTAGTAAGTGGTTACCCTTAGGGATTGGCTTGCTACTGAGAGGTCTCCTTGACAAGTCATCATGTCATTCTCGATCATACTCATTATTTTTCATCACTTCACCCCTTGTTCATCTCCTTATCTTTTTGTATTTTTGGGTGTATCGATGCAAGAAGGGATTGTACTTAATTTCATGGGAAGAAGGGGATAGAGTGATGCAGGAGCATCACCATAAAGCATGCGTGGTAGGACAACTCAGTGTCTTTGAATCATTTCAGAATCTTAAACATTGGCGTTTCCTGCAAATATTTTGGAGTTGATTGAAAAACTGAAGAAGATCAAACACTCAAGAGATGAATGATCACAAGTGATCTGGGAGTTTCATTCCTAGTCTTGAATGTAATGGAAATTAAGTAGCAGTTAGTTTTTCTCGAGTAGACAAGTAGTTGGAGGGGACCCTAAAAGAACCCTCTAAGATAAATAGAGGTTTTGTACACCCGAATGAGGAGGCTGCAAGTTAGTAGGATATTGTTGTGATTTAGTTGTTGTTGAGTTTTTTTGTTGTTTATCATAGATGTAGCCATTTATTTTTGAATGAATATAACAGAGGAAAATTGATCCAATGCATAATGTTTCTACTGTTTACAATTCCCTGTTATCGTTGTTTTCATGGATGCATGAGTAATATTGTTGAGTATATGAACTTGTGAGATGTTTGTATAAGTCTCGATTGTTCTCTTTTCATTGATTCCATGAAAGGTGTGCATATAGTCTGCAAGGAGTGCATTGACAGAGTCTGTTTCGACTCAGAAGCTCAGAAGCGATAACCAAAAATTTCCTTTGCAAGGAGTTCAAACAGAATTTTGCAAGGCATGCACAGTCGTCCGCAATAACCTAAGTCTTGCATAAGAATCTGTTGCGAGGAGTGCATAGATATGAAATTTGACTAAGTGTCAAAGTAACCCTCTACGGATTCAAGGTATTCTAAGGATAAATATCAATAGAGATAGCAGGAGAAATATCCAAGGGATTGAAGCTATGAAGATTTCATGAAGTCACCGACTAAGATCCGTCCAGGAGGGATCGGGGATCGTTCCAGATCATTGGATCTGGGCAAGGTGAGTGATATTTAAATCACTTTAAGCATAGAGGAGAGCAAACTTCCAAAGTCTCGAAGTCTCGAAGTGATTAGGGACCGTCCATTGTCAAGAGGGACAGGTGGAACAAGATCCACAACTTCGAAATTTTGTGGACAAGGAGGAGGTGAAATCACTGAAGTAAATCCTGATTGTTGGTCATCAGGGGGAGTACCTATCAACATATCTGAGGCTTTGGGAAAAATCACTTCAAGGATTTCAGTCGAAACTGGACCATCAGATCCAGAGGGATGAAGGGTGACAGATCGCAAACTTCGGATAAAATCACTCTAGAGAATTTGAGAGTCGAGACCTCTAGAACCGGAAGGTCCGAAGCGAATCATAGTCATCCGATTCAGGAGGAAACGTGGCATAAATATGTGGAATCTAGGTAAAGACCCGAAGTAGATTATAGCCATTTGATTCAAGAGGACACACGAAAAAAATCTGTGCACTTTGAGGGAAAGAGAAAGTTGAAAGTTGAGTTTTTCGAAGTCAGAATACCTGAAGGAATCACAACCATTGATCTGCAGGGGACATGCATCAATATATTGCGAGCTTCGAATAAAATAATTTCAGAAAAGATGAGAGTTGAGATTTCTGAAGTTTGAAGTCTTGAAGTGGCTAGGGTCGTCGATTTGAGGAGGGAAGGTGTCAGCAGATATTCTATTTTTGGAAGATAGCCATTGTGGAGAAAGAAGGAGTTGAGAGTTGAAACTCCTGAAGCCCAAACAACGAAGCAAATCATGACCGTTGATTTTAAAGGGACATGCGTTGATAGATCATAATGGTTTGAGGATGTGTGATCCGGAGAGAAGGAAGGAAAGGAGAGTAAGATTGTAGTCGTTGATCGAGAGGAATCACCTGAGATTGAAGATCAATGGTCACACTTGCTTGTGGGGCTAGAAAGTGCTTGGACGTTAAAATTCCAAGAGCGGGCCGCAATCGAAACCACGGAATCGACAAAGGGGTACGTGGTAGCTGGAGGTGAATTGCAGGGAGAAAAGAGGTGTGGTCTCAAACCACTTTTAGCTACTTCGCAATCACGTGTTTACAAGAGGTCACAACTCAAGGTCACATGGGGGAGAGGGCTAAGGAGAGAGGAGCTAGAGCCTGAATTTTGAGAGTAAAACAACGTGAAGAAAGAGGTCACAGATGCCATAGAACCTGCACCAGAGGACTAAAAGGACCTGTGTTAAATCGTAAGTGAGACCACTAAGGTTTCATAGAGCTGATTCAACTCAGAATCGAAGATCCTTGATCAAGAGGTCGCGCAACCCCTTAGGAGAGAAGGGGGGTCTACATCATAGAGGCCCAGAGGTTTGTATATGGAAAAACATAAAATCCAATTATAAATCTTCTAGATTCTCACCGAGGGATATTGAGGACAATGAAATGTCTCTCATAAGAAATTGATGGGACCCGTAAAAAATAACAATATAAAAATTCCAACCAAGGTAGAGCGTGTGTAGGAAATATTTTTCATTCTTAGGTAGAAGTCCCACACATTGTCTTCAACTTCGGGGAGCATAATGTGACCAAGGTAGAGTCAAGGTTGACAATTGTTTTCATTCTTAGGTAGTATACGCACCTTGGATTCAACCTTGAAACATCTTAAAAAACAAAAGGCAATAAATGGGCTTGGAAAAAGGATGCATTAAAAGAAAAGGTGCTACACACCCTCTACATAAGCACACATAAATTATACCATACAAACCCTTGTATGTCATGAACCCCATGCCCAAAATTTTTAACCCCCCCATCCACTTCATCTTCTCCACATGACTTAGAGAGGTTTCCACCTAGGAAATACTCCTTGAATTAAGGAATGATTCACCCAATAGGTCACTTTTTCAACCCTCCCATAACTGAAATTGGCAAATTCCATAGGATCTTAATCACTTGTTTTCTTTGATGAGGTACTTTTTATGTACATGCTCAGATCGCTCTTATATTAAATGTGATTTTACTTTCCATGATGCTTTGACTTGAGATCCTTGGAGGGTGTATTTGTCTGTCTTTGCAGGACCTTGTTGATGGAGATTTTGGAGGAACAATCCCAACTTGGGCCTTCATTGGGGAAAAACTCCCATAGGTTGGATTCCATGACCCACACCTTGGGGCCAACTTTATGATGGATGTTTCCTTTAGAGGTAGAAGAGGACACCTTAAATAGTGACAAATAGCCTTCTTCTAGCCCAATGACCTTCTTGGGAGCTCTTATACCATATTTATAGGCTTGACGTATTTCCTAGGGCTAGGGAATGTGGTGGTGAAGATGGAAACTTGGCACATTTTGATGGAAGACCCCTTGCAGTGAGGAGGAGACTCTTTACTTGAAGACACGTCACATTTGTAGGCATAGAACTACCTTCTCCAACCTCAACAAATTCCTACATGTGCCAAAACATCACCCTTTGCAGTGTGATGTCATGTTTCTAATGTGCATTCTTAAATTTAAAATAATATTATTTTTTTAAATGGAAAAATAAAGGGAAATGTCTCCCTTATTTTGTGGTTTACCCTTGTTAACTGGACAAAATTTATCTTATAGGTTTAGTATAAATAATAATCATTTCATTTTCATTTTACACATAACTCTCCCATCTTGGAGAGGATACTTGGATGAAATTTGCACCCTACTTGGGAAAATCCATTCTCTCTCTCTCTCTCTCTCATGCTATGGTTTTTCACTTGTCTTATGGAGTAAAGTGGTGCTCTATCTCTTGAAGGATTTTTCTCTTTCTTTGGTGATGAAGTTGCTTGGTAACTAGGGTTTGTCTTTGCATGCTCTTAGAATTGGTAAGAAAATATGCATATTGTTAGTTTTTATTTCTTTTTCCATAGTTATTATTGGCTAGATCCTTGGAGGAATATAAGGGCATATACTTTCCACCAAGTTTTATCATTTTTGTTTGTTGAAATATCTATTGAAAAGGTTGCTAGGAGGAGTAAAGGGGCATACACCCTCCTACATTTTACCTTGTTAGGGTTACTTATGCAAGGGAGTAAAAGGGGTTACACCCCTTGAGATGTAGTAGGCCTAACCTAATACAATAGGACTCCATAACCCATTTGGAAAGGCACTAATCATTTATTGCATTGGAGAAACAAAGTACTTGCATTGGAATGCATGGATTTTCGAGATATTGAATTTGTTCAAGTTGGAAACTTTTCTTAGTGTTATAATCTTGCTTATTCCATAAGGGCGTCCTATTTAGGTCAAGAAATTTTCTTCCATTATAAACTTAAAGATACATCCATTAGAGATGCAAAAAACTATCTCTTTTACTTGTTGCACACTTACCAACCACTGAAATTTACTTGTAAATGTCTATTATTGTTCTACTACTCATTGTCTATATTTTTGACAGATTACTTGTTTATTTTTGTGGTTGGTTTTTTATTCTGTAGATTTTCTTTACTACATCCACTTGGATGCTATAATAACTTGTTGATAACATCATATAACATCCCTCTAATACCACTAAAGTTTGTGTTGAAGTATTGAGAACTAATATACTTGTTTTATGCTTCATTTCTCAATAAATATTTGATGCTTTGAGTGGTTATATTTGTAGTAATAAAATTTGGTCCTTGCTGATATATATTCTTGTTTACTACAGTAGGTTTGGAAAAAAAGATTAACTTACTTGTTCACTTGATCTTTAGGATTTTATACTTGTCTTTTCTTGTGTCTCAGATAGGTACAAAAATCTTCTGCAAGTACATTGCTTCTTGGAAACCTTCCCTTGTCAACATGACTTCATCCAAATACTTCCATCTCTCCACAACTTGACCTATAGGGGCTTCACTTCCATAACCTCACTTTTCATCTCATTTCCCCCTAGGGTCACCAAAGATTCCCCCCTTTTTTTGGATTGATCCTTCACTAAAGAAAGGGGAGGGTTTATCTAAGGTGAAAGTGGGTAGACTCTTCCACAGTTATCACCATCTCGTGGATTGGGTCGGGATTTTCCCAACCTACAATTTGTTCGATAAAAAGTATAATCAACAAACCCCGACAACTTCAAAAATGTATTGTCATATTATTCCATAGTCATATTTCTCAACTTGAGTTGAGAGATTCCTACATCTTCCTATCTCAGTAATTCTAAAAAAGATTGTACTAATGGAATTACATCTTAAACTATTTCCAAGAAATTATCTTCTCATTGATGTGCTTAACTTGCATCAACTAGTCCCACCAAATCAAAGTTTTCCCCTATAGGTTGTATATAGTAATTATGGATTCTATATTCAACAAGTAGTTATGCAACTACAATTAATTCCTTATTCCCAATGACCAGGATTTAGCATCCTCTTATAGAATTTTTTCACCTTTAAAATTTGGTGGCTTGATCTTCCTAAGCTCTCCTTGCAACTAGTTTTGCACATATCTTCACCTTTGATGTCTATATGTAAACACTTTATGGATTCTCCATGACTCTTTGAATGGATACAGATTCCTTGTTGAATGTGCTCGTGAGTAATGTTTCCTTCAAGTTCTGGTAACTTCTTGAGCACTAGGATATCGATATATGAACAAATTAAACAATTAAACATTAAACATTAAACTATTTATGTAATGTTGCCAATACCCCCTATGCAGTTTGAGGATATGGGTACTTTTTTCAACCACCCAAATTTGCACAAATTTACTAAGGAACAAAACCTATTGCATTGTTATTAACTATTTACTATTAGCATGCATGACACTATAGATTTATGAAAACTAAATGTATCCATTCCATTATTCATGAAACCATAAATCACAAATGTAGGCTAACATAAGCAACTAGGAGAACAAATTAAAAACTAATTTAACCATGACATAACCATAACAATGAACAATATTAAATTCAACACAATTCACACATACTAATAAAAACACTTATATGTCTAGAATGTTTCACAAACTAGCTACAAAAGAGGGACATTCCACCTAACCATAGGCTCCTTTATACAATAGTTCTCTCTACAACAAAGGATTCCCCCAAGTTGAGGCTATGAACCGACAAGGGGCACACTCTTCCTATGTATAGCTCTAATTTATCTTCTCACAACCCAATTCATAGGTTCACAATCACCAAAAACAATTCCTAATCCATGACCATCTTCCCCACCATCCCACACAACCCAATGAATGGGATACTCTTCTCTTCCCAATAGTTCCTCATGCTATTTGAGTTTACTCTAGGGATCCAACATAGGCTATACAGGAAATATCACCACTGGGATTCCAACGAATTATCAGGTGGAGAGAAATTTCCTCATTTACATCCAATATAATTCTATACAACTACAATTCTTTATAAATTCATGACTCTAGTTTTCATAGTTCAAATTCAATATACACCCAACCATTTTATCTAGGGAAATTTCCCCAATTTCCTAGACAAAGGATAGTTCGTAGTGTAAATTCCCAATTTCTGGTAAGTTTGACTCTCTAACATTGAATTAGAGTCACATTCAATCTTCCCCCTTGAATCTTCAAAATTAGAATCACCATAATAATCACACTAGTTCACTTCCATGGTAAAGGTAATATTTAATTGCATGGCATGAAGGGGGCATGTATTACTTCATGCACTAACCACCCCCCACCCGTCCCACAAAGATTAATTAAAATTAAAAAAAATAATAATTAATAATCAAGGACATAATTAAGTTTTACAAGACTTTGGGTTATATCCCTTACTAAGGTCCCATATTTAGCCTACTAAGCCCCCTTGTCTTTCGCTTCTAATGGAGGTCATAGGCCCCCTTGTTTTATCCTTCTCTTCCACAACTGATAACATACTTTCTATTGATAGTCAATATTTATTTACAAATTACATCGTTTATATTATAGCAATTCATCATGTATATACCAATGAACTAGAGATCAAAACTTGGATATCACAAATATCAACAAATTCACCATAACATCACTAACTATTTCAACAAAGCTAACATCATCACCCCACATTATCACCCCACATTGTTACCAAAAATTTGGTCCAAGGGGAATATGTGATAAAATGACATAAATCTTACAAAGCATGCATGGATTCAAATTTCAAAATATGGGGTGTGCATATGCACCATGGAAGTAAAGAAGGGGATATATGTCACAAACATTATTCAAGTTAAACTAAACATACAATGTAAAATTACTACTTTGAAATGAAAACTTTACTAGGTGAAGTTTCATTCTTGTTATAATGAGGGAATCGAATTAGAAATTAAATACATCCATAAAGGAAGAGAATAAAATATTATTTTCATTCAATGGCTTAGTAAACAAGCAAATTAGCCACGTAGTGGCTAGTGGCTAGTACCTGCCAAAATGACTAGTATGCTTAGAACCATAGATTTTTTTAGTATGGATAGTGCTTCTACACATCGCATGCATGGAATGTTGTTAGTGTATGATACAAATGATGATTAAATCTAACAACTATGACACAAATCCAACTACATACATTCTATGTAAACAATATCCAACACTTTCAATTACAAAACCTACCATGCCAAACTGGAGCACACGTTTTGCACAACACAGAAACATAGACTCAATTCAGTTGTACATTGGTCATAATCCAATTTCAACTATGGAGCCTAATTATCACTATACTCAATCCAGATCGTATGGTTTTCGTATCAATAAGAATCGACGGTTGACGGAGTGACGCTGACATGAATATAAATTAAAAATAAAAACGAGGAAACGAAGAGAAGAGATGAAGGAATTCTAGTTGGTGCTTGGGGATTTGGACAAGGCCCTCTGGACAGATCCTGGCCATTTCAACGTTCTCTACAGGAAAGGATGGGCTCTACTCATCCCGAGGCAGTATGTTGCAACCTGTGAATATTTGGACGAAATAATGTAGGGAAAGCCTGCAAAGTGTTCTGGGTTTTGTTTCAGCTCTAGCGGGCGTGCAAAGCTAGAAGCATAGCTAGAGGCAGTATGTTGATAACTCTGTTTATATGTTCACCATTAAACTCTTTTAATCTTTCATTGCATCAATTCAATCAATTGAATGACTAAATAGTTACATTATGGTTAATAGATGAAAATTTAGGTATATATGGGTTGTATTTTATCAAAATAATGAGAAGCACATATTTAAGATAATCTTGTTCATTACAGGTGAAAGTAGATGGAAGAAAAAGAAGGGACATATATAGGAATGCTACAAGTCCTAAAATTATCAGCCAGTTTTGTGCAATATTGTTGTGTACTTGGAGATAGAAGAAAGAAAATTTAAATGCCCTAGAACTACAACAAGAGTCCTAGAGTTTCGATCACCCAGAAAATGGAATATTTGAACATGAAGTTATGAAAATACAACCGAACTTATGAAAATGCAACAGTTTTTAAAGAAATGTTTGAATAATGATCTAAATAATGTGAGATGGTCTTTATGGACAAGATATCAAAGAAAATATTGGCATGTAGTTGTAAGGAAATGATGTTTACACAGCTTTGGATGAAGTTATACCCAATAACTAAATTTAAATAAGGATAAGACTAAAATATACTAGAATTAAAACTCAAAGAATTAAATTTAAAGTATTATTTAAACAAATTTAAACTAAAATAAACAAAACTAAATTGAATCTAACTAAATGTAATTAGTAAAAGAATTAAACCTAAAAACTTAATTAAAATATACAATACAATTAGGTTAAAACTAAGTATAATCAAAATTAGACTAATTTAAAAGTATTAACATAAACTAAACAAACTTGAAAACTATAAGATTAAAGTAAATGTTTAAAATTGAAAATAAAACTAAAATTATATTTAGTTTAAAGTAAAACCTAAAATCTAACTACCTTAAACTAAAATAAGTAAAAAACTAAAACAACACCATGTAATCCAATTAAGTAAAAATATGCAAGAAGATTCACGTTCTCTTTTTACATTTTCTTCAGTGGCTTCATTAAATTAGTGTGCTCCTGCATCATCATAAAACCAAACATTTTTTTTTTAAATGTAAAAATCTGAAAGTCAAAGTACTAAAATAATTTGTATCACATAATCAAACTTTGGTTTAGCATCCATGAACTGCCTTTCTTCATTTAATTTCTATGTCAAGCTCAAAAATTGTTGGAGAGAGAGAGAGAGTCATAGCAAAACGTTCCATGATAATTATTCCCGCTAACTTGTAGCGATTTTATGATAGAATAAGAAACACAATTTTGAAATTCTATCTCAGTGACATAGTAGGAATAAATTTTTGATGAACCGATGGCTTCTTACCAATGATTAATCATGGTCACACAATTCTAGAATTTAAATCGTGGTAAGTTTGAGTTTCTTTTCAATGACTTTGGGCACAAATGTGGATATTTTAACAGATGGTGTTTTCAAAACTTTGAATCTCAGATCTAGAGCACCTTTTCTGTAGCAAATTACATGGAAAATTAGGGTTTTCCATATATATTCAAGTGAACTCGTGGCATTTTGTTCTGGTGAATCATGATACTATTGTTGCTCTACGATCATAACGATTTTGATTATAATCTTTTTTTTGCAGCACGATTTCCTGGATATTTAAACCTTACAATTTAGTGGCATAAATTCTGTGAACTGGAGACATTTTACTATGCCATGTGATCCAGTGATGTGATAGAGCGATAATCTGGTGTATTAATGATTCGATGGCTTCATATCCACAAAATTATGCCACACAATCTTGAGTTATCTTAATTGTACAAACCTTCATCCAATGAACTGATAATTTGGTGTATCTTACGTGGATTTTATGCATGGCAACTTAATTTTTACATAGCACCATGCCTCATCTTGAATCACACTTTTGGAAACCTTCGAGCCAGATTCCTCTTTTATTTTATTTTTTTAAATTGACATGGTGATCTCAAGTTATCGACCTCGGTGATTTTTGGTGCCTTTCCATATGTCACCTGGCATATAAGTCTTCACATTTTTTACTAATCAAAGTTTGCATGAAAATATTTCAGTGGTCTGGTACTCAGAAACTACGTAAGATGGAGTGATTTTCTTCATCGATTTAAACCATTCACTTAACCATTGGAAAAACTGACAATGCGGCACCACGAAGTTTTTTTTTATCCATAGTTTATATTTGATCTAACTTTCTTTTGATCAATGCTCTCAAGTTGCTTCGATTTGGTTGCAAGCGTGGAGATTTACTGATATCAAAAATATTTTTCTACTAATGTGGCATCATTTCATTGATAGGTTATGATCTTTTATTTGACAGGTCGACCTGCCTCCAAGATTTGTTTGGCTGAAAATTTCGGTTTCTTCCTTGAATCTGCAAAATAGAAGGAGATTTGTGTGGCTCAAAATTTGGGTTTCTTCCTTGAATCTGCAAAATAGAAGGCGTTGTAAGTGTTAAACCAAATTTTACTAAAAAAAATATGAAGAGTTATAAACCTAAAGTAGTTTATGCAATGTCAATTCTGTTATATTTTAATCAAGTGGACATGGTATGAGGTAGGATAGTGATCTAGAGCTTGCACTGTAGATTCTCTAACATTTTTCCAACCTAATATGAGATGCGTACTACAAACATTTATGCAATTCAATCAGGAAACAAAGAACAATGAAATAAAATAAAACATGAAAACCGCGTACTACAAACATTTATGCAATTCAATCAGGAAACAAAGAACAATGAAATTAAATCCAACATGAAAAACCCAAACAAATTTACAAAGGTCCCAAACTGATTTACAAAGGTGATCAGTAATATATTATTATTATTTAAAAAACATTTTAAAATAAATGAGGGATATGCGTTTAGTTTGAGGTATGGCCCAACAATCAAAAGATTTAATCCAACAAGTATTTTCATTGGATACTCTGCATGATTTATCCCAACATGTATCCTCACTAGATACTCTACATGCATGCCAGCCCTAGGTGGTTCTATTTTCTACAGAAAAAGAAACATTAGTGAAGTTGGTATGTTGAACCAACATCTTCTATTTTCTACATCAAAAGAAACATTTGTCAAGTTGGTATGATGAGCCAACATCCAAGGGTAACTTCAGAACCCAAGGGAAGCTTCAGTACCAGTAGCGTATGATCGATAGGATGGATGTAGGGTGGAATTACCTTGGTAATTTTGTGGATGTATGGGTTGCGTAGCCATCTCAACTACCTGGTGTGCATGTCTTAGTCCACGGTCGGATGTTGAAGCTTCAAGGTAAGCCACCCCCTTCATTAACTCCTTGGGTGGCAACAAAGATCCTGAGGTATCGGTGAGGCATTCAAAGAGCGAATGTGCTCTACCCTGGCTTGGATGTCAGATATGTTAAAGCTTAAGCTAGAATCAGTTAGCTTACCTTTGCATTTTGTTCCTATATTGTCTTAAATTAAATTCTTTGGTTTTTTTTCATTTATTGAAGTATGTAACACTGTATTTGAAGGAAATTTGTATCCTTCGTAGTTGAATTGAGATATATTCAAATATTGTGTCTCTATTTATCTCCATCTTTGTGTGTTATCTACAAGTACTTCCTTGGGATCAAGGCTGCATGATATAGTCCATCGGACTGGTTGTTTTGGGTCTTGTATATGGTCATTCAGTCTTTCATAGGAACTGTAGATGCTTTCTCAGTATTTTAAAAATGCCAATCACCATACCTTCCTTAGTGGGTTCTTTCCCACTGGCACTTCTACAATCACTCATCATAAACATAAAGTTTATTCTTTATTATGAGCTGGTTTAGAAGAAATATGAATGATTAGGAGAATAAATATGCACTTTGTCTAAATTAACACCTAGTATTCATATTCATGGTAGCATGGTAGTTCATCCCCATCCATTCTAAGGACACATGAAAACCAACTAAGATGCAATTTAGTTGAATTGATTTCTTGAATTATATTCTTGATGTCTTGCAATTTTCAAGTATTTTATATTCTTGATGTCTTGCAATTTTCAAGTATTTTATATTCTTGATGTCTTGCAATTTTGGCATAAATTGCAGAAAATATCTTTGCATTAAAGTTGTATGCTTAAAAGAAATAAAGGAATATATTTTGTGTGGAAAATAAGGTTAGACTTGAAGTATGTTGTCTAATGTTTCCTGGGTGTCTCTACCCACTGGTGTTTCTATTATGCCATGGGAATGTTTTTGCATCACATTCTGGTATTTTTCTGCTTTTTATTGTAGTCTAGAGACTTCACTCCAAGAACTTGTAATTATCACTATAAAATTGAAGTTTTGTTTAATCCAACCTTGAAATTTTATCAAGAAAATATGTTCAAACAAGAAAATATGTTCAAACAAACTATGTGTTTTTATATGTCAAATTAAATTCAATCACAAAACACAAAACCAACAAGTACTTCAGCAGTTGGAAAATGAAAAAATGAAATTACTTTTTCCTAAAAATGATAAGTCAAATAACCAATGTCACAATCAGTCCAACACTAGACATAATTTTTTGTTAATTTATAAAATGGAGGCATAATTGAGAAAATATTTTTCTATCATGAAACGCGACAAGCACAAACTACCACCTAAAACTGCTTGAGCCGACTACCGCCTATAGCTTCTTGAGCCGCCTAGTGAGCCTTGTAAGCCCTCGTCATTGAATGCCCTCACCATCAAACTGCCCACAACTGCTTGACCCACCTAGTGAGCCTTGTAATCCCTTGCCAATGAATGGCCTCACCATCAAACCGCCTACTGAGTGAGCCTTGTAATCCATTTCCTATGAATTCCCTCACCATCAAATCACCTATAGTTGTTTGAACCGTCTAACCAATGAACGCCCTCACCATCAAACCACCTACCGAGTGAGCCTTGTAATCCCTTTCCTATGGTCATCATCAAACCTTCTATAGTTTCTTGAACCGTCTATTAAGCCTTCTAATCCCTCCCTTTGATGCCTTGTAATCCCTTGAACACCCTCGCCATGAAATACCATTGTTGTACCATTTCCATTATGCCATCAATCTTCCCTTTCCATCAATTCCATCAATATGTCTTTAAGCGCTCTCTCTCATCATGTTTTCAATAGAATGGACCCTAAAAATAAGAATTCAACAGAGGTTGAACCTTGAAAATAAGAATGCAGGGGAGGTTAAATGGCTTCAAGCATCCAAGTGGAGCACATGCACACAGATGGAGCATCCAAGTGGAGCATTGCATGCACACAGATGGAGCATCCAAGTGGAGCATTGCATGCACACATATGGAGCACATATGGAGCAGGAGCATATCCAAGTGGAGCATTGTGGGGATGAATTCAAATGCAAAGTCGTGTGGATGCCTTCAACTGCAGTGAAACATTGGGAGCTTCAAATCCTGTCAAAAATGTCAGAAGGGGTCAGATTTCTGACTTTGGGTGCTTCAAAGCCTAACATAAATGTCAGAAGGGGTCAGAGTCTAGCCAATTATAATTGTAATTTTTAAAATTCATTTTACAAGACTGACAAATAGGAAAAATAATTGAAACATACCAGGGATTTAAGTCCCATCCAAAGTTTCAATCACCAATGAAAAAAATGATAATGAATATCATAAAATTCTGAATTTTTTTTTGAATTTCGAAAATATTCAAATTAATAAAATTATTACAAAAACTTAGTAAAAACATTGAAAAAGAAAATCTAATCGATTACTATAGTACCTTGGTAGGTACTAAAAAGAGGATATTATGTACAAACACTTTTTTCTTGCTACTTTTGTATTACTAATTTGAAGGGATTTAGAGATTCCAAAGGTGGAATTCTTCACCGTTATTAATATTTTCTTTAGATTTGCAAAAACAACACATAAATTGAATTTTTTGGGGTACAAGGGAAAGATCTAGATCGAATATATTAGGGAAAAGATACACTGCATAAATGTTTGTATTCTAGTACCCATTTAAAATGAAATTGTAAAAATTACCATCGATTAAAATAACAAATGCGGACCGTAAGTTTTCAACATGATAATGGCCCATGATAAACTCAGTATCTTGTATACCACAATTCCATAGAACATAATTAGTTACGTTGCACTAGCGGGAGAGGCTTGTCCATATTGCAAGTTTTCATTTATTTGTTATAGACATGAAAAATATAAACTAAATTTTAGAGAAAAAAAATAGATAAAATTATGGTGTGCTCTCAACAATCACAACATTTGAAATTAATGATCTATAATAATTAGACCGATGCACTAATTTTGGTTCTTGCAAACAAATTGGCCCATAACTATTGATTTAATTATGCATCCCATAACTATTGATTTAATTATGCAACTATGTGTGTTTGTTAATTGGGATTTCCTTTTCCAATGGTAGTGAGATTGATGCAGTATTAAGTCATACACCCGTGACTCATTTTGAATTTGGTTTTTTTCTCTTGAATAGTATGTCAAAAAGGGGATCAGGTTGAGTACAAATCCAAACCAAATTTGGTGGAATAGATAACCCTCAGACATAACATCTAATCTAAAATAAGTCTATTCCATGTAGTGTAACCCCTCAATTTGAGGCCTATTTCTGGAAGCACCTTGCAAAAAGAAAAAATATCTTTGTACAAAATCCATCGAGGAAAATATTTAAATCCATGGATATTGATGTATTTATGCAAGTGGCATTACTTTCATAGGGGTTCATTCTGCAACTAGAAATATTTAAGCATCAATGCATTTTGAATTCAAAATGAGTCATGTTGTTACTTGTAAAAACATATTACATTGCCTTTAGTTCCTCCATTAACATACCAAGGAAATGATTATCTCTACCCATGTGGATGCAACAATAATCAACTTCACCATTGGATGTGAAAAAAACGGTAGATATAATAAGATAAGATTCATGTTACACGTTTGGATCACATGACTAACTATGGCCATATCCTAATCTTGCTTAGAATATTCCTAGAGTAAATAATTAATAACTAAAAGGTATAATAAGCCTACCTTGATAATGGGCCTTTGGTTCATTTGTGAGGTTGATAAAATATTAATCTATGAAGGTCGACAAGGGTTATTAAGTCGTCCATCTGAGTTCCATTCTCAATATGGTCTACCCCACCCAAATGTCATGCTTCAAAATTGATGGGGTTGAGAGAAAGTCCGAAGAAACTTTGAAAAATTTAAACCCCTTAATCCTTGCACCTAAGTCCATGTCATGTGGTTTATTTCCCAACCTCGGGGTCTATTTCTTGAAGCAACTTCCTAGAAAAAGAAAAAAATAACTACCCTTAATTTTTTTTCCAAAAAATACATTTTTATTTGAGGTTACTGAGAAAAGGAAGTCATTGTTTACTCAAAATATCAATTCATTGTCAAATCCACTAAATTTGAAGCACTTATCATATAAGGTGTTGTTTTGACATCAACCTACCCACAATCATGAGAATCAAACTATGTGAATTGTACTTGAACCATTTGAAACTTAGATCAAATTTGAATTGTTATCATTTTTTTCCTTCTATGTCATATCAAAGTTCATATGTAATAAATGGAATCTCACTATACCTATCATAACTACACTAACTCTACATTTGATAAGTATTTGTATTGGAACAAATAAGACCATAGGATTCAAGGTACACAAATAACTTGAACATCCAACAAAATTTACAAATTTAGTGCACATGCTAAACCGTGTGGCCTTCAACTACTAATTTTAAAAATTGTTAATTTATCAAATTGAACCTGTTAAAATTTATATTCAATTTGATAGATATCAACTTTTAATTTGTTCATTATGTACTATGGGTTTTCAATACATGGGAACTTATGATAGAAGAAGTAACATATGAAACCCTACCATTCTTGGAAACGCATAGTACTATACAACAATAGTTGCAAGCGAGTAACCGTAGGCTATTATAATATTTCCTCTTTACATTTGGCCATCAAACCAGAACTTGTAGTTAACACTTTGGTATGGTACAATATCACATTCATGTAGAGGTAGAAACAAAATGAGGAACAATCTATGTGTTCCATAAAATTAATAAGAAACACAACTATCCATGATAGAGTCTCATAATTTGTGTACAATAACACAAAATGTTAGGTCTTGTAGTGAAACATTACCTCTACTTACATTAGGTGAAAATGAGTATGGACATCCTTCGACCTAAGTAAATTTTGAAATTGGCATAGTTTTTGCAATTGGGTAACTAGGCTGAAGAAGAATCCTTTGTCATAAAAGTTGTTTGTAAGAAAAGTAAGGGTAAACTTCCAAGCATTAAAATAATGGAATCATAGGTGGAAAATCATATGAACGAACACTAGAGACAAATAAATCACATAGAACAAAGATATGCTTCCTCATATAACAAAAAATATAAGTCTATTTCTTATGATTGGATTTCTAATTATCCATCGAAATTATGTTAAGGGTTTTGCAATTTGTTAAGCATTTTTATAATGAAAGGAGTAAAAACTTACAATTTTTACTACACTCTTACTAAATCTTCTTTAAAGAGATGAATGGATGTGTTGTTTCTCACTAATTATAAGTACAGTGTGAGAAACTTACTTGATTGACATGGGAATCCAAGCCGAGGATGAATATTATCTTAACCAAATTACCAATCTCCTTCAATGAGAGATTACTCTCAAACCAAATTTCTAGACTCCTTCAACGAGTGATTCTTCTCAAACCCAAGTTATTTGTAAGGTCTCTATCCCTGCAGAGCCTTATAAAACACAAGCTAAAATAATGAATAAAAATAAATTACATCTTGTACAATTTAATCATAACTTATAATCATTTATTGTTCAGCATAAATTAGATTTATTAACAACATGAAAATAAGCTTACGTAACAACCACATAACACCACATATTCATGAAAATACATAAATAAAAATACCTCCGTCTGA
The DNA here is from genome assembly GCA_009831015.1 of Picea engelmannii. NCBI lineage: Eukaryota > Viridiplantae > Streptophyta > Pinopsida > Pinales > Pinaceae > Picea > Picea engelmannii. Next base: position 103,423 of record ML782418.1, read on the forward strand.
TGCTAAATCCTCGATCTTTGGTTGTCCTCTTTGCTGCTTTGCCCAAAATTCTGCCTGATGCTCTGACCAAACCTTGCCCAAAACTGACTAACCACCTAGCCAGCTAGGAGCAACCTATGCGGCTCCCTAGCTCCATGATTCCGTAAGGATTCCTAGCCCCTGATCCCAAAACTCCCAGCAACCTGGTGCACCCCTGTAACAGTTCCCCAAACTCCAAAACCAGAAAATACCAAAACCAGGAAATACAGTCCTTCTCTCCCAATAATGCTTCCTTCCCAAAATTTCATAAAAACTCCCGAAGGCCTCTTCCCCCTCATATCCTTCCCCATTCACCGCCTCCTCCTTCATTTAATGCTACCCACCTTATCCCTCCATTTACTACCTTATCCCTCCATTCAATACCCTATCCTCTGTCATACATAAAGTTTTATAATAAGTTATTAAGCCTTTAATTTGTTATCCAAACATTAAATGTGTTAATTAATCAACATATATTAAACAATAAATAAATAATTGATTAATTAATTAATATAATTAATACTTTATCATTACTTAACTAATACACATTAGGACAGTTAATTATTAATTAATTATACTTGATAAACCTTAAACAATTATTTAACTAGGGTTGTTACATTATTCCTCAAGTAGGTGTTATAGCCTTAATTTCCACCCTACAAGGCCACAAGGAAATACAACAAAACATTAAACCCAAGACATAGCTCTACCTTAAGATTTAGGACATTTTTGCAACATGTCACTTGTCATACATGGATAAAAAGTGAAGCATCACTAGTCAACTATAGTGCAACCCACGAAACCCTCTGTAACCTTCGAGATTCATGGATTTTGAAAGAGGAAATAAAGGGATTAGTTGGTTCTTCATGGAATGATCCTTGGAACTCACATAATTGGAGTATCCATTGGTCTCTAGAATATCTAGAAGCTCTCCCAAACCTCTTCCAAGGATCTATATAAAGAAGGAAAATATGGAGCATAAGAGTAAGAATCATTTACAAATCAATGTTGTCAAAATTCAGAGGTGTTTCTCCATCTACATCACTTGCAGTCAGGTTTCCTAGCTTGGTTGAGGAGTTGAGGAGGAGCAAGGAGGAAGGGGAAAATGGGAATGCATATACACCAAGAGGTAATTATATTGATGTATTTCCATTTTCCATATTAATAGATCATTGGTTTTCACCTATGAATGTTTTTTCTCATGCATACATGTTCAGATCTTATTTTTTTTATTATAGATTAGGTTATATCCAAGCTAGATCTAGGATTCTAACACTAAGAAAAGAAATAGGAAGGAATTGATTGTATTTTGTGTGCAGGGGGTAGGTGTATAGGTTGGAACTGGAACTTTAGGTTTGCATCAGCAAGGATATACAAAGGACAACCTTTAGGAAAAGGTATGCTATTTCCACCACTTCTTAGTTTAATTATGAATCCAATTTCTTGAGTGTTATATCGGCATTTTCCATCATCTATGCTCATAATGACTCCTTGGCCTCATTTACAACCCTTTCCCTATTTGCAGGAGATGAACCCCCCTTTCCTCCCTAAAAACATATTAAAAAATCCCATTTTTCAAGATGTATGCAACTCTCCTTAAAGCAACATGCGTACATATGCGACTTGCTAGTTAGCAACCCATGTACATGTTTAATTGGCTCAAACAAATATAATTCTCAATATTTCGGGCAGAGTTGATAGTTTCCCTAGGTTCCCAACTTCCTATAGCCCATGCATAACTACTCCAACTAACAAAAGGGAGTATAAAAGAGAGCCTTGGGATGGAGGAAAGACATATGAAAAATATGCAGCCTTATGCTGGCAGATTCCTAATATCCCTGCAAGCCCTTGTTTCCCTATATTTTTGAGATTGTCTCCCCTTATGAAAAACCCTTGTTTTAAGGATTTGTGCTCCTCTTTATCTTGTTAGGAATAATCCTATTGTTTCCTTGGAACCATATTCTTCATCATCTCAGGCCTTGGGTGGAGGAACTTCGAGCATGGTTCTGGGATCGTGTCACAACGGTTACAGGTTGTAACTACCCCCCTTTTGTTGTTATAAATAAAATAACTCTCATTCTCATCCGATTAATTTTTTTTATTTATGATTTCAACAATATTATGTGTATCTCATTTTTAATCTAACATAAAATTTGAATCAATTATATTTATTTAGTTAGAGGACAACTACTATTTTTCATTTGCATACTTATTTGGTTGCAGGACTTTTAAAATATTTTTGTGAAGGATTTATAGAGCAGAAGACCTCAAACGAGATCTACTTCAAACATGATCTACTTCAAACATAGGGTTCCATGCATGTTCCTCTCCCTTTATTATAAAATTTAGTTACTACAGACAATTATTTCCAGTTGATTGTACCTACAACAGAAACAAGTAAGATACTCTCTTCTCAAGTCTGGCATTCCCATGCTTGTGTGATGTAAGCATGGCTTCAAAATCAAGTACACCAAGGATCCATGAGTAATGAAATAATGATTGATGTCCATGGCCAAAAAAACTATACACATTGGATCCATGTGATATATATAGGTAGCAATCATGGCCACGAGAGAATACACAGTGGATCCATGCAAAAATGTAGATCATATCCATGAATAGATACATAGTGGGGCTCTGTCTCAGAAAAAAAACATAGAATATGTGGAATCTATGGAGTGAAAAAAATGATCTTATACAAGTGTCGATGTCAAATACGGTGGTATAATCAAAGTCAGATAGGAGCATAAAAGATGTGATGCCCGTACTTCACCTGATCAGGTCTTCGAAACAATATGTCGTGGTATGATTCTATACTATATGAATAAATTTATTGGAGTGGAACATAGTGAGACACTGCTTGATTACCGTTAATTGATGTATATTGTTAAAAAATGCGAGATGACCCATGGATAATGATAATAGGCGTCAAGGTACCTACTACAATCTAGAAAGTGTGGATAAATGAGTTGATGTCAAACACCTAATAGAATATATCACGAGTAGGTGAAATTGATGCATTTCCAATGTTAATAGTGAGGGAACCTTCAATTGATGACTGCAAGCCCCAATGTACTAATATTAACTCTAAATAGGAACATATCCACTGGAAGGAAGGAATTAACACATCCTCCATCATCTAACACGAGGGGTAGATAAAGGCCAAATATTTGGAAGGACTCAGATGAATAGATTGAAAGGACCACACCGAGGTAATAATTTGATATTCACTAGATGGAATAAAACATGGCAGAGACTCTCTGAATAGTAGCTAGTGATGGAGACTACTAAAAAATTTGAGGAATCCACTAATGAGGTCAAATGGAAACCAGGGTACCACATGAATCCCTATGTGTGATAGTGGTTATTAACGTTGAACACAAGGGAAACCACTTAGTTAGTGACCAAACATGGTTTGTCATATTTTAAGCACAAGTTTACCTAACAATGATGTAAATAGGCCCAGGGTGTAACTCACTACTACATATTGGAAAAATTGCGACAATCTAATTGAAATGTTATGGACAAAATTGGCCATACTGTCAAAAAATAGAGGCAATTTTAATTATTTTTCTCCATACTTCCTAAGATCGTCACACTTGTGACGTACTTTTCAAATCGTCGCAAGAGCAATGAAGTTCAGAATACATGGCTCTTGCAACGACATAAAATGTGCATTTCACTCGCAATAGTGTGGATACTAGGTTCCCCCCCCTAACGGTCACCTACTATTTGACAAAGTCAAAATTGACTTGGTCAACTGTCATCAGAATTGCAACGTTATGTGCATAGCACTTGCGACGGTATGGACACTAGGTTTCCCCCCCCTAACGGTCACCCACTTTTTGACAAAGTCAAAATTGACTTGGTCAACTGTCTTCAGAATTGCTATGTTATAAAATATACAAGTATGTTTCATTTTATAGATGTTGCGACAATTTTTCTATAACAACGATGGTTCAAAAGGGTATAAGGTATTCTTGGCTAAAAAAAACATGTTTTTTTTCATATGTTATAATAGAAAAATATAATAGATATTCTATTATACACCACTCAATTTTATAATATAATCATTAGTATATGTCTATGGGGAAGAATGTCAAAAAACATTAGAGGTGGGAAAAAAATTAACGAAGGTGAAAAGGGCGACAGTAAATGTTATTTCCCTTGCAAAAATTGTTGTACCAGACATCTCGAAAGAGTTTTAATAACAACAGCTAAAAACCATAGTAGAAAATATGGGCACATGGACCGGGGATCAAATGAATATTGTCCCATGGTAATTAGCTATGTATATATATTCATTGTCTATTTTAATATTGATTTTATTCTCAAACTTTATATTGTTTTATACATGCACTATTTTTTCATGATTGTTTGTAATTATAAAGTTAGATTTCCCCCCTAACTTTCTGTAGAAAGCACCAAGTAGTAGCATAAATGATGTTGTACAAGATGAGGAACATGAAGAAGATAATGAATATAAAGTTAATGATCCCATGGAAGTAGATGACAATAATAACATAGTTCAAGATGATGGGACAAATCAAATGATCCAAGACTTATTCGATCATCCAGATGAGGATTATAGGGACAATAGTGATGGTATTTATGATGAACCTCTAATTGAAAAGGTAAATAAATGACTTTATAAAGGGTCAAGAGAAAATCTTCTCTCGACTACATTGTTGCTGGTAAACTTAAAGGTTACAAATCATTTGTCGAACACTTGTATGACACAAATCCTAAGGTATGTAATATGTTTCATTACATATGCATAAAGGTTGACTTCCCCCCCCTTTTTTAGAGTTAATTAATGTGTAAAATAAAAATTCAATATTTACAAAATTACTATTCTTGGCATTAAATAGGTATTTCTTATGTTTTAGATTGTTAGGTGAATTTATGTTACCCTCGTCAAATATTTTACCTCACACATATCGATATTTACATGCCATTATGAAAGACATTGGAATGGAGTATCAAAGTATAGACGCATGTCCTGATGATCATATTATATATTATGGACAACATGTGTCGAAAAAAAAAATCTCGGTATGTGGTATCAGTAGATATTGAACCGATCAAGTAATAAAAATGGTGCCTCGAAAGGTTCTTCGACATATCCCCATAATTCCACGTTTGCAGTGATTGTTCAAGTGCCAAAGCATAGCACAATTTATGAATTACCATGCATGAAAGAGAATTGAATATGACGTTCTTTGAATTCCTACAGATGGTTATGCATTTAAGGAAATTGCTACAAAATGGCCAAAATTTACAAATGAACCTCGTAATGTTAGGCTTTCATTGGCAACTCACGGTGTTAATCCATTTGGAGAGATTTGGTTTGTTACTCAGTGTGGCCTATTTTTGTTATCAACAATAACATTCCTCCTTGGATGTCAATAAATAGGGAGAGCATAATGTTGGCAATGATTGTTCCAGGTATTTGTTTACATTAATTTTTCGAATGTAAAATTTTCATTTTTCTCTTTTTTTGCATAATATATTTTATTTATTTATTTACATATATATACATACCATGGTAATAATTTTGTGTAATTTCAAACAATTATGTAAGTACCAAGTTAAATATATGAATGTGTGTATTGAGCCTCTTATCAACGAACTACTAAAGTTATGGGAAGGCATCACTATGTATGACATCTGTAAACCAATTGGGTAGAAGAGATTTCAACGTCGTGGAATACATTTATGGACAATTCATGATGCCCCGGGACTAACACATTTTTGTGGTATGTAAAATTTTGTATTTCTCTCTTGAATAGTATATAATTAATTGAATATATCATGCATGTTGTTTAAATAATCCTTTTGTATATTAATAATTCACATTAATCCATATGTTGTAGGTCTTCAAACAAAGGGTAAATTTTCATGTCCAGTTTGTGGTCCTAAGATGAAATATCGTCTGTCAAATACTTTAGGAAAGGATGTGTTTGATGAGTATAGACACTTCCTCTCTAAGAACCATAACTATCGTACTACTGAAAAATATCTTTTCAATGGGAAATAAGAGACTGGACTAAAACCACAAAGAATGACACCTCGCCTATGGAAGTTGGCATATGACAGAATTAATCCTCGAGGTACACATTTTGTTTATGTATCGTAAATGGAATCATGTTTTGAAACTTTATTTTCATTATCAATTTATTTTACCGCATTTGATAAATAGTGCTCGGATTTTTTTTATGCTTCATCAATGTCGTTGCCACGAAGGTAGTAATAATGGGCTTCCACGAGGAATGCAATGTTATCCCACTCAATTCATGAGGTTTCCTTACTATGAGGAGATAAAAATAGTTCATTTGTTTTATACAATGCATATTGGGAAGAATGTGATAGAAACATTATGGTGAATCATATATGGCAAGAGGGATAAAGAAAAAATTGTCAAAATTTGTAATGACATTCAGGAAGCCAATCATGCAATGTAAACTGTGATCCGATCAAATAGCGATGGAGACAAAAATAACCTTCCATCGTTACTAACAGAAAAACAAAGCAATGGTATAAAAGAGATCATTCAAAGAATTAAATTTTCTACAGGTTTTTGTTCAAACATAAAGAACATCTTAATGAATAAAGGTGAATTTGGTGGGGTAAAAACACATTATTGGAATACCTTCATTAAGGTAATTAATAATTTTAGTATTCATATTTATATATTGGTCGTATACATTTTTTGAGATTTTTATATTTTGTCTAGTTTTGAAACAAGTAACGATTCATTTTTATTGTTACAATATGTTCTACCTCTATCTCTCCCAAATGAATTTGACAACAACGTCAAACAAGTTATATATGATCTTGGAAAATGCATGAGGTAAGTAGCTGCAATATATATGAAAAAAAAATCATTTTTTTGTTGTACTTAATGACATGTGTTTTACTTGTAATGTAATATGTATTATGTTTTGTTGAAACATGTTATTTTCTTGCATCATGATTTGTCGATGGTTGACATTGAAAGAAATCTGTGAAGATGATATAAAGTATTGGAAGAGAGAAATTTGTCGGCTAATGTGTGAAATGCAGAAGTATCCACCTCCAACATTTTTCAATGCACAAGAACACTACCTCATACACCAATTTCAGGAGATTGAAATGTGTGGACCTATACACACAAGGTCAATGTGGATGGTGGAGAGGCACTTGAAATCATTGAAGTCTTTGGTTATAAAAAGAGCATGTCCTAAGGGTTCTATGGTGGAGGGATATATGGTATATGAATCCATGGTGTATATTAGTCAGTATCTTCCTAAATTAGCAGCACAAGCTATGAAAATAGTGGATTGCATTTGGGATGTGAACTCCATCAAAACATTTGAAGGGGAGCATCTATTGGGGAAAGGTACAATGAAGAAAGTGAGAGGTAATCAAATTGTGGATATTTGTCATAAATATAAATTTTCATTTTTTTGTGTATATGATTATACTCATTTAATATTTATTCTTTGATAATTTATTAATATTTACCATGGTTATAACTAATATTTAATATTGGTGAATTGTGATTTTTTGATTGTTCGGTTAGTCAAGATTGGGACGCACTACATTTATACATTGAAAAAAATCTTGATTGAATGAAGGTATGTATTGATATATGTAAACAACATCATGGAGGTAGGTATCATGGAAATAACGTCTTGAATTGGTTATATAAGCTTGTCGTAATGGATATTCTGGTGTTACGCAGAGGGAAATACATTTAGCATATTGTTTGAAAGATGGAAAGGCAAGCAAATTCACCCATTTGATTTAGTTATTTTATATTATATTAATGTGACTGTAGGTGTGTTTTTTTCATATTATACTTTCCAAGTTATATAAAGTTGTTTATTATTAATTGACAATGCATATGTTACATGTCTGGCATATTGCAGTTGAAACACCACAAGGCTATGTGGTGCAATGGTTGTAAATTTCACATCAAACAATTGGATGAAAACATGAAAACTTATGATAGTGGGATAACTGCAGTATTCCAGGTCACTAATGTTTCCTCTAGGTGTGACATATGTCCTCGAGAATATCAAAATAGATACTATGGGTTTTTGAATGATATAATTGAGTGTGACTTTAATTCCTTCAAATTAATTTTGTTCGATGTCAAATGGTATAGGTTACGAATGAATGAACATGATGAGGAAAGAACTGTTATTCAACATGCCAATGGATTTATGATGATTAAAACAATGGTTTTTGAAAAAGTAAATTACCTCTATGATTTTCCAAGTTAATGTGAACAAGTCTTTTAATCAAAGGTTCCAGATAAGAGGGATTGGTCATTTGTTGTTAGATATGATCCAAGAGGAAGGCCAATAAAGTATATTTTAGATGAAGAAGATGATATTGAATAAGAAGATAATGTAGATCTAGAGTAGGAAGAATATGGGTTGATATATTAAGAAGACGAATAAGATAAACCATGCGTAGGATACAATGCACCAATTCTTGATGATGATATCGATGAAGATATGCTCAAAAATGACATTGATGACGATGATGATATCATCAATCCTTTAAACATTGTTTATGAACTGGATGTTGATACATATGTCGAGTTGGATGATTAAGAAGAAGATACAGAAGAAGGATGATACAAATGTTTCTTTGGATGAGGTACACAACTAAATATTTTAATTTGTATGAATTATTCTCTTTAAATAATTTTTTATGTGGGTTAATTACATGTTTTTAAGTTTTATTTTATTTTTGTTTTGGTAGTTTCTATGCATGATTATTATGTTGCTTTTGTTTATTTTCTATTTTATAGATTGGGTATTGGGGAATTGAGAGTGATGTGAGGGGGGGCAAAGGGGCCATATGAGATTCCACCTTCACATGGTTGGTCTTGTTTAGTAGAGAATAAATTATTCTTGAAACCAAGAGAAGTTAATTCATTCATATTTATACTTAAATATCACTCACAAACCCACTCTATATATAAACCCATCTCTTCCTAATTTTCTCAATCGAATTTTAAAGGAAAAAGATATTAAAAGACATTTCACTAGGGATAGCATACATGATGGGAAACAATGACTTGTGAATGGGGCCAACATTGAAATTTTTTCAAATAGTTTTTGTATCTACCAAGATTTGGCATGGATAGAATGTTCACATGACTTCATGATATGGGAGGGTTTCTAGACTCAAAGATCACTCACACACCCACTCTTTATATTCATCGTCTGTGCCATTCAAAACCAACACCATGTCAATTAGGCTCATGATTTTGGGTTGTGGAAAGAAGGAGATAGAGGAGATTTCCTATTTAAATAATGATTTCATACTAATATTATTTATGGAGAAAAAGAGTACTTAGATGAGAGAAAAAAATCAAGACATAAAATAACTTGAAGCTTGTGTGATTAATCAAGTATTTCTTTATCGACTTTATTGCATTCCCTTGCAGTACTAGATGTAGGGAGGTACATCTCGGTCATATTTTGAAGGAAACAAATACAATAAATTGTACTAGGGAGAGAGTACATAATGGGAAAAAATAACCTATGAATGGGGCCAACGTTGAAATTCTTTCAAAATGTTTCTGTATGCACTGAAATTTGACATGGATATACCTTTTGCATTCCTTGACAATATGGGAGGGTTTCCAGACTCAAAGATCACTCACACACCTACTATATATATCAAACCATATCGTCCTCATTTCGTTTTAATTTTCTCGGTAGAATTTTAAAGGAAACAACTATTAAAAGACATTGTACTAGGGCTAGAGTACATGATGGGCAATAGTGACCTGTGAATTTTCACCAATTTTGAATTTTTTTCAAAATGTTTCTGTATGCATTGAAATTTGACATGGATAGACTCTTTGTATGCCTTGACAATATGGGAGGGTTTCTAGACTCAAATACTGCTCACACGCCCACTCTTTATATTCATCGTTTGTGTCGTTCAAAACTAACATCATGCTAATTAGGCCCATGATTTTGGCCATGGTGAGAAGAAGGAAATATATGAGATTTCATATTCAAATAATTATTTTTTACTAATATTATTTATGGATAAAAAGAGTACTTAGATGAGAGAAAAAAAAAAACACAATAAATAACTGATATTGAAACTTCTAGGATTAATCAAGTACTTCTTTATCAATGTTATTGCATTCCCTTGCAGTACCAGATGCGGGGAAGGCATGCATCTTTATCATATTTTAAAGTAAATAGATTAAATACATTGTTCTATGGATAGAGTGCATGATGATAAATAGTAACCTGTGAATGGGACCAACGTTGAAATTCTTTCAAAAAGTTTCTGTATGCACTAAAATTTGACATGGATAGATTGTTCATATGCCTTGACGATATGGAAGGGTTTCCAGACTTGAATACTACTCAAAGAATGACTCTATATATCAACCCATCTTGTCCTTGTTTCCTTTTAATTTTCTTGGTATAATTTTAAAGGAAAAAAGATATTAAAATACATTGTACTAGGGATATAGTACATGATGGGAAACAATAACCTGTGAATAGGGCCAATGTTGAAATGTTTTCAAAATGTTTTTGTATGTACTGAGATTTGAAATGGATACATTCTTCACATGACTTAACAATACGGGAGGGTTCCCAAACTCAAATATCACTCGGGCACACATTCTTTATATACATCGTTTGTGTTGTTCAAAACCAACATCATGCCAATTAGGCCCATGATTTTTGGATGTGGCAAGAAGAAGGCAATAGATGAGATTTCATATTAAAATAATTATTTCGTACTAATATTATTTATGGAGAAAAAGAGTACTTAGATGAGATAAAAAAACCAAGACATAAAATAACTTGAAGCTTGTGCGATTAATCAAGTACTTATTTATCAACTTTATTGCATGCCCTTGCAATACTAGATGCGGGGACGTGCATCTCAGTTGTATTTTAAAGGAAATAACTAAAATACATTGTACTAGGGATAGAGTACATTATGGGAAACAATAACCTGTGATTGGGGCCAACGTTGAAATTCTTTCAAAATGTTTCTGTATACACTGAAATTTGACATGGATAGACTGTTCTCATACCTTGACAATATGGGAGGGTTTCCAGACTCAAATATAATTCACACACCCACTCTATATCTCAACCCATCTCATCCTCATTTCCTTTTAATTTTCTTGATCGAATTTTAAATGAAACAACTATTAAAATACATTGTACTAGGGCTAGAGTACATGATGGGCAACAATGACCTGTGAATTTTCATCAATTTTGAATGTTTTTCAAAATGTTTATGTATGCACCGAAATTTGACATGGATAGACTGTTTATATTCCTTGACGATAATGGAGGGTTTCTAGACTCAAATATCACTCACGCACCCACTCTTTGTATTCATCATCAGTGACGTTCAAAACCAACATCATGCCAATTAGGCCCATGATTTTGGTCGTGGCGAGAAGAAGGAAATAGATGATGTTTTTTATTTAAATAATGATTTTGTACTAATATTATTTATGGATAAAAAGAGTACTTAGATGAGAGAAAAAAAAAACACAATAAATAACTGATAGTGAAGCTTATGCAATTAATCAAGTACTTCTTTATGGACATTATTGCATTCCCTTGTAGTACTAGATGCGGGGAAGTCATGCGTTTTGATCATATTTTAAAGGAAATAGTTTAAAGACATTTTACTAGGGATAGAGTGCATAATCGGAAATAATAACCTTTGAATGGGGCCAACGTTGATATTCTTTCAAAATGTTTCTGTATGCACTGAAATTTTACATGGAGAGATTGTTCGTATGCCTTGACGATATGAAAGGGTTTCAAGACTCGAATATTACTCAAAGACTGAATCTATATATCAACCCATCTCGTCCTCATTTCCTTTTAATTTTATTGGTACAATTTTAAAGTAAAAAAGATATTAAAAGACATTGTACTAGGGATATAGTACATGATTGGAAACAATGACATGTGAATGGGGCCAACGTTGAAATTTTTTCAATTTTTTTTTGTATGTATTGATATTTGAAATGGATTCACTGTTCACATGACTTGACGATATGGGAGGGTTTCTAGACTCAAATATCACTCACACACCCACTCTTTATATTCATCGTCCGTGTCATTCAAAACCAACACCATGCCAATTAGGCCCATGATTTTTGGCTATGGAAAGAAGAAGACGATAGATGAGATTTTTCATTTAAATAATGATTTCCTTCTAATATATTTATCCATCAAAAGAGTACTTAGATGAGAGAAAAAAACCAAGACATAACATAACTTGAAGCTTGTGCAATTAATCAAATACTTTGTTACCAACTTTATTGCATTCCCTTGCAGTACTATATGCGGGGACATGCATATCGGTCATATTTTAAAGGAAAAAAACTAAAACACATTGTACTAGGGATAGAGTACATGATAGGAAACAATAACCTATTAATGGGGCCAATGTTGAAATTCTTTCAAAATGTTTTTGTATGCACTATAATTTCACATGGATAGACTATTCACATGCCTTGAGGATATGGGAGGGTTTCTAGACTCAGAGATCACTCACACACCCAATCTATATATCAACCCATCTTGTCCATATTTATTTTTAATTTTCTCAGTTGAATTTTAAAGGAAACAACTATTAAAAGACATTGTACTAAGGCAAGAGTACATGATGGGCAACAATGACCTGCGAATTTTCGCCAATTTTAAATTTTTTTCAAAATGTTTTTGTATGCACCGAAATTTGACATGGATAGACTGTTTGTATGACTTGATGATATGGGAGGGTTTTCAGACTCAAATATCACTCACACACCCACTCTTTATATTCATGATCTTTTTCGCTCAGAACCAACATCATGCCAATTAGGCCCATGATTTTGGTTGTGGTGATAAGAAGGAAATAAATGAGATTTTGTATTTAAAGAATGATTTTGTACAAATATTCTTTATGGAGAAAAAGACTGCTTAGTTGAGAGAGAAAAAAAAAGACAAGAAATAACTGATATTGAATATTTTGTGATTAATCAAGTACTTCTTTATCGACATTATTGCATTCACTTGTAGTACTAGTTGCGGGGACGTCGTGTGTCTCGGTCAAATTTTAAAGGAAATAGATAAAATGCATTGTACTAGGGATAGAGTACATGATGGGAAATAGTAACCCGTGAATGGGGCCAACGTTAAAATTCTTTCAAAATGTTTTTGTATGCACTGAAATTTGACATGGATAGAATATGTGCATGCATTGACGATATGGAAGGGTTTCCAGACTCAAATATTACTCACAAAACCACTTTATATATCAACCCATATCCTCCTCGTTTCATTTTAATTTTCTCGGTAGAATGTTCAACGAAAAAGAAGATATTAAAAGACATTGTACTAGGGACAGAGTACATGATGGGAAACAATGACCTGTGAATGGGGCCAACATTGAATTTTTTCAAACTTTTTTTGTATGTATCTATATTTGACATGGATAGACTATTCACATGCCTTTCCGATATGGGAGGGTTTCCAAACTCAAAGACCACTCACACACCCACTCTTTATATTCATCGTTTGTGTCATTCAAAACAAAAAAAATGCCAATTAGGCCCATGATTTTTGGACATGGAAAGAAGGAGGTGATAGATGATATTTCTTATTTAAATAATGATTTTGTACTATTATTATTTATGGAACAAAAAAGTACTTAGATGAGAGAAGAAAACCAAGACATAAAATAACTTGAATCTTGTGCTATTAATCAAGTACTTTTGTATCGACTTTATTTCATTCCCTTACAATACTAGATGCAGGGACATTTATCTCGGTCATATTTTAAAGGAAACAACTAAAATAAATTATACTAGGACTAGAGTACATGATGGGAAAAAGTAACATGTGAATGGGGCCAAGATTGAAATGTTTCTGTATGTACTGAAATTTGACATGGATAGACTGTTTGCTTGCCTTCATGATATGGGATGGTTTCCAGAATCAAATATCACTCAGACACCCACTCTATATATCACCCCATATCATCCTCATTTCGTTTTAATTTTGTCGGTCGAATTTTAGAGGAAACAAGTATTAAAAGACATTGTACTAGGGCTAGAGTACATGATTGGCAAAAGTGACCTGTGAATTTTCGCCAATTTTGAATTTTTTTCAAAATGTTTATGTTTGCATCGAAATTTGACATGGATAGATTATTTGTATTCCTTTAATATATGGAAGGGTTTCTAGACTCAAATATCACTCACATGCCCACTCTTTATATTCATCATCTATGTCGTTGAAAACCAACATCATCCCAATTAGGCCCATGATTTTGGTCATGGCGAGAAGAAGGAAATACATGAGATTTTGTATTTAAATAATGATTTTGTACTAATATTATTTATGGAGAAAAAGAGTACTTAGATGAGAGAAAAACACAAAGACAAGAAATAAATGATAGTGAAGCTTCTGTGATTAATCAAGTACTTCTTTATCAACGTTATTTCATTCCCTTTTAGTACTAGATGCATGGACGTCATGCATCTTGATCGTATTTTAAAGGAAATAGATAAAATACATCGTACTAGGGATAGAGTACATGATGGGAAATAATAACCTGTGAATGGGGCCAATGTTGAAATTCTTTCAAAATGTTTCTGTATGCACTGAAATTTGACATGGATAGACTGTTTGCAAGCCTTGACAATATGGAATGGTTTCTAGACTCAAATATTACTCACAGTCCCACTCTATATATCAACCCATCTCTTCCTCGTTTCTTTTTAATTTTCTTGGTTGAATATTAAAGGAAAAAGTTATTAAAAGGAATTGTACTAGGGATAGAGTACATGATGGGAAATGGTGGCTTGTTAATGGGGCCAACGTTGAATTTTTTTCAAAATGGTTTTGTATGTACCAAGATTTGACATGGATATACTTTTCACATAGATTGTTCACATGCACTTTTCACATGCCTTGACGATATGGGAGGGTTTCTAGACTGAAAGATCACTCACACACCCACTCTTTATATTCATCGTTTGTGTCATTCAAAACCAACACCATGCCAAATAGGCCCATGATTTTTGGTTGTGGAAAGATGATCCGGGAAGGATCTTTTCAATGATTATGGTTGAGTTTTAAACTTGCATGAATAATTTAACCATTTGAGAATTTAACGAAAGAATGAGGAAAGAAGAGGATTATATCAGTCAAATATACATATGCAGATCTGAAAATAATAATGAACAGCAAACCATAAGAACGCAGGTTGATAACGGAGTTTGGCACAATGTTTGCTTACGTCTCCGGGCCTTTTTCCTGTGGGGGAGGCTTCTTTATTTCTGCTCAAGTGCTCAAAATTACATCTCAGCAATGCCCAAAGGCTACAAGACTGATATGGTCTTGTTGTCCCAGATCTCAAGAACCCTGCAAAAGAAACGACACGCCAAACTGATGCTCCAAGCTCCCAGAAACGATCCAACAACGTTTCCACCTCAAAGGTTTCCCTGCAACAAACTCACTTTGGCTTGGCTTTCCTTCAGCATAACTATGCTCTGAATGACTGTCCCTTTGCCTCAAACAGGCCTGGTTTATATAGGAATGGAGTTGGTTTCAGATCCCCAACTTCCTCCAAGAATCTGGCCTCCAAAAATGCCCAATATCCCCCAAAAATGGAGTCAAACTGCTAATAATAGGCATTATTAATTAATAAACCAAAAAAATATTAACAGAAAACCCACTTTGGACTTTATAATAGGCGCTAAGCCCCAAATCCGGTGCGCGGCCCCCATTTTGTAGGTCACATGGCATATTCATATGGCCACGCGCTATAGCGCGGGCCCCCCCAAACCTCGCTCCAGCCCCGGGTCCTGGTCTCATGGCATGTGAATCGGACCACGGGCCAACGGTTAACAGACCCCCGTGCAATAGATGGTTGGTTCTGGTCACATGGCGGTTGGTAACCGCCCCTGCGCCAAAGTTCACGGTCGTGGTTACATTCATACGTTCGCACCGAGTTCCACCACTCACGCTGTCACATATGGGGTATGGTTCCATTGAATGCTCATTGGACCGCGGGCTGGGGCTAAGCCCCGGCCCGTTTACCACTCGTTTGGACCTTTGCCCCAATTCAAATATAATTTGCACTGAATAGTTCACAAGTCCCACCACAGGGGCGGGTGGTTAGCCCAGCCCCGCCGGTTCTCTCGGCCACCCGGAGGTCGCGCGTTCAAACCCCGGTGCCATACCAAAAACCAATTTTACATTACAATCAATCAACGAATCATACAGCGCCACGTGGCACCCTGTGAGTGGGCCACGTGGTGTTTTTTAAACCAATCGAAACTAGACACGTGTCAACGCCTGATTGGCCCACGTGTGTGCCACGTCAACCTGCCCGTATTGCCCAGTCATCTACCGCGTGTCTGCCCCGTCAGCATGACCGTATGCCCTGTCAGCCACCATGTCACTGGATGACATCAGCATGCCACGTGTCACCCTGTGAGTGGTGACACGTGTCACCTTCGTATTGGCCAAACTGCATGCCAAAAATTCCAAAACTGTATGACACATGGCATCACCTGGAGCCGCCACGTGTCCTGTACGGACATGCCACGCCAGCACTGTAAGGCCTGCCACATGTCGCCTTCTGGTTGGCCCACGTCAGCTGTACGGCCCTGCCACGTGGATTGTACGGACTATACAGTCATCCCCCTTTTTTGCCTGTTTGACTTTTCGGACAGAACGCGATATCTTCTCCATACGGACTCCGTTTGACGAAGTAAATATACCGTCGAAATCAGGAAGACGAGACGGACGCAATGGCACAGGTTTCGTCGCATTCCAAGAACTTTCATTTTTGAGCATTTTTCAAGCCCTATCAGGCTTCTAGATCCGTTTTCGGATCACACCTCCCCACAAAAAGACCTTTTGGTCCCCAAAAGGTTACTGACCAGTCAACAAGCCCGGGATAGGCCACCCGGCTTGTCCTCTGTCTCTGAACTCTGTCCTGTGCACCTGTCTCATCAAGATTAGCTGTAATACAATGATGACCACTGAAAGTATATTGTTAGTCATTGCAATCCTGTTACTTTTCACTGAAGCCACTATCATCCATGTACTGAACATTGCTAATGATAACATCAGAAAAATGACTGCAACTGAACTGATATACTTGAAGTATTTGCACGACATGAGTTTATCTTGAAGCAATTTATGATTAATTTTCCACTCAA
>ML782418.1:122865-135228 GCA_009831015.1 Picea engelmannii
AAACCAAAAAAATATTAACAGAAAACCCACTTTGGACTTTATAATAGGCGCTAAGCCCCAAATCCGGTGCGCGGCCCCCATTTTGTAGGTCACATGGCATATTCATATGGCCACGCGCTATAGCGCGGGCCCCCCCAAACCTCTCTCCAGCCCCGGGTCCTGGTCTCATGGCATGTGAATCGGACCACGGGCCAACGGTTAACAGACCCCCGCGCAATAGATGGTTGGTTCTGGTCACATGGCGGTTGGTAACCGCCCCCGCGCCAAAGTTCACGGTCGTGGTTACATTCATACGTTCGCGCGGAGTTCCACCACTCACGCTATCACATATGGGGTATGGTTCCATTGAATGCTCATTGGACCGCGGTCTGGGGCTAAGCCCCGGCCCGTTTACCACCCGTTCGGACCTTTGCCCCAATTCAAGTATAATTTGCGCCGAATAGTTCACAAGTCCCACCATGGGGGCGGGCGGTTAGCCCAGCCCCGTCGGTTCTCTCGGCCACCCGGAGGTCACGTGTTCAAACCCCGACGCCATACCAAAAACCAATTTTACATTACAATCAATCAAAGAATCATACAGCGTCACGTGGCACCCTGTGAGTGGGCCACGTGGCATTTTTTAAACCAATCGAAACTGGACACGTGTCAATGCCTGATTGGCCCACGTGTGTGCCACGTCAACCTGCCCGTACTGCCCAGTCATCTGCCACGTGTCTGCCCCGTCAGCATGACCGTACGCCCTGTCAGTCGCCACATCACTGGATGACGTCAGCATGCCACGTGTCACCCTGTGAGTGGTGACACGTGTCACCTCCGTATTGGCCAAACTGCATGCCAAAAATTCCAAAACTGTATGACACGTGGCATCACCTGGAGCCGCCACGTGTCCTATACGGACATGCCACGCCATCACTGTACGACCTGCCACGTGTCGCCTTCTGGTTGGCCCATGTCAGCTGTACGGCCCTGCCACGTGGACTGTACGGACTGTACAGTCATCCCCCTTTTTTGCCTGTTTGACTTTTCGGACAGAACGCGATATCTTCTCCATACAGACTCCGTTTGACGAAGTAAATATAACGCCGGAATCAGGAAGACGAGACGGACGCAATGGAATAGGTTTCGTCGCATTCCGAGCACTTTCATTTTTGAGCATTTTTCAAGCCCTATCAGGCTTCTGGATCCATTTTCGGATCAAAAGAAGAAGGCAATAAATGAGATTTCGTATTTAAATAATGATTTTTTACTAATATACTTTATGGAGAAAAAGAGTACTTAGATGAGAGGAAAAAAAAGACATAAAATAACTTGAATCTTTTTTGATTAATCAAGTACTTATTTATCGACTTTACTGCATTCCCTTACAGTACAAGATGTAGGGATGTGCATATCGATCATATTTTAAAGGAAACAGTTAATATACATTGTACTACGACTATAATACATGATGGAAAATAGTAACTTGTGAATTGGGCCAACATTGAAATTCTTTCAAAATGTTTCTGTATGCACTGAAATTTGACATGGATAGACTGTTCGCACACCTTGATGATAATGGAGGTTTCTAGACTCAAAGATCACTCACACACTACTCTATATATCAAACCATTGCATCCTCATTTCGTTTTAATTTTCTTGGTCAAATTTTAAAGGAAGCAACTATTAAAAGACATTGTACATGATGGGCAATAATGACCTATGAAGTTTTTCCAGTTTTGAATTTTTTTCAAAATGTTTTTGTATGCACTAAAATTTGACATGGATAGACTGTTTTTATGCCTTGACAATATGGGAGGGTTTCTAGACTCAAATATCACTCACACACCCACTCTTTATATTCATTGTCTATGTCATTCAAAACAAACATCATGCCAATTAGGCCCATGGTTTTGGTCATGGCGAGAAGAAGGAAATAGATGAGATTTCGTATTTAAATAATGATTTTGTACTAATATTATTTATGGAGCAAAAGAGTACTTAGATGAGAGAAAAGAAAAAAAGACAAGAAATAATTAATATTGAATCATCTGCAATTAATCAAGTACTTCATTATTGATGTTATTTCATTCCCTTGTAGTACTAGATGTGGGGACATCATGCGTATCGATCGTATTTTAAAGGAAATATCTAAAATAAATTGTACTAGGGATAGAGTACATGATGGGAAATAGTAACTTCTGAATGGTTCCAATGTTGAAATTATTTCAAAATGTTTATGTATGCACTCAAATTTGACATGGATAAACTGTTCACATGCCTTGACGATATGGAAGGGGTTTCAGACTCAAATATTACTCATAGACCCACTCTATATATCGACCCATCTCATCCTCGTTTTGTTTTAATTTTATCAGTCGAATTTTAAAGGAAAAAGTTATTAGATCACATTGTACTAGGGATAGAGTACATGATGGGAAACATTGATCTGTGAATGGGGCCAACATTGAAATTTTTTCAAAATGTTTTTTTATGTACCAAGATTTGACATGAATAGACTGTTCACATGCCTTGACGATATGGGAGGGTTTCCAGACTCAAATATCACTCACACACCCACTCTTTATATTCATCGTATGTGTTGTTCAAAAGCAACACCATGCCAATTAGGCCCATGATTTTTGGTTGTGGAAAGTAGAAGGTGATAGATGAGATTTCATATTTAAATAATAATTTTGTACTAATATTCTTTATGGAGGAAAAGATTACTTAGATGAGAGAAGAAAACCAAGACATAAAATAACTTGAAGCTTGTGCTATCAATCAAGTACTTCTTTATCGACTTTATTGCATGCCCTTTCAGTACTAGATGCGGGGGCATCCTTCTCAGTCGTATTTTAAAGGAAACAATTAAAATGCATTGTACTAGAGCTAGAGTACATGATGGGAAATAGTAACATGTGAATGGGGCCAACATTGAAATTATTTCAAAATGTTTTTGTATGCACTGAAATTTGACATGGATAGATTATTCCCATGCCTTGACAATATGGGAGGGTTTCCAGACTCAAAGATCACTCACACACCCACTATATATATCAACCCATCTCATCCTCATTTCTTTTTAATTTTCTTGGTCGAATTTTAAAGGAAACCACTATTAAAAGACATTGTACTAGGGATAGAGTACATGATGGGCAACAATGACCTGTGAATTTTCGCCAATTTCGAAGTTTTTTCAAAATGTTTCTGTATGAACCGAAATTTGATATGGATAGACTGTTTGTATTCATTGACTATATGGAAGGGTTTCTAGAATCAAATATCACTCACACACCCACTCTTTATATTCATCGTCTATGTCGTTCAAAACAAACATCATGCCAATTACGCCCATGATTTTGGTCGTGGTGAGAAGAAGGAAATAAATGAAATTTCGTATTTAAATAATGATTTTGTACTAATATTCTTTATGGAGTAAAAGGGTACTTAGATGAGAGAGAAAAAAAAAGACAAGAAATAAATGATATTGAAGCTTTTGTGATGAATCAAGTACTTCTTTATCGATGTTATTTCATTCCATTGAAGTACTATATGCAGGGATGTCATGTGTCTCGATCATATTTTAAAGGAAATAGATAAAATACATTGTACTATGGATAGAGTACATGTTGGGCAACAATAACCTATGAATGGGGAAAACATTGAAATTATGTCAAAATGTTTCTGTATGCAATAAAATTTGACATGGATAGACTGTGTGCATGCATTGACGATATGGAAGGGTTTCCAGACTCAAATATTACTCAAAAAACCACTTTATATATTGACCCATATCATCCTCATTTAATTTTGAATTTCTTGGTTGAATTTTAAAGGAAAGATCTATTAAAAGACATTGTACTAGGGATAGAGTACATAATGGGAAACAATGACTTGTGAATGTGGCCATTGTTCAATTTTTTTCAAAATGTTTTTTTATTTACCGAGATTTGACATGGATAGACTATTCACATTCCTTGATGATATGGGATGGTTTCCAGACTCAAATATCACTCACACACCCACTCTTTATATTCATAATCTGTGTCATTCAAAACCAACACCATGCCAATTAGGCCCATGATTTTTGGCTGTGGAAAGAAGAAGGTGATAGATGAGATTTCATTTTTAAATAATGATTTCGTACTAATATTCTTTATGGAGAAAAAGAGTACTTAGATGAGAGAAAAAAACAAATACATAAAATAACTTGAAGCTTGTGCGATTAATCAAGTACTTCTTTATTGACTTTATTGCATTCCCTTGTAGTACTAGATGCCGGGACATGCATCTCGGTTGTATTTTAAAGTAGGTTGAAAATATCTACTACAAACAAAAAATTAGAAATTTCATTGTCCCAAACATATTGCAGTCTCAAAAACATTATTTCACTAATTTTTCATAAATAGGTAGGGAAAGAGCTAGAGACATCAATCGCGGGAAAATTTCCGTATCATTATTTCCATGAAAACCCCATTTATGCTACATCAAATCCACCCTAGTAGGGAGAAAATACAATTGTTCACAAACCATGGAAAAAGATTCATGTACCTCCATTGAGATGTCTTATTTATATCCCATGAAGTGACCCTCAATGCTGATTGGAAGTGGAGTATATCAACTCATCTTTTCCTCCATCATGCTCTCACTATTTGTGTCATAGATGGGATCTCCATGAAGAAACCAATGATCCACATTTCATCTATGCCTTCAAATTGAAAAGAGAGTGATCATATACTCATCCTCATAGTTTTCATGCCCTTCATCACATGAGGGGATGATAACACCTATAAATTCTTCACTTTCCAAGGGTTTCTCTACTACATTTATCCTCTTCAAATCTTTAAGGGTATCATCATTAAATATAGAAATTTGAAGAGATAAATAACTTATCAAACCCTTTTCTTCATGAAAGTGTACATCATCATCATGATGTGCTTCTTCTGTAGATTGCATAGCCTTCAAAGGAATTATGATATGTTGCAACAAGGTCTTCAATGACTTTATCACTCCTCTCTTCCTCCGAATCTGAAATCACAACTGGTTCACCCACTAGATTTTTGACATTTTCCTCTTCATAGATAACATCCCAATGCTTTTTAAATGTCTTTATCAAACCTACAAGTGAACATAACTCCCTTGGACTACAATTATAAAACCAATATAGTGCATCATTTTCCAAGGAACAAAAACATTTTCATCCTAACATATTCATGGACAATGTTGAATTTTTAAATGAATTCAAAGAAAATGTAACATGTAGTGAAATTGAGTCTTTATTTCCATGGAACTTTGGGATATGTATGTCCTAATTAGTATCAAGGAATTGATTCAGATAAGAAAAGAGGACAAAGTATGAAACCTTCTAAATAATGGACAATCGAGCAACACATCACATATTTAATCACAATCCCATAAGATTAAATGAGCCATTTACATGTGCAAACACCCAATCTGAAATTATAGTAGAAATTTCCCTCAATACTCAAGGTTTCATCAAGGACTAGGGGGGGTTGAGAGCCTCTACCATAAACTCTTCTCATTGAGCAGAACCACCCTCTGGAGATTATTTCCAGCATCAAATAATAGTGTCTACTTTATCATAAAATCCTAATCATCAAGACAAATGAGGAGGAGGATGGAAACCTCACATATGCTTATCCCTTGACTTCATCCTCTGTTAAATAATCTACTAATATTTGGAGGGGATATCCCTGTCAATATAATCGTCATTAGAAAATGAGAGAGCTTATCCTTTTATAGATCCTATCCTCAAATGATTTACAATAAAATAATATTCAGTGCTTTCTAGATCCACTTCTTCCTCCAAGAGAGAGAAATTAAATAATCATTCATAAATGCTCCTTAGAGGCTGGGCGCTCCACCTAAATAAAAAATATATATAATACAAGGGTTTGAATGGTTTTTTGTGCCACTTATCACGCTCTTGAAATAGGAAAAAAACCCTCTTGAAATATGATTCTTTCTACCAAGTGTCCTGAATCCTTATACCATGTGTCCTTTTCTACCTTTATGCCATGTGTCCTTTTCCATGAATTAGGAAACATGTCCCCTGGATTAATTATATAAAAGGAATCCACTAAAGTAGATTGGGCGACTAAAGGAGAAAAGTGTTGGCATGTTTTTAGACAGAGATGGTGCGTGTTTTTCATTGATGGTGAATATCAACACAATCAGATGGTGAAGATCAGGATGATCAGTAGCATAGCGATAATGGAAAGATCAGCAGTGTAATCTCAGAAGGAGGAAAATAGTCAAAGCATGACAAAGGTTTCATTTTGGAGTTTCATAGATCGGGAAATCCAAAGGAAAGAGGTTCAAACTCAAGATATGTGACATCGCGATAAGATCTTGACCGTTGATTCAAGAAGGACACATGGTGAAATCGCGATATTACTTGGACCATTGGTTCCATAGGACACATGGTGAAAGATCATCGTTTCGCTAACTGGAATGTCAAAGGAGTGAAGTGCTCGTTTGATTGGTGAGTGGTCATATTTCAAGGTCACATCGTCGAAGGCTTAAGGGAAGGAGCTAATTGCTAAGTTCCATCTAGGCATTCGCAACTTGGAGTATCGAGACTCTTCATCACAGGAATCACGATATGCGAGATCACGAAAAGATCTGGACCGTCAGATCACCAAGGATTGTGGATCGTTGATCAGGTATGAAGAAGGCTCACGAAGTGATGAAATCGTGATAAGATTTGGATCGTTGATCCAAGAGGGGTACGTGGCGATAGATCAGAGCACGACAGAATACCCGAGACGCGAAAGTGCGAAATGCGTTTTCTAATAAGGTCGTGGTCACAGCCAGTGGTTACATCTGCGGAAGATGGAGGAAGAATCTAGCAGTGTTAAGCTCCATCTAAGAGTCTCGGTGATCGCAACTTGGAGCATAAAGACCCTTCATCATAGGAATTGTGATATGCGAGATAGCGATGAGATCTGGACCATCAGATCATTGGAGATCTCGACCATTGATCAGGCTCGATGAAGTTTATAAGTTCGCAAAATATGAAGCACCTTTTGGCGTAGCCTATGGTCACTGCCAGTGGTCATGTGAGGGGAAGACACTAGTGATGCTAAGCTCCATCTCGGAGTCTCAGTGATCGTGACTTGGAGTGTCGATATCCTTCATCATAGGAATGTCAAGATGCGAAATCACGAAATTCAAATTCTGTTTAGCGCTCGATCACAGCTAGTGGGCATATGAGATAAACGTGAAATCTTGATGATTTAATCCAATGGTGCTAGTTAATTGGAAACTTGATTGAAGGGTTACTGTTTCACCTCACAGGTAATCGATCAATTACGATTTAGTTAGCAGAACCGAATCATGGTTCTTGGATGGTTGACATTTCAGTTGTTGATGCGTTGTTCTAAAGTTTGAGGGGTAACTGAAGGGCTGGATGTGTATAGAAGAAATATGCAGTGATTGTGTGTGGTTGGTTGTTCTGACTGAAAAATGAGTTGAACTATAGAAAGGTAAAACTACAACATGCGTAGTGTAAAGAAAGCTCAGAGATAAGGAACATAATCTGAACATAAGAGAAAAGTTGAAGAGAGAAGAATGTCCATATATCAAAAAGTATGAGAAGAACAGAGAAAGAACAGATAGACATAGATAGCAAGTCAAGCCAAATATGAACAGAGTAGAAGAATAGTGTAGCATAGAATAATTGCAGAACAATGAAGAAGTGGTAAGAATTGATTTATCTGTATTGTTGGTTATTCAATCAGTTATTTGTAATAAGGGTGGTAGGGAGGTGCTAGGAAGGACTGTTGTCCTCAAAGGTTCAAGTGGGTGCTTGAACATAGGGATTTGTAGCTTCCATCTAGTTGCAGCCCAAAAAAACTAGGGTGGCAGGGTGGTGCAAGGGATAACAGTTGTTCTCTGTTATATAGGTTGGTGCATGTGTGACTGGAAGTTGGTGCTTCCATCCAGTTGGTGCTATAACACTTAGGGAGTTGTTGCTTCCTTCTGGTGGGTGCTAGAGAAACCAAAGAGTCCGTGCTCTCAAACAAGTTGGAGCTTGTAAAACAGAGGTAGTAGCCTCACATTGAGTTGGTGCTCAATTATAGATGATGTACAAAACTTAAAATACTGCCTATCATTTCAAAGAAGAAGAGGTTTTCTCCCTTTATGGGTTTCCTTGTGAAAATTTGTCTCTGTGTATATCTTATGTGTGAGTGATGCTCATTATTTATGTTTTCCATATGCAGTATAATATTGATGGTCACTTGGCGAAAGATTAAAAATGGTTTAATTGAATTAAAATTGTTTAATCACAGTAATAACCGATTCACCCCCCCCCCCCTCTCAGTTGTCTTAGTAATTTCAACAATTGGTATCCGAGAAGGTTCCTTTTATTTAAAGGTAGATCTGTAATCTTAAACATGAAAATTCATGAAGGGAATTCATCCAGTAAGACTCCTCTGTTTGATGGAACAATTTTTTCCTTTTGGAAGGTTAGAATGAGAACATACCTAATGGCCTTAGGTGCTGATGTTTGGGATGTAGTAGAGACTAGATATACAAAGCCTGTTGTGCTGGCTTCCAATGATGATAAGTTAGAATTTAGCTTAAATGATAAAGGAATGAATGCTATCTTGAATGGACTTGCAGAAACCGAGTTTGTAAAGGTGATGCATCTTCAAACTGCCAGAGAAATGTGGGATAAACTTATTAGCAACTATGAAGTAAATGAGAAAGTAAAAGATGCCAAACTTCAAACATTTAGGTTGAAGTTTGAACAACTAAAGATGAATGAAGATGAAACAGTTTGCAAGTATTTTTTAAGAGTTGAATAATTTGTGAATGCCATGAAGGGTCTTGGTGAGAAGTTTGAAGAATCAAATTTAGTACATAAGATTTTAAGATCTTTGCTTGATAAATTTAATCCAAAAGTATCTGCAATAGAAGAACTAATTGATCTTAAAACTCTATCCATTGATCAAGTCCTAGGAAATTTAACTGCATATGAAATGAGAATCACCAAAGATAAATCCATTACTAGAGAAGCATCTTTTAAAGAAGACAAGAATAATGATTCAACTTTAGATGATATTGAGGCAAAATTTGTGAGAAGGTTAAAGAAAGGATCAGAAAAATATCAAGGCAAGCTTCCCTTCAAATGTTTTAACTGTGGTAAGATAGGTCATTTTGTATCTAAGTGTCCCCATCAGAAAAAGGACCAGAACTCTGATGATGAAAAGAAGTACAAATTCAAGAAATATAGTAAGAAGAAAAGTTTGTGTGCAAATAATGACAATTCCTCAGAAGACATAGATAGTGATTCATCATGTGAAGACAAAGTGAATGATTTTATGCTTATGGCTATGGGAGATCTTGATGATGAAAACACAGGAGGTGAAATGGATGATGAAGAAGCTTTGGTTGATATGGAAGGTGAATTAATCAGTGCTTTAGAAGAAATTGATAGACTCAGATGTAAGAAGAGAAAACAAAAACGGTTGTTGATGCAGTTTAAAATGAATGATAAAAAACCTGATGAAGACTTTGCTCTACTAAAAGTGGAGTTAGAAGAGGAAAAGAAAAAAGAAGACATTCTGAAACAACAGTTATCAGATAAGAAATCAAAGTGTGAAGCCTTAGAAGAAGAGATAGTAAAAACTAGAAAATAAATGGAGAAGTTTAAGGCATTGTATCACCAAAATCTGTCTAGTATTAAAGCCTTAGAAGAATTAACTTCCATTCTAAATCAACAAAGGAATCCAAAGTTGAAAGTTGGCTTGGGCTATGAAGAAGAATCAAGTAGTAATCATTCAAGTAATACAAAACCCATCAAGTTTGTCAATCCTCAAACATTGACAAAAGTCACTCTGCAGAAACAAAGAAAGAGAATCAGCCACCGAGAAGGAATGAAAGAAAAAGTACCAGAACTGAATCTGTAGATCAAAGAGATTATCGGCATGAAAGAAGTCGACCTCCTCAAAGAAGACAGATTTTTTCAAGGTACAAAGGTTTTTTCTATGGTTATTGTTTTATCTTCTCTAATTTTGGTCCTAAAGCTATAAATTGTTCTATAAGATTTAGATATGAACAATCAAGATATTCAACGAATAACCATCTTTCACAACAAAGATCGAGACAACCAAGCAACAAACAACCTCAGACTATAAATCATACGATGGCTAGGAAAAGGATGCAGGTTAAGCATAACAATAGTTATGAGCATAACAATCGCTATGATCTTATATTTAGTGAAACAGAATGTTACATCTGTTGTAATTATGGACATAAAGTTGCAGATTGTCGATTAATGAATTACAAGCCAGATTTGATTCCCACTACTGAAAATGTCAAGGTTTGGAAGAAGAAAGTATATGACAAGTGTGGACTAGTGTTATTAGCCCCAAAACAAAAGAATTCTTGGTATATTGACAATGGATGTTCCAAACATATGACTGGAGACAAAAGTAAGTTTCTAACTTTAAGTGAAAACAAATCAGGGAATGTAACTTTTGGAAACGATGCACCAGGAAAAATAAAAGGTAAAGAAATGGTAAGCTTGAGTAATGGAAAAGGAAAAGCTCAAGATGTGTTGTTTGTAGATGGTCTGAAACATAATCTACTAAGTGTCAGTCAAGTTTGTGACAAAGGATGTGAAGTTGTTTTTACTTATAAAGACTGTAAAATAAAGTCTTTGAGTTTAGGACAACGGGTTGCAAAAGGGATAAGAACAGAAAACAATGTCTATGTGTTAAATGAAGAAAAACAAGAATGCCACTTAAGAAAATATGATGAAAGTTGGTTGTGGCATAGGAGACTTGGACACCTAAATTTTGATCATATAATCAAGCTCAGAAACAGTGGGGCAGTAAAATATCTTCCGAAGATACCAAATCCATACAACTCTATTCGTAAACCTTGCCAGATAGGAAATCTTACTCGCACTCAGTCCAAATCTAAAAACTTTCCTTCAACAGAAAAACCTCTCCAGTTAGAACATATGGATTTATGTGGACCATCAAGAAAAGAAGGTACAAGAAAAGAAAATTGTTTTATGTTGATTATTGATGATTATTCTAGACAAACATGGGTTGCCTTTTTGAAGGAAAAATCTGAAGCATTTGAAAAATTCAAAGTCTTTAAGGCTCTGACTAAGAATCAAACAGGAAAAAGATTGAAGGTATTAAGGTCTGATAGAGGAGGAGAGTTTAGTTCATGGAACTTCAAAGAGTTTTGTGATAAACATGGGATCATACGAGAATACACTATTCCAAGAACTCCACAACAAAATGGAGTCATTGAGAGGCAGAATAGATCAGTACAACAAATGGAAAGATCAATGATGAATGAAAGGAACATATCTCAGACATATTGGGTAGAAGTAATTCATGCAACTGTTCATATCTTTAACAAATCACATATCAGACCACATAGTGACAAGATTACTTATGAACTATGGTTTGGAAGACCTGCTTCAATCAAACATTTTAAGGTCTTTGGGAGTAAATGTTATATCAAGAACAATGATGAAAATATTGGCAAATATGATGACAGGGTTGATGAAGGTATCTTCTTGGGCTATGCTACAAATAGTAAAGGGTAAAGATGTTACAATAAGAGGCTGCATAAACAAGTTGATTTTATAGACATAAAGGTTGATGAAGAAGTCCCAGTCAGGAATGTAAACAGTCTTGAACCAAGCAAAAAAGATATAGTTGAAGATGAAGATGAACATGTCCAAGGATCAAGAAGAGAAGAATCTAAATCAAATGAAGATACAAATACTCAGGCTGACACAAATCAGCAGAAAGAAGCAAAATCACCTCTCAGAATTGTTAGAAAGAATCATCGTGAAAATCAGATAATTGGAAATATAAATAAAGGAGTTCAGATAAGAAGGAAATTGATTAAAGACTCAGAACAATCTCATGTTGTTTTTTTATCTATGACTAAACCTAAAAAAAATTATGAAGACAGCCAACATGATGATTGGATTAGATCAACGAATGAAGAGCTTGATCATATTAAGAAGAACAATACTTGGGAGCTTGTCCCTAGACCTGAAGATAAGAATCTAATAGGTTCCAAATGGGTGTTCAAAAATAAAATGAATGAAAAAGGACAAGATGTTAGAAATAAAGCCAGATTGGTCTGTAAAGTGTATGCACAAGTTGAAGGTCAGGACTTTGATGAAACTTTTGCACCAGTGGAAAGATTGGAGGCCATCAGAATGTTTCTTTATTATTCATGTCATAAGAACTTTAAAGTTTATCAGATGGATGTTAAATCAACATTTCTTAATGGAGATCTAGAGGAAGAAGTATATATGGAGCAACCTGAAGGATTCTCATTGACAGATAATCCTAATTATGTTTGCAAGATGAAGAA
>ML782418.1:135278-157199 GCA_009831015.1 Picea engelmannii
AGTAAATCAGAGTTCTGCAGGAATATTTATCTCTCAAGAAAAATATTTGAAAGAGATGTTGAAGAAATTTCAGATGGAGGATTCCTCTCTTGTTAGCACACCTATGGTGGTTGGTTGCAAGCTCAGTAAAGATGATATTTCATTGGATGTTGATCAGAGGACATATCGCTCTATGATAGGCAGTATTTTGTACATCACAGCATCTCGTCCTGATATAATGCAAGCTATTGGAATGGTAGGTCATTATCAGTCAACTCCTAAACAAAGTCACTTGGTAGTTGTCAAAAGGATATTCAAATACTTGAAGGGAACAATGACTTATGGTCTATGGTATCCCAAAAATCATAATTTTCAGTTAACTGCTTATTCGGATGCAGATTGGGAAAATTGTGTGGATGAAAAAAAGAGCACCAATGGAGGTGCCTTCTTCTTGGGTGACTCATTGGTGTCATGGATTAGTAAGAAGCAGGGATCTATTTCCTTATCAACTACAGAAGAAGAGTACATTGTTGTTGCTACTTGCTGCACTCAGATTTTGTGGATGATTCAAACTCTTGCAGATTTGAAGGTAAACTATACTGATCCGATTACAATTCACTGTGATAACACTAGTGCCATTAGTGTCTCCAAGAATCATGTTCTTCATTCCAAGACTAAGCATATCCCAATAAAATACCATTTTCTCAGAGAACAAGTCACAAATAGAGTTGTTCAACTGAATTATATCCCTTCCACAGAACAGATAGTCGATATCTTTACTAAACTGTTAGAAGTGACCCCTTTTGGATATCTTCGTCAAAAGTTGGGGGTTATAACTTATTTCGTCTAATCTATTCACTTGATCAGGATGCGTACTTATTGAATATCTGTTGTATTTCTAAGTTTCTTATAGTTGACAGGGGGAGTATGCACTGCAACAACTCAGGGGGAGCGTGTTTCTTCTTTGACATTGATGTCAAAAGGGGAGAAAGTGTGGTAAATTTCAAGGATGCTACAGTGGTATAGTTGCATGTTTTTCAAGGGATTGCCATCAATGTCAAAGGGGGAGATTGCTGGCATGTTTTTAGATAGAGATGGTGCATGTTTTTCATTGATGGCAAAGATCAGCATGATAAGATGGCGAAGATCAACATGATTAGTAGCATAGCGATAATGGCAAGATCCACAGTGTAAGCTCAGAAGGAGGAAAACAGTCAAAGCATGACAAAGGTTTTGTTTTGTAGTTTTGCAAATCAAGAAATCCAAAGGAAAGAGGTTCAAACTCACAATATGCGACATCATGATAAGATATTGACCGTTGATTCAAGAAGGACATGTGGTTGGCTGTTTTGACTGAAAAATGAGTTGAACTATAGAAAGGTAAAACTACAACATGCACAGTGTGAAGAAAGCTCAGAGATAAGGAACAGAAGATGAACTGAAGAGAAAAGGTGAAGAGACAAGAATGTGCACATATCAAAAAGCATGAGAAGGAAAGAGAAATAACGGATAGACAGAGACAACAAGTCAAGCCAAATATGAACAGAGCAGAAGAATAGTGTAGCAGAGAAGAATTACAGAACAATGAAGAAGTGGTAAGAATTGATTTATCTGTATTGTTGGTTATTCAATCATTTATTTGTAATAAGGGTGGTAGGGAGGTGCTAGGGAGGACTGTTGTCCTCAGAATTTCAAGTGGGTGTTTGAACACAGGGAGTTGTAGATTCCATTTGGTTGCAGCAAAAAAAAACCAGGGTGGCAGGGTGGTGCAAGGGAGAACAGTTGTTCTCTGTTATATAGGTTGGTGCGTGTGTGAATGGAAGTTGGTGCTTCCATCCAGTTGGTGCTGGAACACTTAGGGAGTTGTTGCTTCCTTCTAGTGGGTGCTAGAGAAACCAGAGAGTTGTCAATAAAAAGTACATCCAAGAGATACCAAGATCACAATAAGTCAATGAAATGTGTTACATGAATCATTTCAAATAAAGATGGTCTAGTCGTAGTACAAAGCTGGTTTGTTTACATGCTTGAATCCTAGATTAATTAGTGTGTGTTGTTTTTTCTCCTTAGTTGGCCTTATGATTGAGTTTGTGTCTAATGGAATTAGTTCTGGCGTCTTCCAACCAACATTGTGTCCTATTACCGCCACTTGTTGGCATGTGTCATTTCATGACACCAAACATGACCCTATAATGCCTAGATAGTATATCGATAATAATAGAGCATAATGAAAGTGTGAAAGAGTAACACTATGGTAATCATTATGAGATTACTATGATACCAAAAGGATACTAGTAATGAAGTACAACCATTGTACTAATTAGTGTTACAGCTTGACTGGCTGACTGTTTCTGTCATTGATGGTGTTATAGGACGTACAAGCAAACATGTATTTTTCAGATATATCTTCATTGAGTGAGGGAAGTTCAGGTAGAATAGAGGAAAGTGAGACATCTAGTAGGTCTAACAGGTGAAGATCAACTAGAGGTGAGAAGATCAGAAGAAAATTCCATAGATGCATGGAATTTTTTCTTGCGAAATGGGGATCATTTTCTTATGATAATGATAGTATAGAGGACATCGAGGTGCCCTTAAGGTACAAACATATAGTGAAACAATGGGTACCCAAGGATCTTCCTAAAATAAACATTGATTTTTGTGTAAACGAAAGGATATACCGGATTTCTCCATCGTCATTACATAGTTTGGGGATATTTTCCATGGATCGCATACAGGTCTGTTACAACAGATTAACTGAATTAATGGAGTATGTTGGACCCTGTTATATCTAAAAGGATTGGATACTAATAGTCCAATATACAAAAAGTATGTGAAGATATGGCTTGGATGCAAATTATATACAACTAAAAGACAATTATCAAAATAAAGGAGAAACTATCTATATTAACGGAAGGCCAAAAGAAGCAGGGAATATTGCAGGGTTTATAAGTAGTACACGACCTGCGAATACAAATAAGAAACCCAATTGCGTATTTGAGGGGCGTGAAGGAAACCGTGTATTCGTATGTGCAATAAAATCAATAGCTACAGGGGAAGAGTTATTGATTTATTACAATTTGAATCAAATAGGTACAAATGTTTCTATTGTGGGGGAGGTACATATACTAATTTACCCAACCTGTAAGTAATGACTCTTATATTTTATGATTTTCATTATGTTCTTGATGATGTTAATCCATTTGGAGAGCTTCGGTATGTTTATTCAGTGTGGCCTATTTTTTTTTATCAAAAATAACATTCCTCCTTGGATGTCAATAAAGAGGGAGGATTTCTCATACATTTGAATTTATTTCTCATGATAATGATCACGGTTCTAATTTTACTGTAATGTGTCGGGCTGATTGTGGTAAATCAAAAGCAGCTTTAGAACATGTAAACGAACACAAATTTTTGAATTGCATTTAATGTTCATTTTATTTGTTTACATAACTAAATTATCATTTATTTTGTTGAATATGTAGTCGGTGGGCCATGATGTTGATGATGATTCACTCGGCAAAAGGGATTTCTATGAACCCCCCGAACCTATGGTTTTAATTAAAAAAAAATCAATAAAGAAAACAAGAAACTAGTTCACTTGTTAGATATTATAGATCAAACTCTTGAGGTCAAAGAAATGATCAAAGAAGTTATGACAAGGATTAACACAAACAAGGTAATAACCATAATTTCAAGTGGTTTTATTTTTATGTCATAAGATCAATTATGAAAGATTGTTTTTTAACTTTTACATTATCTAAATGAAAAAATGTTTTTTCTTATATAGAGATTTTTTTATCTTGTTAACCCTGAAATGCATGGTGCCGGTAGTAGTGATACTACAAAGATGCCACAAGATCATGATGTAGGCCCTTGTAAACCTGTCAGGACATAACTATTTAGATATCCACCTTCCACACCATTAGGTGGGAGCCACGACACACACACCTAGGAAGCGGCCACACTTGTAGGCTCTGGGGGTGGTGACAGATATGAGGCTGATGATTTGGCCAACTATATGGTTTCTTTTCCTAAATAAAAACATGTGACTAGCATAGGGACCCTTAAGGGAACATTTGTGGTCAAAGAGGAAGGGCTTCCATTAAAGAAAGTTAAAGTCCCAAGTAATTTTCAAAATTTTTATTGTTTCATGTTCTCTATGTAGAGAAATATAAATCATCTAAATTATTATTTTTAAATTAATAATCATATAATATTTTTGCATGTAGGGAACATTGATTTTTATAGGTCCTTGGAGAATAAGGCATTGCTGATTTTTGGGCCCACCATACGGGAGATGTGTAATTCCCAGAATTCCAGCCTCAAAAAAGAATTGATGGATTATCTTGAAAGCCTTTTTGGTGTATACACATTTAATAAGTCCTTGGCCACCCTTGCAATTGGCCAATATTTAAAATATACGTGAGAAACGTATAAGAATCACTTGAAACAAATTGATAGGTACGAGCGTCCTATGATGATTCCAGAAAGGGAGTGGAAGGCCCTCATTGGGGACACAAAAGAGAAGAAATTGACATATGAAGGAAAAACACCCTTTGGTCCTAGAAGGTAAATTTCAATTCAATACCTTCAATTTTATTTAGATGTATATAAAAGTGTGGTATATATTAACATACTTGAAACTTTTGATGATAGGTTTATTGACACTTCAAAGGAAACAAAAGCAAGGCTTGCCAAATGTGGCCAGCATAGTCTAGGCCAGGGAGGCTACTTGAAGTTGCAGTCACGAATTGTAAGTACCCAAATTTATTATTTGTATCGCCTTCAAAATTTTAGGTAATTGTAGCCAATAACATTAAAAATACATACTCTTATGCAATGTAGGGTGATGAGTTCGGTACTGAAACCATAGAGGAAGGCCTCCATCTTGGTTACAAGTACAGCTATAAATTTGTAGTTGAAGATTGGAAAAGCTTGGGGCAGTTACCAAAAAACACATTGCAGGATAAGGTAAATAAAATTCAATCCACATTAACCTTTATTATTAATATAAAATAATCATGTTTGATATCATGTATAAATTTAATGTGTTACAACTTTTTTTAATCAGGGGAGCAACATTGTCAACCATGCCAATAGTATTGGAGAGCAACGCGTTGATAGCGGTTTGCAACCAAAAGATGGTTCTCCCGTGTAGTCCCATTCCATTGGGGTTCATACCCATGATGGTTCTACGACCGAGGCACATGATGGTAATATGGTTGTATTTTAATCATATACTTAATAATTTCATAGTTATACATTTTGTACTTCTATTGTTTTTTTTACTTATACATTTATGATTTCCCTTATAAATTTTTTGGTCTCAATGGTAGAGAATGTTGTACTTGAGGGTCATACAATTGAAGAGGATCACATGGGGGAAACCATTTCAATGGTGTCGACCAGTGCACTAGGTAAATAATGACATTGCAGGTGTTTTTTTTAATATTACTTAACTAGTTCAATGATATTTAAAAATTGGCCATCTAAATTTTATATTTTTTCTTTTGTAGGTGATGCCTCATCAAAACGACCTCCATTAGCCCATGAGTACCCTGTGACTAGGCATGCTCTACGTGAGAGGATGCAATCACAATCAGATTTTGAAGAGCACCCAGAGAACAAAGACATAGATATTGATGAAATGCTTAGGAATTTTAGAGCTAAGAAGAAGAGGTCAGCTAAAACTAAATGATGATGTACAGTATTTTAATAACTATTTATAAAATCTATTTTCTATGAAATACTTTTTTGTACTTGTTGGGTCGCCAAAATGTCATTCTTTTACCAACCTTTTACTTCACTTTTCACCATATTTTTCTTTCCAGCAGCCTTACACTAAGACCATTTCCATGATTACATATGAGTTTAGACCTATTATTTTCCAAAGCATTCATTTTAGTATTTTTAGTGATTTTATGATTAAATATTGGAAAAATAACATGTTTTCACTTATATATCAAAGTGGGATGAGTTATATGATGTTTACAGGTACATTTTAATACTCCAACCAAGTCATATGATGGAATAGAATAAATCCTTTTTTCACATCAATTTCCATTCTCTAGTTTTAGATGTAAAGTGCTTTAGTGTAGTGTATGATGTTATGGAATAATTGTTACTTTTCTCTTAGGAGAATTGAGCTCACTCCAAATGGATCAAGGAAAAATTTTATTTCATTGTAAGCAATTGTGAATATCGGTATGTATATATGTTTGTTTTTGCTGTAAATATTTCAATATATTTATATGTTGGGTATTGAGGAATTGAGAGTGATGTGAGGGGGAGGGTTGAGGGGCCATAAGAGTTTCCACCTTCACGTGGTTGGCCCTATTCAGTAGAGAAATTTATTGGATTCATTTAATCTTGGAGCAAACCTCCCTCGATCCAATAGAGAAACAACAAAGTCAGTGTTGACTTCGTTGCTGCTACTTCAAATCAAGGGAGGCAATTTGATCAAATATTAGACGCACAACTCCAATAAATTATTCTCGAAACCAATATGAACTCATTCAGGTATGTTCTGGCACTCTCATAAAAATTCATCTTAGAGTAAATAATTTGCTACAAATGTGACTTGTATTGATTTTGTAGATATTTATGGAGGTTGAATGATTTTGGTAGGTACTTTAATATATTTCTTCATCAAGTGAGGGAATTTCAAGACAAATAGAGGGGCATACAGCTGAAGAGAAACACGTGGAGGAAACCATTCCAATTGTTCCAACTAGTTCATCAGATCAGGTGTGATTTCTCCTTTCAACATAGTTTATATAGCCATCAATTCTAGTTATGTTTAATGTTTATGAATTGTTATGTGATTATTTATTAATTCATGGTTTGATATGTGATAATTTATTGAGATATATCATTTGTTTATTACTTATCATGTTCTCTCCTCGCATCCAGTAATGGTAGATACAATTTCATTTATATTGAGTGAAATAAACCTTAGCTTCTTGTAGGGATTGATAAAACGTTAGTTCTTGCATATACTACTAGGGGTCCTCCTACAATAAGGCCAAATGAACTGAGAAAAATTTCCACAAACAATTTTGTTGTACTATGCCTCCTTTTTTATAGGAATTGTTCCAGATCTTGGAGCATGTACTGTTACCATCCATTCTAATAAGATAATCTTCTGCTATGTTTGTTTCATATTTGTCTTTCCATATATGTTCCCATAGTTCATTTTTACCTTTGATTCATCTCATGGATACAACAACTTATTAGTGATTTGTTTTGAGCCATAAAATAAAGGACTTTCATTTGACAAACTTCTACAAGTTTGCTCAGATTGCTTTCTGGATCACTTTAGGCTTATTTTTTGGGCCTAGTTAAGTGCAAACAACTTGTTTTTCTTGTTTTCTTACTTGCTTCCCTCAATTTCCAACAATAATAAATAATTGGGTTTTAGGTTTCATGACA
This sequence comes from Picea engelmannii, assembly GCA_009831015.1. Taxonomy (NCBI): domain Eukaryota; kingdom Viridiplantae; phylum Streptophyta; class Pinopsida; order Pinales; family Pinaceae; genus Picea; species Picea engelmannii. Next base: position 142,686 of record ML782418.1, read on the forward strand.
CCCTTCTTCCATTATAGGTGTCATGAGTTTCAAGGATAGCAACTAATATTTTGTGGGGAATAGGAATTGAAAAGGATGAGATCCCTCCAATGAATGAGAGATTGATAAATCTATTATGCACTTATTTTACATTTCAAATACTGAATATTCACTCCAATCTCATGTGGGATTGATACATACATTTGAAGGGAACCTTGTATTCTAATAAACATGGGAAACTATGGAGTGTGCTTGTTTTGATCGATGTCTTGTTGGCATTTGGAACCTGATGGATACTAAATTCTAAAATCATGTTGTTAGCTTGGTTGGATGATTATCCCAAATTAATGATCTAATAATTGTTTTGACGCCTTTTGTATTGATTAGCTTCAATGATTTCAAACCTATTTAGTCAAGAGGATTTTATTGAGTGGCTTATGCATTGGTAATTTGTTGTGGGAATTGACTGTCCTTGGCTATGGAGGATCCTCAAGTGGTTCACATTAGTGGCATGGTAATGGAGTTCATGAAGTGATAAGAGTCTTACACTTAAGAATATAAATAATCAAAGAACACATAAGCTTACATTTCAACCAAATACTCGTGCCCAACTATGTTATTATCCCTACTATTAAGTTCTTCATCACTAGTTGTTGGTGTACGTATCATTAAATTGGATTGATTATCACATGCATGAAGATAACTTTCAATGCATAGATACCATCTTTACACTTATTATCAAGTTCCATTGGTTACCACATATGAGAAACTATGAGTCAATGCTTGATGCCAATTGATGTGCTTGCATGTTTTTATTTGTGAAGTTGTTCACATGCAATAGGAAATAAAGGAGTTTCATGAGCATGGGAAGAGTTAAAAATAAGGGAATTTGAGTTGTGTCTAGAGATTTCTTTCGGTTTTTTTGGAGATCAGTTAAACTACACTAAAAAATGCAACATTGTTTCATAAGGAAAAACACACATTTATGTAAAAGGTCGTATCCATGCTAAAAGCCTCATATCCACTAATGAAAATGTCAAGGGATGGGAATCATTGATTTGTTATCACCTTAAAATGAATTAATTATTCCAATGTCATTCATTATGTGTTCAAATTCTTTTAGAATTCTCTAACCCTCATAATGTTTTTTCTGTAAAATCCTACATTTTAATTAATTTCTTGTCATATCATTAATAAATTGAGAATCCTTGGTCCAAGAACCAAATAGGCCTTGTAGGTAGTCATTTTATATGTAATATATCATTCTAAATGCATGTTTAATCTCCATTTGTGCCCAATATGCATAAATATTCACACAAACTCATGATGGGTTCCCAGGGTCAAAACATGTCATTTAATTAAAATTTGGTCATGTTTTAAAATTGTTTTAACATTTATAAATGGGAAACTAGATAAATCATGTATCTAGTCAATATGTACGAAATTGAGTAAGAAAAATGTGTGGATACACTTAGAATTAACCTAGCTATCACTTAGTTCCCCAATGAGACCCCACAACAAAGTGAAACAGTTTCTAGAACTTACACACATTGGGAAAAAGTCTTTGGTAGAAAAGAAAGGTAACCAATAGCTAACATCCATTCTCAATCCTTCCATAGACTCAACATGGAGGTGGAAAATCTATGGGAATATAAAAATACTACTAGAGGATGCGCAACACTAGTTGGGAGAGACAAGCTAGTGAAAATTACTAGAGGAAGGAACACTCTCTAGAGAGAAGCCATGATTTTTGTTGATGTAGACCCCACTGAACCTCATTGAAGGCCAAAAACAAGTAATTTTCACTAACAAAGAAGGTTGAGATGCTACTTGGAAATCCCAACTATGCATTTTAGGCTATTGTACCTTGATGGACCCAATTGAGGGATGATTATGCATAAAGAGGGAGTGTGCACTAATAGACAATAAAAGTTTAACCCTTATTAAACCAACAATGTGTTTTTGTCTATTAAAACTTCACTAGACACCATCGAAGGGACTAAAATATATTAAGAGAGAGAATGAATTGTTGGGTAACCAAGCTTGTTGCTTGCACAAGGGAACATTTCAATTTTTCTTCTCTAATACTTCACTAGACCATACCAAAGGAAAGAAAACATCCAACAAGCCAAAAGTGATTGTTGGATGCACCGGGGTGAATGGGAAAGGAAACAACTAGTGCATTTTATCCTCCAAACAATAGTTATGCATTCATTTTACTAAATTTATCCTTCCAAGGATAAAACTCATTGTTTTAGAGGATGTTTCATTCTTTGGCATGCATTTTCCTTCCTTGTATTTAAGAGGAAAGGAACTTCTCTCCTTAATGTCTTTCTTCATTCTTCGATGCCCATTATTTCTTTCTCTATCCTATTTACTTGTAGATTGCTTTTCAAATGTGGTGAAGCATTTTTGACAACCAAGGAAGCGTGATGTAATCATATACATCTCTAGAAATTGATTTTGGTGAGAGAAAATGAGTTTTTCCTTTAGAAGAATGCATTAGCCTTCATAATCCATTGGAATTGCCAATGGATAACAAAAAAACATATCAACATCTTTCTTGGATATCTGTTGGATTCATTGCCAATTCAAGAGGTTGGTTATTGTTCTCTTGTGATTTATTATGGAGTGGGTTACTCATTTCTTTCATTTTCTTGCTCATAGAATCCCTGAGCAATGTGCTTCTTTTATAGGATGATCTAGCTTGGATATCTTACCATTTCTAGTGCTTGAATGATGTGTTGAAAGTCTCAAATCTATTAATCCTTCTAGTTCTTTTTTTAATAGTTTCCATTGTATTGTTAAGGAATGCTTGTTGATAAAACATTATTACATTGAACTACATGCATATTCTCAAAGGTTTTTAAACTTTATTTCCTTCATTTCTTGATCCCATGTTGTTTTCTTATTTTTTATTTGTAATGACCTAAGCTATATTATTTTGTTGTATCATCAAACATATGGGAGAATAATCTTCATGACTTTTAGATAGTGGGAAAGAAATGGATTTAGTGAGTAATCTTTTCATATGTCGATATTTTAATTTACTATATTTTATAATGTTGTTAGCACCATTGTGTATTATATGTGTAGGGGAACTAATATATTAACTCAAAGGAAGTTCAATCACTGTCCATCCTGGTGATCATAAGCTTGAGATCTCATATTGATTATTGAATGTTATTATTAAATTTTAAGCTAGTATGGTTGTGAGGCATTACCTTCATTATCCTTCCTTATTCACTCGTTGATTTGTTAAATTATTTTGTTTAAGAGTTTATTATTTTTCTAAATTGTGTTAATGGGATGTTTTCTTACAAGGGTATGAGGATAGTGGAGAAGTCAAATAAGTATCTAGTGATAGACTTGGACATGCTTCAATTGGATATTTATTTCTATAAAGTATTCATATTTAGAGCCATTAGGGAACCTTGTATTCTAGATTGGAGAAAATTTTCAAATGTCATTCTTTGTCGCCTCTTTAATACCGCTTTGTTTATTTTTTATTTTTATTTTAAAACACCTATAGGTTGTCGGTATTATGACATATATAGCATCGTTTCCATAGCATAAACACCATAGATGAGACGTCATTGATATAGCATACACATTAGAAGATCGATGTTACCTTCCGTCGGTATTCTTACGTCCATAGCAACGTTGTCATGGCGTCAACATCACATGTGAGATGTCACTAAGATAGCATACATGGTTGAAGATTGATGTTACCTTTCGTCGGTCTTTCGACATCCCTAGCATCGCTGCCATCACGTCAATTCCACAGGTGATACATCGTCGATATACCATACATGTATGAATACCAACATTACCTTATGTCGGTCTTCCAACATTCCTACCGTCACTTCCATGGCATCAACGTCGCAAGTGATATGTTCTGACGTCGTTGTAGTGATGTTCATAGTGGGCTTGGACAATGAAGTCCAAGATGACACGTATCTGCATCAAACATCGCAACAGAGATGATATTTGTGTCGTTGAAAAAATGACGTCATGTGAAATGACATTTGAGGGGGTCTGATGTTTGTCATTCTCACGATAATATAAAGTGGAAATTTATACGAACATGCCCTCGGAATTTGACCCAAATGTACTAGTGATTCTAGGTCATATTCTCAGAGAAATGTGTTGTAGTCGATAAGAGAAGACCTTCTGGAAATAATTCAATGGGGACCTTCTATACCAGCATGATTATGATACAAAGATACTTGTGAAGCTGAGAGATACTTGACTGACATAGGAAGGCCAACTTGAAAATTCAAAGGTCTCTACAGAATGGTCGACACAGGTTGACTTCCCTTAAACAAATACACGACACAATATGTGACTTAAGAAACATGGATTATAAACTGGGATATGTTTGTGATACAAGAGGCATCAACAAACACTTTATATGAATGGAAGAATAATCATCCAAGGGAGACTTTACTCAAAAACGAGAAAAATGGCTTCTTAAATCCATACTAATCCAATGATGATATAAAGATTCATAATATTATGTTCTGTTCAAGGACGACATAAGTAGTTTCTGTGTATAAAATATTTAGACTTATTCCCATCCTTATTTTTTGTTTTTTTATTTTTTTGTATTTTTCATATTATAAAGCATGAAAAATAATAAAAGAATGATATGATACAGTGGAGGAAACAAGTTTCATAGGCAAGAAAACTAGTTCCAAGTGCAAGGAACATACCTATGTTCAATGCAAGGAAGCATGTGTAGGATATGACCACTAGGGAGGAAGTTTCCTCCATGGATACATGTGTCAAGTCATAAAGGATAGTATTGCAAGGCTGGTAACTTTTGAGAATGCATAAAATTGGCTACATTGCAACAAGTTGAATCCAACATTAGGCTCGAAAAGTGCAAGTTCTAGATATGCAATGAAAATAAAACTTAACAAAAAACAATTGGAAGCCCCACGGGTAATTGGCCAGCAATAGATGAGAAGAAGATATGAAGCTTCAACGCAAAGTCACGAAGGGACTATACAGGGCTTCCAAGACTACGAAAAAACTGCAGAATGGGTGTTGAAATGACCAATGAGGAGCTAACTAGGGCACTCATGAAGAGGTAATCTCTACCATTTGTAAACGACATTTTAAAAACAACTTGAATGCATAATGTCGCAATGAATGGGTTGACCCTAGGGAAAGGATCCGATCAATACAAATAAATGAAAAATGTAGGTGGAATGAAACCTACCCTATATGTCGGTAAAGAACATAATACCTTCCAAAGAAGTAAAAAAAAACTCCACCAAATATAATAATTTTTTTGGAAAAGATATCTCCCAAAGATAATTGCACAAGAAAAATATCTCCATGGCATTTCATTGGTCTAGACGGTGTAAAATGTTAAAAGGGGTTAAGAATTAGAAAAAAACGATGGAAAAATAGTTTAAAATAGGTGAAAAACTCATTTTTAACATGTCATTTTAATTTTTACCATATTAAGAACATTGGGGACCCTTTTTACCCTTTGAAATTATGATGATTGGTACGGAGTGCACATAGCCTGGAATTCAACACCCCTTGGATCGGCTAAGAGATTACTTCCTACTCTTTCATTTCATCCATAAATTTTTTATTTTGATAATTTATTGAGTGTATAACTATTTTTAAATGTTGCATGAAGATGTATGTGACTCTGATTAACATGGGTGGCATACATACATGACTTTCCTAAGTGACAGACGTGTACATCTATGCAAATTTCAAAAATCATAGATCTAACTCAAAAGGGATTGATATTTTTAGGATGGGGATAGAGTGGAGAGAGAGGGAACATAGAGACATTGATGATGAGGTCATGGATGACCCAGAAGCTCAATGAGCCCTCTGCCAATGTGGACTTTACAATTTTTTTCGTTGTAATGGGATTAGGGCACAAAAATGATTGCTTGAAACTCACATTGATTATTAGGAACCTGAAGTGGATTCCTTCATTATTAGAGGCAATTGTTAATGATTGAAACAAAAGACATATATTTCCTTATTGGGCTATCATGTCGAGGAGAAGTAGTAAATTTGAAGGGAAAATGATCCATTCGTTTGAAAATCAATGAATACAATTCTTTGTATTGTTCCACCAAGACAAAAAAAGGGTAGAAGTCAACTCTTGATAAGGTAGATAGAAAATATTGGTCTGAAGATTATTGTATTGACGATTTCCCGTATTTACAGATCTTCTTCATTACACCAAGCTTCAAGTAAAATGATGTACTATAAAAAATAATGCTTGATACCTATACTCTATGATTGGAGTACTACGCTTCTGACATGCATGAAATCCTAATTGACAGGGTGTAAGCAAGGAAAAATGAATAACTTTGGTTTTGGAATCCTCTTGTGTGCTTTTTCTTCAAGAGAGTACCTATGATGATTCCAAGAGTGGAAATCCATACACACTATGTTAGAGATGGTGTGATGGAACAATGAACCGAGTTACTCCCTAGGCAGGGAGGAGGGCACTTAGGTGATCCCTGGGATGATGCATTCTTTTCTTGGTGGGAGCGCCAAGTAGATGTGATCAAGGATTATCCCTATGTAGGGATAGATTATTGCAATGACCCAGAGATTCCCCTACCTCCTAACATTTCTTATGGGGATATCGATATAAGACTTATGCTATTTAACTTATTTCGCTTTTATATTTTTAAGATTAAACAAAATAAAATATTTTTGTGTGTATTAAGCTAATGACATGATTGTCTAATCATATATATTTGGGACCAAGGTGTCCTAATAGATTTCCTCTACATGGTTGACTTTTTCAATATGGCCATCTTCTCAGAGATGTCGACAGAGTATTAGATAATGTCCATAGGAATTTGGATAGATTGGTGTGCCTAGTGCCAATGGTATAGATTGAGGATTTTTCAGAGAACATGCAGTGACTTGCAGTTGGGGTACTACGGGCTTGAGTGCATCTCTTTCAAAATCTAGCCAAACATTTTGTTTTTTATGAGAGACATGTTTAAGGAAGGGAAGATCCCTCAGGACCATGATTGAGAGATCCTGTATTTTGTATTATTGGTCTGGATAGAGGAAAAATGAGGAATAAAAGCCTTTTTTGAAACATGATCCACTTTTGTACTTGATGAACAATGATGATGATGATGATCTCTCTCTCTCTCTCTCTTTATATATATATATATATATATATATATATATGTGCTAGCACTAAATACAACAGTGTACAAAATTTATAAGAAGGACGCCTAGGTGAGACAACTTAAGCGTAATACTTCTTAAGGTAGAGCCCATTCCTGGGTTTGGAAAGAAGAACATTTCCTTCTAAATATTCAAGTTCATAGGCTCCTTTCCACAAGGAATGTCTCACAATGAACGGGTTATTCCATAATGGATTAAACTTACTTTCCCCCAAAGCGTATTTTTCGTAGTCATAGACCAACACAAGGTCCCCTTCAAACAAGACTCTGGGATTCACGAATTTATCATAGTTATCCTTAACATGATTATTATGTGACTCATTTTCTATAGCAATGTCTCGACATTTATCATCAATATGTTCCAAGTAAACAAGGCACTCTTCCAGTTTCGTCGTTTTAGGGAGGAGATTTATATCGATATTAAGTGAAGGGATTTCACATTCAATAGACAAAACTTATTCAACCCCATGAACAAGTTGAAAGGGTGAGAATCCTGTTGCAGTTTTCATTGAGGCTTAGTAGGCCCATAATGTAGGATATAACATCAAATTCCAATTTGATTTGTTCATATTGTCAGTTCTTCTCAAAATGGTTTTTAGGGATTTATTAACATCTTCAACCTAACCATTTTCTTGAGGATAGTAAGGAGACAAGTGCTCTTGCCTAAAACCTCGTTTTCATTCTAATTCTAACATCACGCAGTTCTAAAAGTGTCTTCCATGGTCAGAGACAATCTCTTTTGGAACTCCGAACCTAGCTATGATCTGATTAAAAAAGAAAATATGTGTGGTTTCACCATCACTAGAAAATGTTGGCATGGCTTCTTCCCACTTTGTAAAATGGTCTACAACCACTATTATATAGTGATGCCCCTTGGCCAAAACCATGTGACATTTCATAAAATCAACCACTCACTTGGTGAAAGGACTAACAATAATGATGGGAAACATAAGAGTGGGGTGTGCGCACATCTTTTAGAAAATATTTGGCAAGGGTGACACTTCTTGACTGATTCAATGCAATCTTTAAATATCGTTGGCTAAAATTATCTGACGCGCAAAATATTTTGGGTTGTTTCCAACCCAGAAATATGACCACCACACACTTCACTATGGCAATCATTCAAAACTAACTCTACTTCCTCGTGAGTGAGGAAATAATGGAGAATTGAATATACCCATCGATGATACAAAGTGTTGCCAATAATGAGATAGTTCTTCGTTGTGTGGTGAATCCATTACCATCCATCTCAAAAACAATGTGACAGAAACCTTAGATTCTGGAGATATATGATGATATCTCCATACCAAGGATCAGATGAAGAAATGAGGAAAATATGCTTATCTAGAAATGAATCAATAACTATGTCATCCTCCTTCTCTGTTGGAAACTCTGAAATCAACTTAGAGAAGAATAAGGAATTATTTGATTTGTCATAAGAAAAATCCAAATAAAAATCCTAAAGTACAACAATCAACTTGTTGTACTTCCCTTCGATTATCCGTCGAGTCACCACATATTGAAATAGATTAACATCATAGAAAACAATCATCTTGCACAACAAAATGTAATTTAGAAGACGTTGCATAGCTTGGAAGGCTTCCAACTCCATATTTTCAATGTGTGAATACTTTAGTTCAGGACCAACCAAGACAAAACTCATATAATAGATGACGTGCTCCTTCAGTTCATCATCCTCCTGAACTAACGCCATGTCGATAGAGGATTCCATTGATGCAAGATAAAGCAAGAAATATCTATTATAGAAGAGAGGAATAAGTAGCAAGGAAGAAATTAAAGATTTCTTCAATACATCGAATCAATGTTGTGTCAATTCATCCTAGAAAAAAAGGGACTCCCAATTTCAAGAGGTGCATAAAGCCTTCCGTGATATCATCATAGTTTGGTATGAAACACCGAAGGAAATTTACCTTTCCTTGTAGGATTTGAAGTTGATGCACTATACACGGGGGAGGAAACTGCATTATTTCCTCAACCTTCAAAGGGTTGACCATGATCCCTTTGGTCGACATGATAAACCCCAAAATATGCCCTAAGGTGAAGAAAAAAATGCACTTGTGAGGGTTCAAGCGAATTATATAATTTCAAAACCTTTCATAGAAAATGAGAAGGTGTAATAGATGTTGCACCCTCTTACAAGAGTGAGTTGTAAGATCATCTATATAATCCTCCACTGTGTGTTTCAAATCATGGAAAGAAAACATCATGGCCCGCTGAAAAGTGGCTCCATCATTTTTTAGGCCAAAAGGAATTTTATTGTATGAAAAGGTTCCCCAATGAAAAAAAAAATGTGTCTTATGTTGGTCCTCAAGTGATATATGTATCTGGTTATAACCAGAAAAACGTTCCATAAAAGAGAAAATATCACTTCCTACACATTCGTCAATAATTTGATTGATAAATGGAATAGGAAAGTTATATTTAGCATAAGATTTGTTTAGATCTCAAAAATCCATGCACACTCGAATTGTACTATGTTTCTTGTCAACTAGAATGGGGTTGGATACACATTACCTCAATGAGACTAGATAGATAAATCATGCTTTAAGTATTTTTCCACCTCATCCTTAATTTTTGTTTCTTTCCTAGGGTTCACTAGTCGTAACTTTTGTCAAACCGATTTAGAATTGGCATAAGTTTGAATCTCGTGTTGGACAATCCGAGGATGAATTTTTGGAATTTCTTCATAATACCATGAAAACACATCATAAAACTCCTTAAAAAGGTTCATATATGAATGAATCTCTTCTGGATAACATATCGTTCCAATGAAAATAATTTCCACCACATTCGGGGTTTTGAAGATATTGATTAGGATAGTCTCCAAAATATTCACCATGTTCCCCTCAACATATATATCATTAGTTTCCATAGGGTTCAATGGATGATCAATATCTCCAATCATGGTTGAACAAAATTATCCTTTCTCTACATGACTCAACTCAAGAAGGAAACAAGACATGTGATGTAAGTCTTCCCAAGGCTGTTCAAGACCTATCATTGCCTCGAGGATCACCTCATCCGAAGGGAGGATGATGTCTAAGAAATCATGAGAGTTAGAAGAATTAAGATCCCATACACACTCTTAAACGATATCCACTTCCTCCATCGAGGTAGGAGATGGATCGTTGTCTGCAATATCTCATTTAATGGCTTCATAATCTATCTTAGCTACAAATAATGGCACTACCATTCTGGTACGTTCCAATATTTCTCTTAAAGACGACGAAGGATGAAGAATCCATGGATATTCAACGTAAGAAGTTTGAAAATATATCACTTGAAAGATATCAACCCTTAGTGTAGACTTTGTAGGAAAAATTAAAACAACATTAACATCTAATTATGGTGCTATAAAATCGAAGGTACCCATCAATGAAGGATACATACCGACACCCTAATTCATAGGTTCCCACTATGAATTTTCAATCAAAAGAACTATAGATACTAGTGATGCTGCAGGATCTTCCTGAATGACTAAAAACTGATCAATGGTGACAATCCTCCCCAGATCCGTATTATTTTGAGAACGACATGAAGATAGAAATATAATCTAGATATAACAATGAAATGCACAAAAATATAGAAGAGAACACAAAAATACAGTGAAACCCAACTTGTATTATTGAATAAGATAGAAAAACATTGTAGAACACAAACTGACAAAATTGGGTAGCCTATCTTTGAAAGGAAAGATATGTTGGATACGCTTCATTCACAACATGCTTTACATAACACTCCAATGCATGCTTAAAGAGCCTCCTTCACCTCAATTATATATTAGAGAGTGAGAGGAGAACCATTCCCATTATTCATGTGGTATAAATTGGACTAAGTTTATAAATTTCCATAGGCATCTAAAACACTAGGACTTCCTAGGTGGTCACCCATCCCAATACTACTCTAGCTCGAGTGCACTTAACTGTGGAGTTCTAATGGGATCCAGTGCATTAACGTTGTGCTATAGGCATGTACATAAGACCACTAGGAAATCATTACATGATGTTTGTAATTAAGAAATGAAGATGACATTACATTCCATTCCCCATAAAAAAGGTGAATATCATGGTTTATTAAAACCACCTACTCAAAATGGCGATTCAGTGGAAAAGTTGGATGGCCATCGAGATCCATCTAGATCATTCCTCCCCCATTAGGAAGCAATTTTCCCCATTGCATCAAGTTCCCTTGGGAGATGAGGAGACTTTTTCTAAATTTGAAGCTCGGTGCGCTGCTTGCCTTACTGAAGAAGTTGTCCTACTTAGCTTGTTGAAGGATGTCATTAATGTGTTTTTGGAAGGGTTGGATCCATTCAACCAATATAGATGCATGATCTACCTGAGTGTGGGAAGACTTTGTTGGTGAAGATGCAAAATGAAGAGTATGAAGGTTTCTGTTATAACATTGCTTGACAGGGTAGGGTGGAGGCACCCCTGTAGATGCAACAAGAATATCTTGGTACTCGTCTACAATATTGTCGATTTTCTTCTACTGGATAGAAAGGTCTTGGGTTGAGGATGCAGTTGTTGTAGTGTCCTTTTGTTCACCTTCCAATCAGATTGTGAAGAGGATAAACTTTATAGTATGAGAGATTACTTTGTGGCATTGTTTTGGTGGGACAATAGTCAGAACTACCTCTGGTATCTTGTATAGCTGACCCCCCAGAGTAAAAAAGATGCTACGGGGTTGAGACTTATAAAAAACATGATTCCTCCACATTTATGGTTGGCCTAATCAAACATCACAAAATTCCAATGGTGCAACATCACACAATACCTCATCCTTGAAAGGCTTGATGCCCTAGGAGATGCGACACTACTGGATGACACGAAGATATTGACCCTGACGAAACCACCCAATGTTGTATGGTTGTAGGTGTGGTGTTGTTGGGAAATCCAACTTATTGACAACCTCTATTGAGATGATGTTCTTTTGGCTTCTGCTATCAACAATAAAATTAAGTGTGGTCCCCTTCACCCACATTTGTGAATGGAAGAGTCTCTCCCCCTCCTCAAGATCCTCTTATGGTTGGATTGTTGTAGTTGTGACAGTAGCAGTGGGTTTTGTTAGAAAAATAGGACCGCGAAGTAATAAAATAAAACAAATGTGGAAACAAAACACAGAAGATACACAATACAATAGAGACATAGATTTACGTGGTTCACCCAGTGTGGGATACGTCCACCAGAGAAATTTCCAGGTCCTTCCTTTATTATTATCTAGTAAATGAAGGGATACAACCTACAACAAAACCCATTGTAAATTCCTCTTCTTTCTCTCACAATATCCTCTCTTAGAATACAATACTTGCCATAATGCATAGCTGAAATACATTTCCCTCATAACAGAGGGTTGACTTCTAGGGAAAAAAACCCTAACATAATTTCTACCGTTAGATCTGCGACCTTATAATGAACATTCCAGATTTACAATGAAATTACAATATACATTTACAAGGCAATTTTTCCTTCAGGGGCTTCATCCCCGAACCCCCCAGCCGGGGGGATAGGCCCCCTAGACCCCGCAGAGGGGGTACCCCCCTCTGCACTCCCCCGCATGGAAGAGTGTACATACTTCTGGGGTGTAAAGTATTCATGGGGTATAAACATGGCTGAAAGCAAGGACCTCTGAATCAGGAACATAATCAGGCTCCACAACCAACAATCTCCCACTTGGAGACAGATCTCAACAACTCCACTGTTGTTGTATATGATGGACTCTGAACCTTCTTGGACCTGGAAAATTTCTCATCTTCATATTCATTCTTGAAGACCAACTGAAACTGAGCAGGAACTCAGTTTCTCTCTGGTTACTCCCTTTGTTAACATGTTTGCAGGATTTTGGCTAGTGTGTATCTTTTCCAGCTTCAATTGTCCATCTTCCAAGGAAGATCGTATGAAGTGGTACCTCAACTGTATATGCTTAGTATTTGAATGGAAGGATTAGTTCTTTGAAAGATGAATTACACTCTCACTTTCACAGTACAACCTTCTATTCTCCTGCTTCTTTCCCAATTCCTTCATAAACCTTTGTAGCCAAATCATCTCTTTACTAGCTTTTGTAGCAGCAACATACTCTGCCTCTGTTGTTGAAAGTGCAAGATCCTTTTGCAGTTTCAAAATCCAACTTACTATTGTTCCACCTATAGTAAAAACATACCCTGTTGTGCTCCTCCTGCTGTCTTTATCACCTGTCATATATGAATCAACATATCCCTGTAGAAAAGTGTCTGAACCTCCAAAACATAATGCATGAGTAGCAATACCTCTAAAATACCTAATAATTCACTTTACTGCCTCCCAATGTTCTTTACCTGGATTGTTCATATACCTGCTCACAACTCCCACTGCATGTGCAATATCTGGTCTTGTGCAAACCATTCCATACATCAAGCTTCCAACTACTGATGAATAAGGGACCCTAGACATGTCTTCTATCTCCTCCTATGCCTTGGGACACATTTCCTTAGTTAATTTGAAATGGCTCGCCAAAGGTGTATTAACTGGTTTTGCATTCTGCATTCTAAACCTCTCCAACACCTTCTCTATGTACTCACCCTGAGACAATGTCAATTTTTTATTTTTTTTGTCTCTTGTTATTCTCATACCAAGGATTTTCTTTGCAGCACCCAAATCCTTCATTGCAAATGAATTGGCTAATTTCTTCTTGAGCATATTTATATCTTGCATATTAGACCCTGCAACAAGCATGTCATCTACATACAATAGCAAGATAGTATATCTTCCATTTTCTAGCCTTTTAAAATAAACACAGTGATCGAAATGACATCTACTATAACCCTGTTCTGTCATAAACCTGTCAAACTTCAAATACCACTACCTTGGAGCTTGCTTTAGGCCATACAAGCTCTTCTTCAACTTGCATACCAAATTCTCCTTCCTTTTGACCTCATACCCCTGTGGTTGTTGCATATAAATCTCTTCCTCCAAATCCCCATGGAGAAAAGTTTTTTTTACATCTAACTGCTCAAGATGAAAATCTTCTACTACCACAAGACTTAAAATAGTCCTAATTGAAGTCATTTTAACAAGAGGAGAAAATATTTCATCAAAATCTATACCTTTCTTTTGTTCAAACCCCTTTACAACAAGTCTAGCCTTGTACCACTTTTCTCCTCCATCTTCTTCCTTCAACTTGTAAACCCATTTATTCTTCAATGCTCTTTTTCCTGCAGGCAACTGAACCAAGTCCCAAGTCTAGTTATTTTCCAAGGAATCCATTTCCTCTTTCATGCCTTGCTCCCACTTCTTTTTGGTGTCTACCTGCATTGCCTCTTCATAACATTCTAGTTCACCAG
>ML782418.1:165448-202232 GCA_009831015.1 Picea engelmannii
ATAGACAACAACATAATCAATGAACATAAGCACATAAACACAACAATTGATAAAGGAGTTCACCCCTCTCTTGGGCTACATCTCCTGGTCCAGCTTCCAATGGATCATTATTATTAATTGCTCAAAAGTTCTCAAAAACATGTTTTACAATGCTCAAACTGACAAACTGATTGCTCCAATGGCTTCAGAGCGTCCAAAAACCCCTGTCTGGGCTCTTTCGGCACCTCAATCGGTCGAAAAATGAAGAAGTTAGGCCTCCTGGAAGTCCCCCCTTCAAGCTTGTTGTCTTTGCATCTACAAAATGCACCCTTGTCAAATGAACTTGGCACACACACAATAAATAGCGTGAAAACCCAGCACCGGGTGCAACCACGCCAACAGTGCAAACCGTAGGATGGTTATGGGCGCGCTAGCCCCTAACCGCCTAGCACCTGGGCACATAGGAGTCATATGACTGTGCACGTTTGGAAAAAGGCTAAACAGTTGAACCGCTCCAACTCCCTGCGCATTTAGTTACGGTGATATGTAATGTTGGCATATAGCCATGGGCCAAAACTTTAACCGTTCAAACCACATTTAAAACCTGCACCAACTATATACATAAGCGTTGGTTATATGATATGTGGCGCGCGACTAGGGGCTTATATATATAAGTGCCACACCATTCCATGATGGTCGGGACTATACCCGTTACAACTCCCACACGGTGTATTCATATGTGGTCACATGTTATATCAATATGACTATGGGTCGAGGCTAAGCCCCGGGCCAACCCCCCGTTGTTTATTACATAGTTTGAATTCAAATATAATCAAACACATATACATAACAAGGCACATCTGGTGGTCCGTTGGTCGGACGGTCTTTGCGAAGGTGCTATGCGGTGGGGGAGGTCCGGGGGTCGAACCCCACAAACTCCAATAATTTTACATAACGACCCATAAACCAATAAAGGGGTGCCACATGGCAGCCCATGACTGGGCCACGTGGAACCCAATCATTGACTAGAAAACTGCTACGTGTCGACACAGGATTCATCCCATGTCTGCCAACTAGAATTTCCCATGTCACCTCTACCATGTCAGCGTACGGTCGCACGACCCTACCACGTCATCATGTACGGACTGTACAGTCAGCATCATTTTTTTTGCATGTTTGACTTTTGAACAGATTGCAATATCTCTCACTCCCGACGTCCGTTTGAGACGAAACAAGTTGCATTGGGTTCACAACAACGAGGCCTATGCTCTCGTCTAGTTTGAAGTGATTCCAAGCACTTTGAATTTTGAGCAAAATTTGATCCCCTGATCATCCCTTGTTCTCCATGTTCAATGCATTACTTGATGTCTCACCTATTCTTTTCCGTCGCATTTCCTCACTAAGGATAACACCAACAACATCATTAAATTTTAAATTATTTGAACTAGAGACAGAGTTACTTACATCCATGACCAAGCCACTCCAACTTTCTGGCAATGAGCACAAGATTAGAAGAGCCCTAACCTCATCATCAAAGTCCACTTTTACAAAACTTAGTTTATTAGTAACCTTATTAAATTCATTTAAATGATTTGCAATAGACCCACCTTCTGACATCTTCATATTAAATAATCTCTTCATTAGAAATACCTTATTATATGTCGAGGGTTTTTCATACAGTTTAGCCAATGCGTCCATCAGATCCTTCGTTGTCTTTTCTTTTGAAATATTGAAAGCTACCAATGCTTCCAAGCTCATCCGTATCATTCCTAGAGCCTTTCTGTCAAGAATCTCCCATTATTCATCCTTCATGGCCGTCGACTTCTTTGCTACTCCGCCCACTGGTACGAATAGATCCTTCTGATATAAATAATCTTCCATCTTCATCTTCCATAACTAGTAGTTTTGGTCATTAAATTTCTCAAAGCGAAAATTTCCATCTTCCAACATTGCTCCCACTCGAACCAGGAACCATATTTTCCTATGAGTTACCTTTCTCTCTAATACCAGTTGTTAGAAAAATAGGACTGCGAAGCAAAAAAATAAAACAAATGCGGAAACAAAACATAGAAGATACACAATACAATAGACACACAGATTTGCATGGTTCACCCAGTGTGGGCTACGTCCACCAGAGAAATTGCCAGGTCCTTCATTTATTATTGTCCATCAAATGAAGGGATACAACCTATAGAAAAGCCCGTTGTAACTTCCTCTTCTTTCTCTCACAGTCTCCTCTCTCAGAATACAATAATCACCATAATGCATAGTCGCAATACATTTCCCTCATAACAGAGGGTTGCCTTCTAGGGAAAAAAACCCTAACATAATTTCTACTGTTAGATCTGCGACCTTATAATGAATGGTCCAGATTTACAATGAAATTACAATATACATTTACAAGGCAATTTTTCCTTTGGGGGCTTCACCCCCGAACCCCCGTCGAGGGCCCACTTGCCCCCGAACCCAGTGGGGAAACATCACACAATACCTCATCCTTGAAGGGCTTGATGCCCTAGGACATGCAACACTACTGGATGACATGAATATCTTGACCCTGACGAAACCACCCGATGTTGTATGGTTGTAGGTGTGGTGTTGTTGGAAAATCCAACTTCTTGACAACCTCTGTTGAGATGATGTTCTTTTATCTTCCGCTATAAACAATAAAATGAAGTGGGGCCCCCTTCACCCACATCTGTGAATGGAAGAGTTGCTCCCCCTCCTTAGGATCCTCTTCTGGTTGGATTGTTGTAGTTTTGATAGTAGCAGTGGGTTCTACATCAATGATTTGTCTCATTTTATTATTGTCTGAATGAGTTAGAGTTTCGTTTTCCATGCTTCTCCCACTTACTCTGTTGCTTGAATTTTCTCTCAATTTTGATTGCATATCGATAAGTATCTCCTAGTGAGGTGATGTCCAAGAAATTCATCTCTTTTTGGATGTACCTATGTAGACCACTATGGTACTTCAAAACTAGGTGTAGCTCAAATTCTTCGATACCCATCTTTGAGCACAAGGTATGAAATATGTTGGTGCACTCTAGTACTGTTTGGTCTCTTTTCTGATGTAGAGTTGTCCATGTCATGTATTGGTCATCATAGTTTCCGACAAGGTATAACTCCTCCTTTAGGGAATCTACAAAGGTCTCCCGAGTGGGTTCTCTCCCAAATAGTGTAGATTGATATGTGTTGTACCTCTCCCAATAACCTTCTTTTGACAAGATTAAATGACACACAGTCAACTGGAAGGTCAAATCCAGACCGGGGTTGTCTAAATAACCCAAGTCGTTTGGAATGAAATGCCCTGATGGGTTTAATGGCTCCGTTGACCAACTAAAGTCCTAGAAAGAAATGAAACTAACCTATAAAGATATGATACTAATAATGTAAGTTCGATAATTTACAAACATCAAAAAAAGAAGTATGGCTATGTGCATATGGTTTTGAACAATGTATATAGAATTTGCAAGTTTTGTTGGATGTATTGCGAATTCAATGTTTTTTGAAATCGTTTATGAAGTAGATAAAGAAAGAACATACATTTTATATTTTTTGTTTTATATTTAAAATCTATATAAAACTAAAGAAATACTAATTAAAACACAATTTGAAATAAGAACAACATAACAGTCAAAGACAATTTAAATTATTCTTATTTCATTTATAAATAAAATAACAAAAGAAATAGAATACAAGTAAACTAACCTGATATTAATCAATTAATGAATTTATATCTTTACGCAATTCAAACTCCCAATCGTCTTGCCTGTGAGAAAAATCTGTAACAAGCTAGGGCTAACACTCCCAGAAGCAAACTCAAAGGTGTTTTTGGAATAGAAATATGAGAGTAGAGTAATAAACACACAGATCTGGTGATCTTGTAATGATGAACACTTATAGTGAAAGAAATTTAATATTAAGCATTCATGTAATACACCATTTAACATCAAGCATAAATCAATGATATGTAAATGAAATAATGATCAAAGATGTAATATATGAACAACAAATTACAAATAGAATTAAAGTGTTGAATAATATAAAGTATCATACGATCATAATCCTAAATCTATGATAAACAAAATAACATTCCATAATATAAAAGGAAAAACACAATGGGTAAGCGCCACGCTGGTCTAAAGTCGAGGAGTGAGCAACTTGTCCATACAGTCTTGAAAGTTAGATGTCTGTAATTGTGTCCAAATCCAAAGGTGCCTTCACCACCATGAGTGAACAGTATTTAAACTAGTTCAAGATTCAAATGCTCATATCATACAAGATAGAGTTGAATCCACAAAAATTGGATAATATTACAAAAAATAGTGAAAATAGTAACCACTCATGCATGAGTTGGTTTTTTCTAAATAAGACAAAGTTTTATAAACATAAAAAAGAAAGAAACTACTGAATATTTGAATGTATCATTCAAAGTGTCTGCTTCATGCAATCAACAGTATAATATTCCATTTCCTGTAAATAGAAAAAACCGATTTGATATTCAGAAAAACAATTGCTAATTATTATTCAAAAGAGACTGGCTATAGAATCATAGATTTTGTAGCTAGTCTTATTTTCAGCAAATGAAAACTACTTATTTCATTTTTTCATAACAGAATTGAATGAAATCAAAACAAAATCATTTTACCATTAAAAATTAGCCCAAGAGGGATCTGAAAGTTTGAAATTTATAATTTCTTTGAAATTTGTTGTGTTCTTAATGATTATATTCTCATCCCTTTTGAATCATTTATTCTCCCTCTTTATGTGTGCCTTCAGGTCAAGGTTCTCTTGTTTCAACAAAGCATTTTGAAAAATCAAGTGTTTAACTCGAGCCTGTAAAAGCGACACATTTGTATAATAACACTCTATCTAGTCGAGACAGCTATCACAGTGCACTGGGGTAATGGCAGATCGACGTGGAACACAGTCGACAATGGGTTCTTCATTTTTACCTATGGTTTGTTCTAGGTTGTGACCGATACCCAAAAATCCTTCTTTACCCTTAAGACACGGGGGTAAATTGGTCACGAAATCATAGTGTTCAACATGGGTAATAACCTCTCTTCTAGAACACTGATTTTATGGGTCTTCACTAGCCAAGAAATCGTCTATCTCATGATCTGAACACCAATCATCAATCTCGATCAGATCGATCGAGATTAGATGATTACTCTTTCGATTTCTTAGTTTTATAGAAATCAAACAACCATCATTATTATTCTTGAAACTTAAATATGTGTTATGTGGTTTCTTTCCCTTACAGAAATTCTTCACAACAACTTTATCATTAATGTTTAAACTAAAATCGTTCATAGGCACAGGACGATCCTTTTCTTTTAATTCAGAAATAACTTGTTCTAGAGATCTTCCAGGTGAAAACCTACATGGTAATTCTTTATCCACATGGGTTTCATCAACAACATAAACTAATTCAGTAAATTATGGGCCATCAATTGAATTAATGACCTGACTTTCAGTTACTAGTCTGTCTGAATTAGGGTTTACAATTAAAAGAGGGTTAATTGTAGCGTCATCCTGGTTGAATCCATTTCTGACCAGAAAGGTCTCCCAATTGTCACCTATTTTCGACAAGTGATAAACCAACAAGACTTTAATGAGTCCATGGTGAAACATAATCAAATTGATACCCTATCGCTTATAGTGCTTGGACATTTTGTAAAGACTCATCAATAGGTAAAAAGGAATATCCAACTCAAACCCTATCAAATTCATAAGTAGATGAATGTTGACGCAAACGCGCCACCCAGGGCACGCCTGCTCCCACCAGGACCTTCTCTTCCCTAGGCCCGAAGAACTAAAATGCTCTTCTAACCCCCTTGTCGGGAGTTCTCAACACCCACAGAATGCTCTGTATGATATCCCTTTGGTCCTATCGGGAAATCGGACCTCGCGTGATCGCGAGTCCTGCACTCACAGATTCGGGTATTACAAACCCCCGATACCCGATGAAAGTTCACCAACAGTTTCTCTTACTCTTATCGGGAATTCTCCCGTCGGGAAATCGGCACTTGCGAGGTCATGAATCACTCGCCTTGCGGATCCCCGATTCCCGATTTGCGATGGTGCTCTACACTCCTTAGCTCCCTCCGTCTAACTCCTTTCACATGTGGCCTACTGGCCCACGAGACCTCGGTCCTTGCTTCTATCGGAGTTTCAAACTTCGCGAAATTGAAATGTGTAAAAATTACACCCTCTGGTTCTCCGACTCTCCGATTCCCCGATGCCACCTGGCATCGATCCATGGCAAGGCTCGACCTTTCAACACCTGTCCTCCACTACGGCCCTTAACCCTATCGGGAAATCACGTATCGGGATATCGCGATTCTCGTTATCAATGTGCACGGGACTTTCAAATATCCAAACTCCGATATGTTGACACCTATTCTCCACTCAACACGGAGACTGCATGGTTATTTTGTTTCAGGATTTCGCGACTTCTTCGGTCATGAGTTTCTCGTCACCGAGAATCCTGAAATACCAAACCCCGATGCACATGCGAATGCTCTCCTCCATGTCACCCCTTCCTCGTCGCGCTATCAAGTATCGCGAAATCACGAATTCTCATGCAGCGATTCCTTTGTATGCGGAAACCCCGAAATGCCAATGGACTGAACCCCGATGACTCCCCAGCTCCTTGATAGGTATCCTTCTAAAGTCAACGGCCGAGATCCTATCGGGAAATTGCGGATCGCGATTTCAATATGCTTGAGACTCTTTTCTCCGAAAACCCTGATTCTCTGATTTCCGATTCTTCGAGATCTCCTGCCACGTGTCCCTGTTGAGATCAACGGCTGAGATTCTCCGTCGGGGTTTCGATACTTTCGAAGTCTCGATTCTCTGCCTTATGAAAAACCCTATGGCACCAATATCCCGATGTCTCCTCCGGGTTCTTCCGCTGCTCCTTAGGGCTTAACCCCGGTGCAACTTCCCGAGATCTAACGGCTGACGGGATTTCGTCGATCTCTTCTATGAATCTTGACCGTCGATTCCTCCTCCTTGAAGATTTCTTGAGAATGGCTAAGTGTTCCTTCTCAGCACTTGCCTTTCAATGCCTGCGCTTGAAACTCTTACTCGAACCTTCCTCAGCACAACCCCTGTTCTCTCTTTTGACGATACCATGAAGGTACTATACCTCCTAAGCTTACCCACTCTGATTCTTTCAGAGGAGCTTGCGTACACTCCTTGCGCTCAACATTCAACAACTTCCCAAGTGTTGAATCTTTCAGACTCTATGCAACTCCTGCAGCAGTAGTCTTCAATCTCCTTTTGCTCAGATTAACAACTGAGACTTCTTCCTCAGCCTGCACACTCCCTGCACAGCCTCAACAACCCACTTCCACTTCTAGGTGAATGAGAACAAAAGTTAAACTACTGAGCCTTCATCAACGCACTCCTTGCGAATGAATTCAACTGCACACCTTGCAAGAATCTCCTGGCTCAGATAGAGAAACAATTGAAACTCATTCCCTTTCAGACTTCAGTTTAAAACATGAAATCACATGCACAACATATACAAAGAAAATGCATAACAAGAAAGCAAACATTCCTGAGCATAGCATCAATACACAGAGAAAACAACACAAACCATGAGTTTGAATCAAAGCTTCCTTCTATTAATTCAAATGTCTGTACATGGGTGTTCTTCATACAATATTCTTTGCTTGCTCCTCTCTTCTTGCTCTTGTTCTCAATAATGTTACAATGATACAATGAGGGTGTCTATATCCGTTTTCCCTCTCAGACTCTAAACTATCAAATCTAGACTTAAAATCCTATCTACCAGCATTAACTAAATTAAATGTCGACTATCTACCAAAGGACGAGAGCTTAAAGCTCAAGGTCCAATACAATATACAAATGCGCCTTCATAAATTGCTTCATTAAAGACTTGTGCTACAATCCCAAAGCACTTTCAAAAATTTGGTTTTGTTTATCCGGTTGATCTCCACTTGATGTGCTAGCTCGCTTGATGAGTTGGCGATGCTCCTACATCATAGTCCTCGACTTGAAAATTTTCATGGGCTCCTATCCATGAGCTCCTGCATGGTCTGTCCATGATTTTGAATCACTTCTTCAGTCTCCCAGCTGGCATCTTCCACTGGGTGGTTCTTCCATTTGACCAGATACTCAAAGTATTGCTTTCGCCTGGTCTTTTTTCTCACTCTCTTGTTAAGTATACGCTCCATTTGTGGTTTCTCTGCAATCGACATCTACTTCTACCACTGGATTTCTGGTTGTTCATCACTTCTAGCTCATGTTTCCTCAGCCTTATAGGGATATAAGTCTGAGACATTGAATGTCGGAGATATTCTGATCTCATCTGGAAATTCAATTTCATAAGCGTTTTCTCCCAATTTCTTTAGGACTCTGCATGGCCCAATTTTCTTCATTTTTAGCTTGTTGTATGTTCCCCTTGGGAACCTTTACTTCCTCAGATGTGCCAGAAATAGATCACCAACTTCGAACTGAAGTTGTCTCCGATGCTGATCCACTCTGCGCTTATATTCTTGGTTTGATTCCAGCAATCGCTCCTTCACCCTGCTGTGAAGTTCTTCCATCGCCTCTGCGAATTCTTCAACGCTTGCACTCTTAGTCATTATCTGCTCTGAGTCCCTCAGTTCAGATACTTCTCTTGGCTACCTACCGTATACAATCTCAAATGGACTTTTTCCTGTGCTCCTGTTCATTGAGTCATTCTACGCAAACTCTGCCTATGGCAACACATTGTCCCAACTGTTGTGGTGCTCTGTCACCAAGCTTCTTAACAAATCTCCCAGACTTCTATTTACCACCTCTGTTTGCCCATCCATCTGAGGATCATAGGAAGAACTAAATATCAAGTTAATCCCCATCTTCTTCCAGAGTGTCCTCCAGAAATGTCCAATGAATTTCATATCCCTGTCCGATACTATGCTTCTGGGTAACCCGTGAAGTCTAATGATCTCTTTGAAGAAAAAATTTGCAATATGAGTCGCATCGCTGGTCTTCTGGCATGGGATAAAATGTGCCATTTTAGAAAATCTTTCAACCACCACAAATATCGAATCATGTCCTCTTTGCGTCCTCAGTAATCCCAATACAAAATCCATGTCGATTTCATCCCACGGCCTCTCGGGTATGGGTAATGGTTGATAGAATCCTACATTCTGCTTCCTGCCCTTTGAATGCTGGCAAATTCTACATCTGTCAACAAACTTCTTGACTTCCGACCGCATCCCTGGCCAAAAGTATGCTTCTCTTAGCTTTGCAAATGTCTTGTCGTGGCCAAAATGTCCTGCCAATCCACCACTGTGCTTCTCTTTTAGCAGATTCTTCCTCATGGAGCAATTTGGAATACACAGTTGATTTCCTCTGAACAAAAATCCATTTTAGATCATGTAATCCATCCATGGGCTTCTGTCTCTGAGAACTGGATTCTCAGTTGCTTCATATGCCTCTGCAAAATCTGCATCACCTGCATACATGTCCCTAAGATTTTCAAAACCCAATGTCTTGACTCGGAACTCCTGCAGCAACAAACACTTCCTACTCAAAGCATCAACCACTTTGTTAGCAGTACCTGAAATGTGCTTAATTACAAATATAAAATTTTTCATATACTCTACCCATTTAGCATGTTTCTGATTCAACTTCTCCTGTTGAGTCACAAACTGCAATGCATGATTATCACTATACAAAACAAATTCTTTCGGGATCAAGTAATGCCTCCACTTCTTCAACGCCTGTATGATAGCATAAAATTATTTTTCATACGTGGAGTACTTCACCTTTGCCTCATCCAGCTTCTCTCTGAAATATGCAATTGGTTTTTCCTCCTGGCTCAAGACCGCTCCTATGGCAAAGCCACTTGCATCACATTTCACCTTGAACACCTTCGTAAAATCCGGCAACACCAAAACTGGATGTTCTGTGATCTTTTGCTTCAACAGATTGAAGATTTTTTCTGCCTCTTTAGTCCAATGAAAAGATTTATGTCTTTTCTTGACAGTATCCATCATTGTTGTGCTAATTCCACTAAAATTCCTGATGAATTTTCGGTAGAAACTAGCCAGTCCATGAAAACTTCTCACCTCAAAAATGTTTCTCGGTGATGGCCAATTTTTAATTACCTCCACTTTACTTGGATCCATCTTTAATTCATTTTCCGATATGAAAAACCCCAAGTAAATGAGTTATGTCTTCATAAATGAAGATTTCCTCATGTTGATCAACAACTTCTCTTGCTGTAGCTTCCTCATTACTACAGCTAAATGCTTCATATGTTCTTCTTTTGTTTTGCTGAAAATCAATATGTCATCCAGATAAACGATGACAAACTTACCAATGAATTCCTTCAGCACTTCATTCATTAACCTCATGAAGGTACTCGGTGCATTCGTCAAGCCAAACGGCATGACTAGCCATTCATACAACCCTTCATTGGTTTTGAAGGTTGTCTTCCTTTCATCGCCTTCCCTCATGCAAATCTGATGGTATCCACTTTTCAAATCAACCTTTGAAAAAAAATTTGCTCCACTTAAACAGTCCATCAAGTCATCCATCCATGGCAATGGAAACCTGTACCTGATGGTTATCTTGTTAATGGATCTGGAATCAGTGCACATTCTCCAACCTCCATATTTCTTTGGACTCAATATCGTTGGAACGGCACACGGACTTAAACTTTCCCTGATCAGTCCTTTATCCAATAGTTCATGTACCTGCCTTTTAACCTCTTCGTTCTTCTGCGGCGTCAACTTGTACACAGCTTTGTTCGGCAAACTAGCTCCTAGTATGAGGTCTATATGGTGACTCATGCTCCTCACCAGTGGCAACGAATGAGGTAATTCGTCTACCACAATGTCAGCGAACTCTTCTAATAGTTCCTGAATTTCTTCTGGCAAATCATCCACTCTTGTGCTAGTCAAAACAAATTTTGGTTTCCTAACCACAAAGAATTGTGGATCTTCCTTGTTCTTTACGTCTGCCAGAAGTTCCTTCCCACTCATGAGAAGTACAGTATTTCTTGGTTCTGGTTTTACTTCTTTATATTTAATTGGAAGTAGCATATGTGTTCTTCCATTCTTCTCCAAAGTATACGTATTCATCTTCCCATCATGAACTACGTTCCTGTCATATTGCCATGGTCTGCACAGCAATAAATGACATACATCCATAGGAATAACATCGCATAGTATTTTATCATTATATCCTCCTATCTTGATGTCAACTAAGCACTGTTTGGTGACACTTACCGGATGTCCCTTATGTAGCCATGAAACTTTGTATGGAGTCGGGTGATCAGTTGTCTCCAATTCTAGTTTCTCCACCATCTCAGTTGAAATGAGATTATCTATGCTTCCACTGTCCACAATAACCTTTCACTTCATGTCTTTGGTCTTGCATGTGGTTCTGAAAAGTCTGTTTCTCTGAGCCCTGTCCTTCACCTCCTTCTCGGGTGTTAAGAGAACCTTACACATCATCATCGACCTTTCGTCTTCCGCGTCTTCTGCTTCAGTAGCTCGCCTCTGTGCCTCAGCGATGTGAGCTTCTCCTCCATCCTTCTTCCTATCTGGATAGTCAACTGCCTTGTGTCCATTCTTTCCACACGTGAAGCATGTGATGACTCCACCTCTTCCTCTTCCTCTACCTCTGGTACGAGGAAATGTGTTATTATCAGCGTATCCTCTGCTCTATTCTGTATGCTGCCTTCGTTGTTCAGCGTGTTGGCCTCACTGTGAACTTCCACCTCTTTCTATTCTATTCTGAGGCTTTTTCCAGTCGTCCTTAGATTTTTGGAATCTATCTTGAGCAACTGACTTACCTTTTGGTTGGCTCCTACCTCAACCTCACTGTGCTGGCTTACAGCTTAGCTTTTCTTTAGCTTTCAACGCAATTTGATACACATCCTCCACCATTATGATGGTTGTCATACTCATCTCATCCTAGATATCGTATCTTAAGCCATTCATATACTTGGCGACTTTTTCATCATCGCTCTCCTAATGACCTGCTCTGATATTCATCTTGTAAAATTCCTCAGTATACTCCTTTACTGTCATCAACTTTTGTCTCAGGTTCTTCATCCTCTTGAACATTGTGATTTGATAATCCCTTGGGATGAACTTTGCCTTCATCTTCGCAATCATTCGATCCCATATTTTAATCTTTTTCTTGCCTTTGGAACGTCTATCTACTTGAAGCTCGTCCCACCATAATGTTGTGTGTCCCTTTAGTTTGGTGACAGCATGCCTAACCTTTTTATCTTCTTCGATGTATTCATAATCGAAGTAGGTGTCAAGAGACCTAATCCAATCTAGAAGCTCTTCTGCATCTAGACTCCCTTCATAAGATGGAATGTCCATCTTTGTTTTCTAACTCATCCAGGCGATAGCTTTAATTAATCGCTCATTGGCTGCATCTTCAGCTGTAACTTCTCATGGCTGTTCAATTTCAACTTTGCCTTTGGAGTCGCTCAGATCTCCAGCATTTTTTGTGCGTCTCTGCACTGCTTCCATATCTTCTAATCTCGCTCTGAGATCATGTATTTGCCTCTCCATATCTGGATTATGTGCTTGTCTCCCTCTTCCTCTCTGGTTTCCCCTATCCTCTAGATTGGGTGATTGTCTTTCTCTCCTCGGCGGCATGGTGAATTTTTCCTTTCTTCCCTGCTATAGAAAATAGAGAAATTTTCTCTCACTCTAATACCACTTTGACGCAAACACGCCACCCAGGGCACGCCTGCTCCCACTAGGACCTTCTCTTCCCTAGGCCCGAAGAACTAAAATTTTCTTCTAACCCCCTTGTCAGGAGTTCTCAACACCCACATAATGCTCTGTATGATCTCCCTTTAGTCCTATCAGGAAATCGGACCTTGCGTGATCGTGAGTCATGTACTCACAGATTCGGGTATTACAAAGCCCCTAAACCCGATGAAATTTCACCAACGATTTCCCTTAGTCTTATCGGGAATTCTCCCATCAGGAAATTGGCACTTGCGAGGTCGCGAATCACTCGCCTCGCGGATCCCCGATTCCCGATTTGTGATGGTGCTCTACACTCCTTAGCTCACTCCATCTAACTCCTTTCACATGTGACCTACTAGCCCACAAGACCCCAGTCCTTTCTCCTATCGGAATTGAAATGTGTAAAAATTACACCCTCGGGTTCTCGGATTCTCCGATTCCATGATGCCACCTAGCGTCGACCCACGACAAGGCTCGACCTTTCAACACCTGTCCTTCACTATGGCCCTTAACCCTATCGGGAAATCACGTATCGAGATATCGCGATTCCCGTTGTCAATGTGCACGGGACTTTCAAATACCCGAACTCCGATATGTTGACACCTGTTCTCCACTCAACACAGAGACTGTGTGGTTATCGTGTTTCAGGATTTCATGACTTCTCCTGTCATGAGTTTCTCATCACCAAGAATCCTGAAATACTGAACCCTGATGCACGTGTGAATTCTCTCCTCCATGTCACCCCTTCCTCGTCGCGCTATCGGGTATCTTGAAATCGTGACTTCTCATGCAGCGATTCCTTTGTATGCGGAAACCCTGAAATGACGATGGACTGAACCCCAATGACTCCCTGGCTCCTTGACACGTATCCTTCTAAAATCAACGGCTGAGATCCTATCGGGAAATCATGGATCGAAATTTCAATATGCTCGAGACTCTTGTCTCCGGAAACCCCGATTCTCCGATTCTCGATTCTTCGGGATCTCTTTCCACGTGTCCCTGTTGAGATCAACGGCTGAGATTCTCTGTCAGGGTTTCGGGACTTTCGAAGTCTCGATTCTCTGCCTTATGAAAAACCTAATGGCACCAATATCCCGATGTCTCCTCCGAGTTCTTTCGCTGCTCCTTAGGGCTTAACCCTGGTGCAACTTCCCAATATCTAACGGCTGATGGGATTTTTTCGATCTCTTCTATGAATCTTGACCGTCGATTCCTCCTCCTTGAAGATTTCTCGAGAATGGCTAAGTGTTCCTTCTCAGCACTTGCCTTTCAATGCCTGCGCTTGAAACTCTTACTCGAACCTTCCTCAGCACAACCCCTTTTGACGATACCACAAAGGTACTATACCTCCTAAGCTTATCCACTCTGATTCTTTCAGAGGAGCTTGTGCGCACTCCTTGCGCTCAACATTCAACAACTTCCCAAGTGTTGAATCTTTCAGACTCTGCGCAACTCCTGCAATAGTAGTCTTCAATCTCCTTTTTCTCAGATTAACAACTGAGACTTCTTCCTCAGCCTGCACACTACCTGCATGGCCTCAAAAACCCACTTCCACTTCTGGGTGAATGAGAACAAAAGTTAAACTACTGAGCCTTCATCAACACACTCCTTGCGGATGAATTCAACTGCACACCTTGTAGGAATCTCCTGGCTCAGATAGAGAAACAATTGAAACTCATTCCCTTTCAGACTTCAGTTTAAAACATGAAATCACATGCACAACATATACAAAACAAATTCATAACAAGAAAGCAAGCATTCCTGATCATAGCATCAATACACAGAGAAAACAACACAAACCATGAGTTTGAATCAAAGCTTCCTTCTATTAATTCAAATGTCTGTACATGGGTGTTATTCATACAATATTCTCTGCTTGCTCCTCTCTTCTTTCTCTTGTTCTTAATAATGTTACAATGATACAATGAGGGTGTCTATATCCATTTTCCCTCTCAGACTCTAAACTATCAAATCTAGACTTAAAATCCTATCTACCAGCATTAACTAAATTAAATGCCGACTATCTACCAAAGGACGAGAGCTTAAAGCTCAAGGTCCAATACAATATACAAATGCTCCTTCATAAATGGATTCATTAAAGACTTGCGCTACAATCCCAAAGCACTTTCAAAAATTTGGGTTTGTTTATCCAGCTGATCTCTGCTTGATGTGTTGGCTCGCTTGATGAGTTGGCAATGCTCCTGCATCAAATGTGGTACATAAAAACTAGCCCATATCTACCTTCACATGTAACAAACCGCTTTAGAATTAAAAGGATACTATGCCATCTAGGTTTTAACAGAGAAATAGGAATACCTTTTTTACAGCAAGTGGTTTCGTGGGAAGCCATGAATAAAATCTACGGGACATATTCTAATTTAGCATTCTTAAACCACCTCTCGCCTTTTAATGGGAGTCACGCCACCTTGCTCATGAAATCCTTTGTTAATTCCAACTGTATATCTCCAATATTGGCCTTGAAGCCATCAAAATTTTGTGAAAAATGTTTTACGACCTGGAGATTATAGCCTTCAAACTTCTTGAGGAACACATCCCATCCATGAGCCTTCAGATCGTCAATAGTGTCATCATGGGATAACAAATCTTGGAATCCGTTCAGCTCGATACGAACCATAGGTGCCATTACCAGTGTGACAAGGATGCAACAGATATCATAAGGGATAGGTTTAGGTTTCCAACACATGAACAACAAAGATAGGTCTAAGCGGAATGTAATAGCATGAAAATCACAAAGTCTTGGGGCTATCATAAATCGTATGGGAGAATCAGGGAAAAATGAAAACCAGAAGGTTTGTAAGACTCCAAATGATTTCTCACAATGAGTGCCAAATCCTATAGAGTACAAAACCCTATGCACATAATGAATGGTCTCATTAATGTTTCAGGCTAAGAAGGTGAAATGAAGACGCAAGTACAACATGCATGTACTAATTTGCATGAATGTTGATATGACAATTGAACTCATGAGAACAATATCAACAGTTAACCAAGGTTCTTGTGCATTCAAACATTTCCACAATGAACTATATAACCAATGAATTCATAATAACCATAATACACAAAGATTTTGATATTGGATTAATCAACCATTTCGTAAGATTTGAATTTTAATCATATATGGGTGACTTTTAAAACGATATTTTTAAGGTAAAAGATTATGAAACCAAGCCAAGTTTTATGTTTAATTTCATGCTTATAGTCATGAATTAAAAATAAAACAAACGGAAATGCAAACGGAAAAAAACTCAATAAGGTAAACTTAACCCAATCATCACCTCGAAACTATGAAACATAAACATTTACAAATAGAAGGTGATGGTAGCTACAGAAAGGTATAGTCTCTTTTGATCATGATAAGTATCGAAAATCATGTGTGGCTTCCAACAATGGCGACGTACTGGGCGAAGCAATTATCTCTACATCACCAGAAAATCCATGTTAGGGAGAATCAGATTAAATGAATTTTTTAGAAATAGTTAACAACAAGTCAAGCATACTGATCATAACTCAGAAAATAACGCAGTTTAGCATCAGATGTATTTTTGTCTTAAAAAATTTCATCTGGTATCTGGATTAGACTATGAGTGTAGCGATTGTTTATGCAGTTGACTTCGATACTGTTGACAGGGCCACTACTGCCAGGAGGCATTCATAGCCTCAACAGGGATGTCATTTGACCCACTCTAGTACCTCTATCCTATCCAAGAGTCATCCATTTATTATATGAGACATCTTTTCACTTTGATCAAATTGAAAATAGACTTTAGTATCTTCTTAAAACCTGACATTGCTTCACTGCCAACAGACCTGTTCAGTACCCCGACGAAGTTGCATTGGTATCATGCATGCATTTACCCGCTACCAGAAGACCTATTCAATGTTCCAGTGGGTTTACATACACGTCCCACACATTATCGTTCTTTCAACCCTCTATAATTTGTTTATAGTTTGCATAAATTAATAATATTCAAGAGGGTGGGTTGATATTGAAAATCTTGTAGTTTGGAATGAAAAATTTGATCTTTTAACAATTATTCTTCTGTTTTGATGACCTTCATCATGATTTGGACACTTAGATTTCAGTTAGGAAATAATCTCGAAGACGAGAAGGTATAGTTGAGTTGTTTTTCTCAAAACAAGGACATCGTTAGAAGTTTATTAATGACAATCACGTCAACTTGTAATTTCAATGAGAAACTAGAAACACTGATTTGAACAGAAACCCACTTATGTTGATCTGATTTTTAGCACTCACTACTCAGGTGCTTGGAAAGTTATCAACTACTACTAATGAACAAAAATTATGATTCCCCTTCCACAAATGAGATGGTGACTTAGACATAATTATTCAGAAAACACAATAAAACCAAGCAAAATGAAAATAACAAAAAAAAAGAAGATTAAAAAATATTTACAAAAGAGTGAAACATAAATCACCAGGTGAAATACATCTTGAGATCCTAGCCATTCACTGGGAAAGTGTTTGGCTGTCCCTCCAAATTATGTAGATAAAAAGAGATGGGACCCAATTTTTCAGAAATTACAAATGGTCCTAGCCACAGATTCTGGAACTTGGTGTGTTCCTCCTTTCCGTCATGAGCTTTGTCCCACTTAAGAACTAGCTCTCCGACATCGAAATTCCTATATGAAAAAGAATTTGAATCAAACCATCTTTTTACAATTTGTTGATGTTGATCCATTTTCTGCTTTTCTTATGTTCTCACTTCATCTAGTTTTAATAAGGCATTTATTCAATTTTCTATAGGAGGGCACTCCTCTTCTTGAACTTTCTGCAACAATTACAGAGAAGTAAAACATGCGGAGGGAGAATTGTTCCTCTTCCGTAGATGAGGAAGAAAGGGGAATTACCAACAGAGGATTTTGGGGTTGCCCAATCATCCCAAAGTGCATTATACAGTGCATTGTGTCAATTCTTGTGATTTTCTAAAACTGTCCTTTTAATAATCTTGATTAATTTTTTGTTTGTTGATTCTGCTATGCCATTTCTTTGTGGGTAGTAGCTTGCAGAATACTTCATTTTAATCCCTTTTTCCAAAGAAAAAATGTTCATATAAATGGATGAAAATTAAGAGGCATTATAAAAAACCAGACATTCGGGAATGTCGAATCGAGTGATGATATGAGAGTTCAGGAACGATACTACCTAGTTTGTGTTCACCAATTTTAAAGGTACAACTTCAAACCATCTAGTAAAATAATTTTTTGTTGTAAGGATATACTTGTGTTGCTGCGAAGAAGAGGGATTAATTGGTCCTATGATGTCAAGGCCCCATTGTTGAAAAGGGGCATCTACAGTGACAGGATGCAAAGGGAATGTTTCCTTTTTCATCAGTCCTACAGCCTTTTTGCAGATTATGCATTTACGACACAATGCATGGGAATATTTAAAAAAGGTAGGCCAATAGTACCCAACTCTTAGCACTTTGTGGGTGGTGGTATGTCCACTGAAGTGACCACCGGATTCACCTGCATGAAGTTCAGATAGCACTTGTTCTGACTCTTCCTTCTCTAAACAATGCATAACAACACCATCAAAGTTCTTTCAAAAGAATACATAATTTATTAACTGGAAAGATGCAAATTTAAGTATAAGTGATCTTCTATTTTTAGGATCAATATTGCAGGGAGCATATCCATGTGTCAAATAAAATCTAATGTTCTCATACCAATAACTGGGTGTAACTTGTGCATAGCTGATCTGTTTTTGGTTGTGTTGATTTACAGTTGAGGTGTTCACTTGAATTTCTTTCTCTTCAGCTGAATCGGCCACTAGTTTACATAGGCCTTGAACTCTAATAATTTGTGCAGGAGTTATTTCAAGGTCATATTCCTGTAACGAAGTCATCCAATTTACCCTTTTCTCACCCATCTCTTTTTGTACTAATAGGTTTCTCACAGTAAAATAAGGGACAATAACCTTGGTTCTGGATTTCGAAAGGTAAGACTGAAAGTGTTTCACTTCTTTGAAAAATGTGTATGACTATTGATCTATTGTTGGATAATTAAGCTCTGCTCCTTTAAAATCTGATCTCATGAAGGAAATGGGCATTTCATTTCTTTCAGCGTTTTTCTGCATAAGTACAGTAGCATAAGATCGTTCATAAGAAAAGGTGTAAAGAGTGAAATCTTGAGAAAAATCGGGACTCATCAAGGAATTTGTTAGCGATAAAAAATAACTTGCTAATGATTTCCAAATCACATGATAAGAGGAGCATTAGGTAGAAATGTTATTTCTAATCTTAAGGTTTAAAGGCTTTGAGACAAGCTCTTAAAAATATATCATTCCAACACATAAATCAAATTGCATTTCAAAATAGACCAAAAACTGATTTTTAGCTTTCGGTGGCTAAGTGGTAAAATTACAGGGTTGTGAGCCACTGAAAGTCAGGGATTTCGGTGGCTAAATCAAATTTTCAAGGGAAAATGAGTAGATGAAAGTGTAAAAGAGTCTGTTTTTACTATGCTGAGTTATCATTTTCAAATGATGATTCTGAGCGATTGGAGAATCATTTTGAGAAATAGATGGAGGATTTTGTTACTAACACATAAAAGGACAATAACCTCTCTCAATTTTCCTACAGTCTGAGTATCGAATTCATGTCTGAGCCCTAATTTTCAGATCTCGGAATTTCCCTATTTGACACATGTTTTTGAAATGTAGATCTCGGGAAAATGAAAACAAAACTCAAAGAAATGAGAGGTTTTTTCTCAAAACAAACCAATATACAAAATCATCTTCCAGTTTGTACACAACTATTTTTATTTGAGAGCTATAGGTCAATCTTTGAGCAGCATATTTCTAGAAATTTCTATCTTTTCCAGCCACCTCACAAATTTGAATTTGAGATAGGAAAAGAGGTTATTAGATCCATCTTTTGAGGATCTTTAAACTGATTTGTAAGTCTTATTTAAAGCCCACAGAGACACAGTTCAAAAAGGGGGGAAAACAGTCTGAGGACTGTGGTTCTATTCTTGAAGACTTGTACATTTCATCTTTTGGAGATGTCCATGAATATATCTTGACATCGAGCTTCTTTCACTTTGTTTGTTTAGTTTTCATATCCTTTCTTTCCAAGTTTATGTATACTCAATGACAGAAGGCTATCATCCCATCTCTTCGTTGGTTTATTAGACTTATATACATTGCTTCTTAAGATTGTCTTAGTGCCAGATAGTTGTCATCCTATCAGTGCACTCATAAGCTTAAGCTGAAAGTATTTACTCATTATGTATGGCCATCTACTATATACAACTATTATATATGTTTCTACTGCTATGAAGAAGTATCTTACCTATCATTACTAACCATTCACATATGCTTTGTGTAGGTATTTCTTGCTAGCATAATGACTCTTCTCCATGTTTTCACACATTGATTAAAACCTTCTGAGAAACATAGTTGAAAGCCTTGGTCTTTCAAGTGACCCGTGTCTTTCTAAATGGATGTGAGTTTATAATATCATCTGATTTGATCCTTTTTCCTCCACAGTTTATTGATCTATTTAAGTTACCAATATTACACCCTTCTATAGTCAGGAGTGATTTCTTGGAGTGATAACAAAATGGCGTCATTGTCGGGCAACGAAAGTGAAAGAAAGTTTCCCTAGGAGAATGAAAAAGATCTGATTCTTGATGGAAGACAAGAGACAGACATAAAACTTGTCTTTAATCATCTTCCTGGCAACTCCACATTAAAGACTCCACTGGGGAGAATCTGGCTGATAGAGGATGAAGAGGATGAATTCAAAATCCAAGTACCAGTTCATCAGTTTACTTTATGAACTGTTGTTATTCTTTATCAGCTCCTTTATACTTTTCCCTTCACATGTTAAAAGAATTATCCTTTGTTTTGTATATTCTGAAGATTATCAACCATCTTTTATAAATCTATCTTTAGAAGAAGATTTGTAGCTTGCTTGTATTGTAGAAGTTAAATCATTTTTTGTGCCTCAGTTCATTTATAAAAATGACCTCTGTATTCAAATTCCTTTTGAATCTGATTAGCCATGTAACCTTGAAGAAATCAAAACTGATTCAAAACCTATACAGATCTTAACACTTG
The DNA here is from genome assembly GCA_009831015.1 of Picea engelmannii. Classification (NCBI taxonomy): domain Eukaryota; kingdom Viridiplantae; phylum Streptophyta; class Pinopsida; order Pinales; family Pinaceae; genus Picea; species Picea engelmannii. Next base: position 186,281 of record ML782418.1, read on the forward strand.
TTGCCATAACCTCTGAACCTTGTCAACAAATTGTTATCCCTCGTGATCAACCTACAAACTTTCAAATTAAAATCAAGATGAAGATGTTTAAGCCTTTAAAGCTTCCCTCTCTTCTTCATCCTTATCCTATTGACTGTTATGAATATCTCCCTTGGTTTTCCGGAGAGAATCAAGCTTCAACTGAGAGACACTTGGAATCATTTTTGGATTTTGTTGATCGTTTTCAGATTGTTCATGAAGATGTGATCATGAGATATTTTTCAAAATATTTGATCATATATGTTGATCTATGGTTTAAAAGTCTAAGAGTTGATTCTATTGGTTCTTGGATCGAGTTCTCAAATGTTTTTATGAAGTATTGGGGTAAAAACAAATCAACAGATTCATACCTTGCTGACTTCTATGTCTTGAAGAAACAACAAAATGAAACCTTGTTTGTTTTCAATCGAAGATTTTGCATAATTTATTATGGTATGCCTTTGGATATCTGGCCTACAGAGAAAGATGCCATAATTTCTTATGTTATGGGGTTGCATTCAGAACTTGTTCTTTTTCTGCTAGAAAGAAAGTCTTCATCCTTAAAGATCTTGTTTGAAGATGCTCTAGAGATCGAGGAGAACATCACTATTTCCAGGAGGATTCAAGAGCAGGCTGATTTTGAAAATATGCATCTACTTGAGCCAGCAGAATGTCAGTGTGATTCATATTTTGAGCAGGAATTTTATGACTATGAGGTAGTTTTAGAACAACAGCAAGCAACTGAAACTACTTTAGATTGTGAATCAAATTCATCAACTTTTGCAGAATATTCCAGAAACAGGCATTCATGTAAAATTTATGATCAGTTTACAAAGCATGTTGAACCTATGATAACTAATGATTGTATAGACAATTACATTTTTAAAACTGATCATGATCTTTGTCATTCAAACACCGCTCTATCATCATCCTCTGAAAACTTTTCTAAAGAGAAGGTCATAGTGTTTGATGATCACAATGTAATCACAAAGGAACAAGAAGTTAATCAATCTTCTAACAGAAGAACAATCATGGTTGAGCAATAGGTTACCATAGATATACATTTGTTTCCTGAAGATCAATATCTTTTAGATCTATGTTTTAAAGACCCAGTGGCAGCCTTCATAGAATCATACATTTCAGAGAAATTGAAAGTTTCAGACTTCTTTAGATTGCACATGTTTTCTGGTGAGTTTGGTTTTTTGAATGGATTCTTATCATTCTTGTTACACTTCAAACATCAGCTATTGATCAGTGTGAATGATGAGATTATTTCAGTGTTAAAATTGCTTGGATGGCTGCTATGGAAATCAACATTCACTTAACCAATTGCAGAACTAGTTAGAGTAGAGTAGGGTAGGAAATAATCTTGTTGCCCGAGCATTTCTTTTCTCCAGTTTGCAACAGATGTATCAGTCACCTTGTGTGAATAAAGGTAGGTCTTGAAGATGTTATTTCCCAAAAATAACCTGCAAATTATTTAGACATCACATACAAGATGGCCATTAGAGAGAAGATTTATTAAGAGTCTTTTAGAAGAGCTTTAGACTTGTATTTTATGAAAGTTCTTGAGTCAGCACTTCATTGATAAATAATCTCAAAAGATAGTTTTTGGTGGCTAAGGGGTATGTTTCAAAGTCCTGTAAGCTACCGAAAGTACTAACTTTTGACAGCTAAAACCGAAATCTCAGGGCATTCTAAGCCAACGAAATTGCAGAGAATGCCAAACAGTTAGCACATCAAAACAAGATCTTCAACTGCAAAAGTATAGGTGTCATCTTGAACAGTTAACCGCTGAAATGAATGTTAGGAAATATCATTGAGGTTTGGTTGATCCATTTCTTCCATAATCATTATTTGATTTGATTTAGCTAACATAGATTTATCAAATTTCCTATTTTGCCATGATTTTTGGATCTGATCTTCATTCAAAGTTCTCCTCTATGATTAACTTGACTATTCCTCATCACGCGACCTGTCCTTAATCTTCCTAGCCGAATGTGACTCACAGAAAATATTTGAAACCCCTTGTGTCTCTTAATCTTCCTAAAATTCGGGCCTCTACTCAAGCATATTCCTCATATCTCGCCTTTATCTTTGTTGAGCCCTAGACTCCTTCTACTGGTGCTGAATTTGTTTGCCCCAAACCCGATTCCATTGTATTGAAGATATTGACATTGTTTTGCAGATAAAGAAGGGAAAAATTATGCTCAAGAAAGAGCTTAATGATATGACATATTTGAAATCTCAGCGTGAGATTTCCCAGATGTTCATAGATGCTACATGCTACAGGTATTGTGAAAAACTCCAAGGATCCCTGAAGCATCAACAAGCAACATAAAGTAAAGTCGTATACAGAGGTAAAGGTAAAGGTTTTGTATCTGTTCTTCATGGAAAGAAAGTGGTCACTCTGGTGATGAATAGAAACAAAGCTACAAGGAATTTCATATGGAATCAGATTAACATTTCATTTCACCAAGTTTTTTCCACTGCAACAGTAGAACAACATACATACTGTAATGTGTATGAAGCATAACAAAGGCTGAGAGAAATAAAAACATATTATATATTAGTCTAGAAGATATACAGAGATCATTTATACAGGTCATGAAAGGTTTTCAAAAACATGTGAATGGTTGAATCCATGCCCAATGGAACAATAGACATTAAGTTCAAATTTTATTTTTCTGGAAAGGCATTAGATCTGTGGTTCTTGAAAGCCTCACAGGGAGGTCTCCACCCCAGTTGGAGCCAGATGTTAGCAATCAAAAATAATTTTCTAATGATTTCCAAATCACGTGATAAGAGGAGCATTAGGTAGAAAAGTTATTTCTAATCTTAAGGTTTAAAGGCTTTGAGACAAGCTCTTAAAACTATATCATTCCAACACATAAATCAAATTGCATTTCAAAATAGACCAAAAACTAATTTTTAGCTTTCAGTGGCTAAGTGGTAAAATTACAGGGTTGTGAGCCACCAAAATTCAAGGCTTTCGGCGGCTAAATTAGATTTTCAAGGGCAAATGAGCCGTCGAAAGTGCAGAAGAGTTTGTTTTTACTGTGTTGAATCATCATTTTCAAATGATGATTGTGAGGGACTGGAGAATCATTTTGAGAAACGGGTGGAGGCTTTTGTTACTAACACGTCAAATAACAATAAACTCTCTCAATTTTCCTACAGGTGTCATATATTGGGAGAATCAAATTAATCTATGAGCTCTAATTTTTGGATCTCAGAATTTCCCTATTTGACACTTGTCTTTGAAATGCATATCCAGGGAAAATAAAAACAAATCTCAAAGAACTGAGAGAGGTTTTTTCTCACAAAAAACCAATATACAAAATAATCTTCCATTTTTTACACATATGTTTTGATTTGAGAGATATAGGTCAATCTTTGAGTAACATATTTCCATAAATTTTTGTCTTTTCCAACCACCTCACAAATTCAAATTTGAGATAGGAAAAGAGGTTATCAGATCCATCTTTTGAGGATATTGAAACTGATTTGTAAATATTATTTAAATCCCACAGAGACACAGTTCAAAAAGGGGGGAAAACAGTCTAAGGACTGTGGTTCTATTCTTGAAGACTTGTACATTTCATTTTTTGGATATGTCCATGAATATTTCTTGACATCAAGCTTCTTTCACTTTGCTTGTTTAGTTTTCATATCCTTTATTTCCAATTTTATGTATAGTCAATGACAGAAGGTTGTCATCCCATATCTTCGTTGGTATATTAGACTTATATACATTGCTTCTTAAGATTGTCTTAGTGCCAGATAGTTGGCATCCTATCAGTGCACTCATAAGCTTAATCTGCAAGTATTTACTCATTAAGTCTAGCCATATACTATATACAAATCTTATATATGTTTATATTGGTATGAATAAGTATCTTACATATCATTACTGACCATTCACATATACTTTGTGTAGGTATTTCTTGCTAGCATAAAGATTCTTCTCCATGTTTTCACACATTGATTAAAACCTTCTGAGCAACATAGTTGAAATCCTTGGTCTTTCAAGTGACCCATGTCTTTATAAATGGATGTGAGTTTATAATGACATCCGATTTGATCCTTTTTCCTCCACAGTTTATTGATCTATTTAAGTTACCAAGCTTACACCCTTCTACAGTCAGGGAGTGATAACAGAAGGGGATTCTATTATTTCTTTTCTAATTCAGTCGAAAGCCCGACTTTCTTGTGGTCCACAATGATACAAATTTTTTAATTAAATTATGTAATGGTCTTACCATTTCCGAGAAACTTGGGACAAACCTTCTGACGAAATTAATCTTTCCCAAAAAGGACTGCATGGATTTTTTGGAAGAAGGAGGGGGGAGTTTAGGAATATCTTGGGTTATTTCAAGGTCAATAATCATTCCATCCTTAAACACTATAAACCCAAGAATTTTACCTTGCTCCACTACAAAGACAGATTTCTTAGGGTTGAGAGATATGTTGAACTTGCAGCATCATTCCAGGACAAACCTAAGGTGAGGCAAGTGACCTTTCTTGTTTTAAGATAATATGGTGACATCATCAAGGTAGACCAAGACTGACTGGTTAATGAGGCCACGAAAAACAATATCCATTGCTCTCTGAAAAGTGGCACCAACGTTTATGAGTCCAAAAGGCATTTTCCTATAGGCATAAGTGCCTCATGGGGTGCGAAAGGTGGTTTTAAGCTAATTTGAGGGGGCCACGAGGACCTGGTTGTATCCTGAAAAACCATCTAGCAGAGATGGTCTTTCGTAACTAGACACTTGTTGTAGGATTTGTTCCATTTGAGGAACAGGGTAGTTGTCTTTATCATTTGTTCGGTTTAAGTTCTGAAAATTGACATAGAGTTGAATTTCACCGCTTTTCTTCCTTACAAGGACTAAATTAGACACCCATTGTGTGTGCCTAATCGGGAAAATTATCTTTGCAGTTAGTAATTTGTTTAGTTCTTTCTTAATAGTGGGTTCCAATTTAGGATGTATATTCCTCAATTTCTGTTGAAAAGGCTGAGTCTGAGGTTTCATGGGGATAACATGTTGTATGATGTTAGGGTCGAATGTTTTCAAGTCATCATACATCCAAGCAAAAACTTCTTTAAATTCTTTAAATAGATTTATGAAAGTGGATCTTTCATGCTCGAAACATCCCTTTCCTAGATTAATATTTTGAGGATTATCCTTTGTTCCTAAATTAACCATTTCATAAATCAAAGAAGAACTATTATTTTTACAATTTACTGTCCCTCTAAATTTATCATGTAAATCATAAAATTTCTCTAGTATTACGACAGATCTGGGGATAGAGTTCACCAACTCGGATTTCAATTCAAGAGATCAAGGATCAGATATTACCATGAAATTTTGGAGGTTCTCATCGTGAGTACCTTCATCAATGACTACACCTTGGAAGGTGTCTTCCATATGCAGGAAGTTGATAATATGTTGGTCATCATTGAATACTCTCCAATTTGTAATGTTATCTGGGACCGACGACTTGAACAACAATTCAATTGAAAACGCATTAGGGGAAAGAAATTTAGCGGGCAATAGTTTAGAAGCAACATTGGCCAATAAATTAGCTTCTGAATTACTCAATCTAGGAATGAAATTTATGTTGAATGCTGAAAATTTATGCATTAGACTCCATACCTCTATTTGGTAGATTTTCAGATGTGGTCATAAGAAATGTACGGTGTTTCTTACCTACCTAACCATGATTTCTAAATCACCAAATACTATCAAATTCTGCACATCCATATCCAAATATTTCTTGAGTCCTTGTAGAAGTGCTTCATAATCTGTCGTGTTATTAGTACATTCGAACTCTAACCGACAAACAATAAAAGTCTTATTACATGTAGGATCAATGATTACACAACCAACACCTTCTCCTTCTTTGTATTTGGATCCGTCAAAGTATAAGGACCATATCTATGCATCATCGGAAGCACTTGGCATACCTGGCAAAGTGGATGTCTGAGTACAGGTTACAACTTCATATTGCTACACAGGATCAATGATGGGAGGGATTTCGGTGATGAAATTACCAAAGAAGGTGTTCATTCCCTATGTTTCAAATGAATTAGCATACGTAATGAAATGTTCATTTGTATCATTTAGATCCATTACAGTATGCTTAAGATAACATTCTATGTTTATACTTATTTTGTTGGGTTGTCCATTTTCAGGTAGCCACAAGTGAGACCAATTTGTGGTAAAGTAACCATGTTGTTTTTCTAACCAATCCTTGCTTAAAAACAAGCCATAAACTTTAGGGATATCAACAATGATGATATCAATTATCTGACGAACCTTAGGATTGGATAATATTCTAATCAGTACATTCTTAATCTCACCAATTACTTTCACGTTTGTTCGATCCAGCTAAATGATTTTAAGATCAGAAGGTTTAACTTCTGCATTAATTTTTTGGCATATAGATAGAGGCATCACATTTGATGATGCGCTGGAATCAACCATACAATTTTTTCGAGAGTTAACAACCGAATTCTACTATTTTTTGTTGTTGTCCCTAAAACAGTTTTATTTACATTGGCTACAGTTTTTTCTGCAAAGTCCCTTCTATCTGGAGGTTCATATGTCTTTTTAGTTGGGACATTCTTAACTGCATTTGAATCAATTTCTACTAATTTTTTGCTGCTAGAGTCACTCTTTTTACTGTTTTCAGCGATACTTTGAAGCATTTTCTGCAAAATAAGGGGAAATTCCAGCAGTTCAAAAACAAAAATATTAGCCCTCAATTTTTTTTTATCTTCAATTAAATCATAATCCAAAACTGGGGCTGTTAAGATTTGTTTAATTTCAGTTTTTTTTTACTGCTTCAGAAACATATTTTTACTTGCTTCAGAAGAGGGTTTGTTTTTCATTTTGCTTCATGTGTTGTAGGGGTGGATAGTTTCAAAATTCGCTTGGAAAATATTGTCCGATAAGTGACCAAAAACAGGGGGAGATGAGTCTTCCTCTTCTGATATTTCTTCCTCAAGTACATCTTCAAAACTTTCAGGAGGAAAAAAAGAAGAATTATCATGTTCTTCTAAAATGGTTTGCAAAGCATACTGTAAACTTTCGAAATTTAGACCTTTTGTGGTCAAGTTTGGCCAGTTGGGAGGAAAAGGTTTTTTAAAAGGAGGCTTAAAACTTCCTTTTCTTGTGGATGCCTCCTCGGCTGATCTCTTCAAGATGACGGCCTGACTGAACAGTTTTTTGAAAGATTTCTACAATCTCTTCAAGTCTAAAGTTTCTTGTTGATTTTTAGTTTGAGGAGGCCTAGTGAGAATCTCTATTTTCTTCTTAGAGGATGAGGCTATTTCAACTTCACTACTAAGATTGTCTTTTAGGCTCAATATATCTTTCTCAATTTGACTTGATTCCTCATAATCTTCTAACAACGTTTTCTTTTTATACCTTTTGACCCATATGGCTATGTTATTGTACAAAGATTTGGTATAATATGCAACAATTAAACTTTCAACGGACATCAAATTTGTAGGTATTTTGTTCTTTAACGTAAAAAATATTTTCTTAAAGTCCTTCACTTTTTCCTTAGGATTCATTTTTAAGCTGTAGAGTTCCATAACCAAGACTTCAGGAGATTTATATTCTCCAAATTTTTCCAAGAAACAATTTTCAAACTTGTCCCAAGAAATGATGGTTTGGGGTTGTTGAGAAAAATACCATGTGGAGGCATTTCCCTCAAATGTATAAGGAAATAATCTGCATACTACATCTTTGTGTTCAACACTTCGAAGTCTAATGGCCAACATAAATTTTTTGATGTGATGCTCATTGGATTAATTTGAATCGAGATCGAATTTAGGAAGCCATTTATCCAGATGTTTCAGTAATGGGTGTTGGGGTCCAGGTACAACCACGACATCTTGATCGAGCCAAGGTCTGGCAGGATTATTTTGGTTTTCCATGGGAGTTGGTGGTGTCGAAGGTTGATATGGTTCTAATGAAGAGATACCTTCATCTGAAGACTCTCCTCCTGAAGTGGATGGAGAAGAATCAGGTGGAGATGATGGAATATCGGATCCTCCTGCTCCAGGAATGAGTGTTTCAGTAGGATTGGTAGTATTTCCACCTAAAGGGTTTTGGGGCAGACCAATGCCTTGAATTTGTTCTCGAATATCCGAGAAATCAAGGGGTTGATTAAGTGTCCTACCAGGTTGTCTGATATGGGATAAGGAACTACGCATTCTTATGAGTGACTGATGAACACTTTCTTAGGCGTTGGCCCCTTGAGGAACTGGTGTCACTGGTTCAACGGGAATCTCAGGGTTATTATTTGACGTAGTTTTTGTTTCAAATGTAACTTTATTGTCTAAGTGAATACGCATTACAATAGGGGTGCAGGTGTGTGGGGGAGGTGTCTTGTGACCTCCACGTGCTATCAATTTAATTCAGGCCCTCCTTCTAGCGCCATTTGTTGATGGGTGTAAATGACACACTGTCAACTAGAAGGTCAAATCTAGACTGGGGTTGTATAAATAACCCAAGCCATTTGGAATGAAATGACCTAATGGGTTTACTGGCTCTGTTGGCCAACTAAAGTCCTAGAAATAAATGAAACTAACCTATAAATCTATGTTACTAATAATGTAAGTTCGATAATTTACAAACGTAAAAAATGGAAGTATAGCTATGTGCATATGGTTTTGAACAATGTATATAAAATTTGCAAGTTTTGTTGGATGTCTTGTGAAATCAATGTTTTTTGAAATCGTTTATGAATTTGATAAAGAAAGCACATACATTTTATGTTTTATGTTTTATATTTAAAATCTAAAAAACTAAATAAATACTAATTAAAACACAATTTGAACTAAGAACATCATAACAGTCAAAGTCAATTTAAATTATTCTTATTTCATTGATAAATAAAATAACAAAAGAAATAGAATACGAGTAAACTAACCTGATATTAATCAATTAATGAGTTTATATCTTTGCGCAATTCAAACTCCCAGTTGTCTTGCCTGTGAGAAAAATATGTAACATGCTAGGGCTAACACTCCCAGAAGCAAACTCAAAGGTGTTTTTGGAACAGGAATATAAGAGCAGAGTAATAAACACACAAATCTGGTGATCTTGAAATGATGAACACTTATAGTGAAAGAAATTTAATATTAAGCATTCATGTAATACATCATTTAACATTAAGCATAAATCAATGATATTTAAATGAAATAATGATCACAGATGTAATATATGAACAACAAATTATAGACATAATTAAAGTGATGAATAATATGAAGTATCATTATATCATAAGACTAAAGTTATGATAAACGTAATAACATTCCATAATATATAAGGCAAAACACAATGGGTAAGCGCCACGCTGGTCTAAAACCAAGGAGTGAGCAACTTGTCCATACAGCCTTGAAAGTTACATGTCTGTAATTGTGTCCAAATCCAAAGGTGCCTTCACCACCAAGAGTGAATAGTATTTAAACTAGTCAGGATTCAAATGCTCATATCATACAAGATAGAGTTGAATCCAAACAAATTGGATAATATTACAAAAATAGTGAAAATAGTAACCACTCATGCATGAGTTGGTTTTGTCTAAATAAGCCAAAGTTTTATAAAAATAAAAAAGACATAAACTACTGAATATTTGAACATATGATTCAAAGCGTTTGCTTCATGCAATCAACAATATAATATTCCATTTCCTTTAAATAGAAAAAACCATTTTGATATTCAGAAAAACAATTGCTAATTATTATTCAAAAGAGACTGGATACAGAATCATATATTCCATAGCTAGTCTTACTTTTAGCAAATGAAATAAAAAATTAAATCTACTTATTTCATTTCTTCATAACAGAATTGAATGAAATCAAAACAAAATCATTTTACCATTAAAAATTAGCCAAAGAGGGATCTCACAGTTCGGAATTTATAATTTCTTTGAAACTGGTTGTGTTCTTAATGATTATATTCCCAACCCTTTTGAATCATTTATTCTCCCTCTTTGTGTGTGTCTTCAGGTCAAGGTTCTCTTGTTTCAATAGAGAATTATGAGCAACCAAGTGTTTAACTCGAGCCTGTAAAATCGACACATCTATATAATAACACTCTATCCAGTCGAGATAGCTATCACAGTGCACTGAGTTAATGGCAGATCGACGTGGAACACAGTCGACAAGGGATGCTTCATTTTTACCTATGGTTTGTTCCAGGTTGTGACCGATACCCGAAAATCCTTCTTTACCCTTAAGACACGGGGGTAAATTGGTCATGAAATCATATTGTTCAACATGGGTAATAACTTCTCTCCTGGAACATTGATTTTTTGGGTCTTCACGAGCCAAGAAATCATCTATCTCACGATCTGATCACTGATCATTGATCTCGATCGGATCGATTGATCTCATATGATTACTCTTTCGATTTCTTAGTTTTCTAGAAATCAAACGACCAACATTATTATTCTTGAAACTTAAATCCGTGCTCTGTGGTTTCTTTCCCTTATGAAAATTCTTCACAACAGGTTTATCATTAATGTTTAAACTAGAATCGTTCATAGGCACATAATGATCCTTTTCTTTTAATTTGGAATTACTTGTTCCAAATATCTTCCATGTGAAAACCTACATGGTAATTCTTTGTCCACAGGGGTTTCATCAACAACAGAAACTGATTCAATAAATTATGGGCCATCAATTGAATTAACGACCTAGATTTCAATTACTGGTCTATCTGAATTAGGGTAAACAATTAAAAGAGGGTTGACTGTAGTGTTGGCTTGGATGAATCCATTTATGACCAGAAAGGTCTCCCAATTGTCACCTATTTTCGACAAGTGATAAACCAACAAGATTTTAACGAATCCATGGTGAAACAGACTCTAATTGATACCTTGTCGCTTATAGAGCTTGGACATTTTGTAAAGACTCATCAACACGTAAAAAGGCATCTCCAACTCAAACCCTATGAAATTCATAAGAAGACGAATGTGGCACAGAAAAACTAGCCCATATCGACCTTCACATGTAACAAACTACTTCAGAATTAAAAGGATATTGTGCCATCTAGGTTTTAAGAGAGAAATAGGAATACCTTGTGTACAACAAGTGGTTTTTTGGGAATCCATGAATAAAATCCATGGGACATATTCTAATTTAGCGTTCTTAAACCACCTCTCACCTTTTAATGGGAGTCTTGTTGCCTTGCTCATGAAATCCTATGTTAATTCCAACTGTATATCTCCAATCTTGGTCTTGAAGTCATCAAAAGTTTGTGCAAAAGATTTTTCAACTTGGATATTATAGCCTTCGAACTTCTTGAGGAAGACATCCCATCCATGAGACTTCAGGTCGTCAATAGCATCATCATGGGATAGAAAATATTGGCATATGTTCGGCTCGATATGAACCACGGGTGTCATTACCATTGTGTCAAGGATGCAACAGATATCAGAAGGGATAGTTTTAGGTTTCCAATGGATGAGCAACAGAGACAGGTCTAAGCGGGATGTAATAGCACGAAAATCGCAGAGTCTGGGGGCTATCATAACTCAGATAAGAGAATTAGGGAAAAATGAAAACCAAAAGGTTCATAAGACTCCAAACCATTTCTCACGATGAGTTCCAAATCCTAAAGAGTACAAAACCCTATGCGCATAATGAATGGTCTCATTAATGTTTCGAGCTAGCAAGGTGAAACAAAGACGCAAGTACAACATGCTTGTACTAATTTGCATGAATGTTGATATGACAATTGAACTCATGAGAACAATATCAACAGTTAACCAAGGTTCTTGTGCATTCAAAAATTTTCACAATGAACTATAGAACCAATGAATTCATAATAACCATAATACACAATGATTTCAATAGTGGATTAATCAACCATTTCATAAGATTTGAATTTTAATCATATATGGGTGACTTTTAAAACAATATTTCTAAGGTAAAAGATTATGAAACCAAGCAAAGTTTTATGTTTAAATTCATGCTTACAGTCATAAATTAAAAATAAAACAAATGAAACAAAACTAAATAAGGTAAACTTAACCCAATCGTCGCCTCGAAACTCAGAAATATAAACATTTACAAATAGAAGGTGATGGAAGCTACAGAAAGGTATAGTCTCTTTCGATCATGATAAGTATCGAAAATCATGTGTGGCTGCCAACACCTTCCCACCAAGCTCTGACATGGGGAAGGGATTTAAGGAGCGCGAAGGTGATCTTTTCACTGTCGATTTTTTTTTGGCTAGAGTACTAACCTTTTAGCAGATTCAACCATTTTTCTAGAGCATCTACATCTATCTGGCCCTCAAATAAGGGGATATCAAAATTGACTTATACCTTGAAGGGTGTTGTACTTGTGAAATGGATTCTTGTCGAAGATGCCTCAGCCGGCATCATTGGTAGTCTTCAAAGGATATGAGCAAAGTTTTCCATCATCACGTTCCTCTTTCACACAAGGGCTTCCTCATGGAACGTTTTAAAAGGATCTCCTACTTTGTCATCTATATTTTCTTATGTCATGGGAGGTCTTTTTGGATGGAAAGAGCAGTTGTCCTCAAGCGAAACTATCTCAAGACCCAACTCTCTATACCCTAACCTCCTTGGGGACCTGCTCTGAGAAATGACAAGTATCAACCTGCTCTAATACCATTGATCCGTATTATTTTGAGAATGAGATGAAGATAGAAATATAACCGAGATATAACAATTAAATAAAATATATATATATAAGAGAACACATAAATAAAGTGAAACCCAACTTCTATTATTGAACAAGATAGAAAAACATTGTACAACACAAATTGGCATAATGGGGTATCCTATCTCTGAAAGGAAAGAGACATTGGTTATTCTTCATTCGTAACAAGATTTACATCACACTCCATTGCATTCTTAAAGGGCCTCCTTCACCTCAATTATATATGAGAGAGTGAGAGGATAACAATTCCCATGATGCATGTGGTATAAATTGGACTAAGTTTATAAAATTCCATAGGCATGTAAAACACTAGGAATTCCCAAGTGGTCACCCATCCCAATACTACTCTAGCCTAAGCAGAGTTCTAATGGGATCATGTGCATTAATGCTATGTTGTAGGAATGTACATAAGACCACTAGGAAATGATTACATGATGTTTGTAATTAACAAATGAATATGAAATTACATTCCATTCTCCATCAAAAGGGTGAATATCATGGTTTATTAAAACTACCAGCTCAAAATGGTGATTCAATGGAAAAGGTGGATGGCCACCAATATCCATCTGGATCATCCCCTTATGAGGGAAACATAACACTCATAAAACTGTGGAAACTAGAGTTGTCATGGCATATTTCCAACTTCTTCCTAAGAGTAGATTATATTCGAGAGGCATGTCGACTACTTCTACTCGACACACATTGTTTTCCCTTCTAACATGATGGGGAAAGAAGTGATAATCCCATGTGGTATAAAAAAACAACCATCAAATGTTGTAAGAAACGCAGGAGACAGAGCTAACTCAAGTGAGTCGATAACTTGCCAGCGTGATAGCGACATGACACACGTCGAAGTTCCTTCATCCACCACAGTTTAAAAAATATTTTTCGAATAGGACTTCGTGGTGTAAACCACTACAATATGAAATGAAACATTATATAGAAGGTGAGGATTGATGTTAGAAGTGCCAAACATGATGGAAAATGAGTTAGAGGATTCATAAGCCCCCAAAGAAGAAAACAATGCATTTTGTTGTGATGGGAAACTCTAGAGAACTTCCAGTGTGGACATAGCACAATGTATTTAGGCCAAATATTCAACAATAGAATAATGTTGGGTCATTCTAGCATTAAGATTATGCGATGTCCACCTCAACACACCTTTCGGTATAAGAGGCATTGGGTCTACTTTCATTTTCTCTATATGGAGAGAGCTTGACAGTTTTGGTAACTCCTTATCCTTTTTTGCAAACTTAGGATTCTCGTAATCATAGGCTCTGGTTTGCAAATTAAGATCCAACTTCAACACATAGACATTCAATGCTCTAAATTCTGGTGTGGGGGTACCATGATTACTTATATTAGGTGTTGAGGAAATACCCTGTGTTAAATTTTATCCTTGCGGAAATGATTTAGTCAAAACAACATGTTTTTGTTGTATTAACAAGTGTTGGGATTCCTCAAGTTTGGGGCAGAGGTGAGTCAGGTGATCTTCTTTGAAAATCTTGCAAGGAAAATTTACCTTCCTCTTTTCATTTTTCCCCCCTCAACATCATTACTTGGCTTTTTATCATTCCCCCCACCACCCTTTTTTCCCCTGCCTGTCTTTTTTCCTTCGGGTTGTTGAGGACTCTTTGGAGTCATCAAATACACATTGTGTACATCTGATGACGGGGAGGTGGGGTGGTCAAACCATGGGTCTGACCAACCACAATTTGTTGAATCTAATTGGATATCAGATTTGCAACTTTTCTTTATAAAGAATTGACAGTGCCATTGACATGCGGTCCTAATTTTGATTTTTCCAAGTCAAGCATCTATTGTGGCGCTTCTAGCATTATCTCATAGAGCATGCCTGACCGAGAGTAAATGAGCTCTAACTGTTGTTCTCTAAATATCTCTTGCTCCTCTTTGAACACTCCTGAAGTTGTGAAATCCTTAGAAATATAAGGAAATAATGACTTCAGGAACCATTCTAAAATAAATTCTAGAGGAATCGTGGCCTTAATCAAACTTTTATGTCTCCTTCATTATTGAATGTGATCAGAAATGTTTGTGGATTTGTTTTGTTCCAAATTAACCAAAAACTTTGTGTTGACATCATACCAGACTAGGAGTTGGAAATGGTTAAGAAAGACAATGGCTAGATCACCAAAAGTTCCAAACTTTGACCCCTCCATCTCTATATACCACTTAGTAGTGGCCCCAGTTAGGGTGCATTATGTTAAATTATGATCTTTATTTCTTATGTGGATTAATTCTTTTATTTTCTTCAATACTTTGATTCCAGATTAATACACTTGAACAATTCCAAATCATAATCGAATAGAAATAATTATGTAGATAAGTAAACATACATATCAACAACACATATACCCTGGGGAAACCCTGTACAGGGAGAAAAACCCCAAAAAACAATATTCCTTTATTGTATTAATAATGTAATATCTCTTACAAATATCCACCATGAATGTTCTGCTCTCAAAGAGCTTGCCAAGATGACTCTGACCTGACAAAGACTTACAAGACCTTGCTGAAATACACCTCTGATATGTTGCCTCTTTATCACTGATGTGATCCTTTATTAATTCACCCTCAACTTGCATATAAAAAATGTGTTGCATAACTATGTTGAAGAGAGGGTTCGACCTCTTCTTATATAGGTTGAAGAGGGGAATCTCGAAATAGTAACCTGAATGCATGCATTAAACATAACTCAGCTTCATGCTTTAGTTCGAACTTAGAACTAGACTTGAGATAGGTTACAAATCAGATTTACACTTTAGTTCAAACATAGAACTAGACTTGAGATTGGTTACAACTCAACATTACACTTTAGTTCGAACTTAGAACTAGACTTGAGAATCACAATCTTTAGTTCAAACTTAGAACTAGACTTGAGAATCACAATCTTTAGTTCAAACTTAGAACTAGACTTAAGACTTTAGTTGCAACTCAACATTACACTTTAGTTCTAAAGTAGAACTAGACTCAAGACTTTAGTTGCAACTTAACATTACACTTTAGTTCTAAAATAGAACTAGACTCAAGACTTTAGTTGCAACTCAACATTACACTTTAGTTATAACATAGAACTAGACTCAAGACTTTAGTTATAGCTCATGAAAAGGAAATTCGAAATTATCTTCATGGTGGATAATGTTTACATGTGCCAACGCACTAGATCAATACAATTACATCATTTGCAATATTAGGAAT
>ML782418.1:223534-261005 GCA_009831015.1 Picea engelmannii
GTTGAGCCTTCATAAAGAGGTTGATGTGACTTCTTGAGTAGAGGATCAACATCATGACTATCATCCTGGTTGTCCTCATCCATTGGAGAAAATGTGTCTTGGATCAATCTATGTATCTCATCTTCCTGATTTGAATCACTAACTTTATCTCCATCCATATTATCATTAATAACTTGATCAACAACTTCAATATTCTGATCTCAAAGTTCATCTCCATGTAAAGTAGTATTTATGCTAGAACTTGGCAAATAACTCTCTAGAGGTCGACACTTTGGGGGCATCGTCTATATATTTAAAAACAACATAGAAAAGTTAGTGTGTATAGAAAATATAAAAATCNCGATAAGAAATATTACTAAAATTCATGACATACTAATTATTACAGAGAATACATTAAATATTAAATCCTCTTACCAAGGGACGATATTCATAACCCCCATCGGCATGCCCCTTCTCCCTACAATGTTTTTGGGCTATTTTTATTAAAAGGATTCTATTTTGCAAGCCTCTGCAATCATAGAAAGGGAAATAACATTTTCCATCCCCCCTCGCCTCTAATGTCGCTCTTAACCAAGCAAGCTTCTTGTCATTTTTGTTCATTGTGACAAATCCTTGTCCTGACAAGTAATTTTCTTACCTACACCATACCAAACATTAAGTTGTCAATTTTTTATATTTTGGCTACTCCTTTCGATTATGATATGTTTATTTGCAATGATGTACATATTTATAATAAGGTCAACATCTTTATAATAAGGTGGTCATGTGTGTAGAGGATCAACATCATGATGACATAGATAACATCTTTATAATAAGGTCATACATGTACAAATGTTTTCTTTATATAATAACGACATATATACCTAACATAAGTTTAGGGTTAGTTTTTATGTATCTTATTAGTCCCTGCTAAAGCAGGGAATATAGCACTTTCTTCGCCATCCATATGTACACACCCGATCACGTCAACCACAATGTTTAGCCTCGGGTTTTGTTTTGCATGCTTAAATAATGGAAATTCTCATACTTTGTTTTGCAAAATGTACAGATCCAATCATGTCAACCACAATATTTAGTCTTGGGTTTTGTTTTGCATGCTTAAATAATGAATGATCTCTCGTACATTAATAATTATATTTAATATCAACAGGTTATCTTGTCAATAATTCCAACCTACCCATTATTTATTACAATATGTTGAGGATAGCAAAGAATTTATGTGGAAGAGGGAAATGTTATTAATATTTCTCTTAATTTATATGCGGAAGAGGGAAATGTTGAGGATAGCAAAGAATTTTGCAGAAGAGGGAAATGTTACAATATATTGCATCTATTACCCTTGTTGTTATAAACATGAGTTTCCTCCCTATCTTATATATACCATAACTTATCATTTATCAATATAACAATCAACTTCAATATTTTATTCATGGAGATTTCTTCCTTCATTTAATTGAATTAGTAAGTGCTAGCTGCCAACCATTAGGTGTGCAAGAATCCCAACCATTATTGTCACTGTTATATTATTTTCAATTTATGCAACTGTGATCCCTTTTGGGTACTAGGGATGTAACAAGTGGTATCAAAGCTTCAATCAAGATTTGTTGTTGTTTTTTTGTTAGGTCTTAAAAATTAAAAGAGAGAAGAAAATGACAATCAATTACTATCATTTCACCGATCAGGGTTGAGTTTCAAGAGAAATTCCATATCTTTATCAATGAAAAGAGAGAGAGATTACAGCTACAATTGAAGGGAAAAGGGTATGTGGATTCCATAAACCTAGAATATTATGGAATCCACATACCCTTTTCCATAGAATATACTAACTAGATCCAAAAAACAAAGACATAAAATATGGTACTACACATATTATAATATATTATCAAGGAAAAAACAATCTAAATGAAATTTGGACATTGAAAAAAAAATTACAAGTTAAATGAGTACATCAATAAAAAATAACATAATAACCTTGCAAGTTCAAAATCCGAGCTATGTAGATCGAGAATTGGATTTGTTCAACTGGTGGGTGACGGAAAAAATTAACAGC
The DNA here is from genome assembly GCA_009831015.1 of Picea engelmannii. Taxonomy (NCBI): domain Eukaryota; kingdom Viridiplantae; phylum Streptophyta; class Pinopsida; order Pinales; family Pinaceae; genus Picea; species Picea engelmannii. The sequence goes on from ML782418.1 coordinate 225,585, forward strand.
TCAAACAAAAGCCAAGAACAGTGTCACAACTACAGCAATTGTGTCGCAAAGTCTCTTAAAGTCACGTATATATATAGATAAAATAGTCAACTAGCCGTTAACATCGACCAATGAGATAGGCAAAATTTTCATCGCTATTGCCACGAAAGTTCGTCGCTATAGCGATGAAAATACTGACTATATTTAAATAATATTTTCGTCGATATTGCGATGAACTTTCATGGCAATAGCGACGAAAATCTCGCCTTGTTTAAAAAAAATATAAAACTATTTGAAGCGTGGAAAATTTTCATGGAATAATCTGCCCATATGTAGTAGTGAGAGATAGGGACGGAAGACAGGAATGACCTTCTTCCGATAGAGAGAAATGATGGAGAGGTATGACCTTTTCCCCGAGGAACAACTTAGTAAGGGATAGACGAACTCCCCACACAAATGTTAGAAGTTTAGGTTAATGACTGGGAACCAGTCAAGATGCTTTGCATGCTCATTGATGACATATGAAATGAAAAATCATTGGTTGTCGAAGGTAACGACATGGTTTCACTCAAAGAGTGAGTGGAACCAATGATCAACGAAGCAGAGTTGTTGATTGAGGCGGGTATGGTCAAGTGCACCATGCATGCTTCTTGGTTAGAGACATCCCTCCCATGATGATTACTGAAATGGGATTTGTTGGGACTCCCGACACAGATACTTCTAAAGTGCCTTCCATTATGACCCACCAAACAAGGGTACTGTCAGTGAATTCTAACCCAGGATTCAGACGTTCCACAAAAACTGGAGTGTTAGGTCCAGTTAGTGGAGGGTTAAAATGCTAAGTGAAATCCTCAACTCCAAGATCCAATATGGTAACAATCTTTGGAGAAAAAGCGTTATTTTCTGCAGGTTCCATATTTACAATCTTGATTGGACCAATAGGTATAAAAGTTTCATATTGTTCAAGTCTATGCCTAAGAGGAGGAGGCATAGGATTTACCTCTACTTCTTATTCATGTTGAAGGCCTTAAAGTCTCCTCGATCAGTGAGGAGCTTGGTCAACCACTTTGAGTTTCTAGCTCTAGGTAACTACCCACACCTTCCTAGGCAATCTACGAACGCAAACACAACACTAAAAAAGGTCGTAAGAGAAACAACAATTGCAAACAACTTTGCCAATTTCCTAACTTAGGTGGTGTTGATGGGTGAGAAATCACCTTTTGTCAACAACATGGGTTACCACTAGTAAAAAGTATCAATTAGACCTCTCACTGTTTGGAACAGGGAACCCATCTGAATTATGGCCCGACAACCATTGTTGGTTTTGGTTTAACCACCAGTCCACCAGTGAATGTGAATGATGGATGGTTATGCAAATGAAAGATGTAGATGAAGACTATGTAAATGCAGAAATATAATATACTTCTAAATCTATCCTATCCCATCTAGGAGAACATTATTCATAATAGAATGAGCAACAACATGAAACTAACTCTACAAATAGCTTCACCCAAATAGCGATAATGAAGAAATAAAGTTAGATAACACATGCACATGAATATATAACTAGAATAGTCTAATTCACTATATCACATACATTGACAACTCTATATGCCCATGATATGAGAAATAATTAAGAATAACAAAAGTACAAGAAAACATATATTGTGTCACAATAGTCCATAAGCAAACATGCTCTTACAACCCATGTGAACAACAAACATTTTGCTTGAAATAGTTTGCAGAAAAACAAAAACACATGCGATTTCTTCTCTCTATTCTAAATATTAGCAGTTTCAGTAGTGATACATCAAAGATCCATGGAAACCTCCTCAATTTTAGTTCACACTGTCTTCCCAAAATAGTTCAGAAATGTAAAATGTTTGAAGAGAAAAAAACAATCCTTTCTCTTGGATACAATTCTAGTATTTATTGAAGGTCAATGTGACCCTTGGCCTTCTGCCTATCCTAGTGACCTTTCATTTCCCACCTCTTGTCTGTATCCCCTTTGTAATGATGAGAGAGAAAGTCAACAATTACAATTCAAATTTTCATCATGGATTTTTGTCTTAGAACTCGTCCACCAAAATGATTTGGTTGTAGATTGTATGCAAGGATACTGAGTAAGACCTCTTCTTAGCATATTTTATATCACATCATTTAACCTGCAATGGATGAGTGGTCTCAGGTTAATCTCAAAACAAACTATGAAATCAAGCATTTGAACCCATAAAATGAACCACTAAGTAAATCAGATTTCGTGTAAACTTCACTGATTCACTTAAACGTATTCCTAGTTCCTCTGCTCGTGGTTGAGGTGTTGTGTTTTCCCGGAGCTGTCGACGAGGTGCCAAGTATGAAACTTGAAACATATAGAAAGTCATTGAGGAATATCTCAGATCACACAACTGTGAAGTTATAGATCTAGAAAAGACCTTTCCAACGGTATGAAGAATGTGTGAAACAGACACCTTCGGAAAGACCTTTCCAATGATATGAAGAACGTGTAAAACAAACAACTGCGAGAGAAGTTATGGTTCAAATATGAAATGTAGTCTAGATAGGGTTCCTTCTTCGCTATTTACCAAAGTATTCCAGAGTATTTTGTGAGGGTTGCTTCTTCGCTGTGTACCAAAGAAGTTTCTAGTAACTGCTTCGATCAATATTGGGACTAGAATTCAAAACAACTCTGGTAGCACCTATGATGTTTTCTCATAGGTCCTGACGTGCTTGTAATATTAACTACTTGGGTTGTGCCACTAAGTGTTCTGATATAGAGTTGTCCATATATAGAGTTGTTTTTTACTTCTCTGCATGCGTTGCCACTCTTCCTTTGAACTTCTCTGTTGCCTTCGGGCTATTCAGAAAATTTATTTTTCTTTCCTTCTGATTAAAATGTATAACGATCCATGCATCAACATTCACAACCTTTGATATATTTCTCAGAATTTGTATATTTCTTTCCTTCTGGTTAAAGTGTATATCAAGAATCGCTTACAAGAACTTTAGTGTCGAGGATATTAAAAATAATAAGCACCTTTAAATACATACATGGAAAATAACTCGGTTGGTGAGCCTACGGTTATCTCTCAACCTTTTCTTCTCAAATTAATTTCCACAGGTAAGAATAGTTCTTCTATTTGTTCATGAATATGAGCGTCGTATGTTGCTGAGCTTAATGTTATCGGCGACCCTACATGATTTTGCATAAGTATTCCACAATTTATTAGTTGCAAGTAATGATGACAATGAAGCTTAGTTTTTAGGGTTCCAAGTGATGCAAGATTCCATGTCTTACAACCTCCACATTCAGCCGCTTACTTAGAAGGAGCTGTAATAGAGACGATTTTGAGATGCAAGAGGTGTTTATCAAAGAATTTGTTGTCATGGTCGTCGATGACTTCGACAATGTTCTTCTCATCTCCTCTTAGGACATTCAAGTGAGTTTCTCTCATCTCCTCCACTGGTCTCATCAACAGAATTTCCATTAACCTTGATTCACATGGATATCGGTGGCCATCCACCTATTCCAACTGGCCCATCCTCACAAATTTTCAGTTTGGCAGTTTTTTCTAGTTTTCATGTCCTGAAGTTTTGGGATCATTTTGAGACCCTAAACAACATTTTTAGGGCTCACCATAGTCAAAATATAGATAGACTAAGACTCTTATGGAATAATGTATAATCCTCGGATAGACCTTTCCAACGGGTTATCGTGCGCCTAAAACAGAGATCGTATGCAAAAGTTATGACCCCGATAAGTTGATGTACCAACTTACCCCAACAGGGTCCACATGAATCTTGGCGCTTCATCTCCTTGGGTTATGTTTTTAGATGTCTAGGTTTTTGGCATTCATGTTTATTGTAAAAAGGATTTCATAGCCTCATTTTATTCATCTTCTTGTGAATGAGTGCAGTCATCACATCTCTTCTCATAGATAAGCCGCCACCATTCTAGCAAGCTTGTTTCAGTCTGCATTTTATAGTTTCAACATATTTCTTTATTAATAGAAGATAAGTTTTACTGTATCTTTGTTATTGTTCATTGAATCTCTGTTTTAATAATATAGATCTATATTCATTTTGTTCTTCTCATAAAATACAGATCAGTTGTATTAGAGTCGTCTACTCCTTGTCATTCTTAATGCATGTCCCCAACGAGGTTAGGGTACAAAGAGTTGGGTCTTGAGCTTGTTTCCCTTGAGGACAAAGACTCTCACACGCCCAAGCGACCTTCCATGGAGGGAGAAAATAAAGAAAATGGAACAGGATATCTTTTAAACTTGTTGCTTGAGGAAGCCCTTGCGCAATAGCGAAATGAGATGATGGATACTTTTCACAAATCCTTCGACGATTACCAAAAAACGACGACTCTTCCTCGAGCGGAGGTGTCACCCCTTTCAAGGTACAAATCAACTTTGATATTCCTATATTTGAAGGTCAAATAGACACAGATGTTGTAGACAAATGGTTGAATCTGTTAGAAGGGTATTTTTTTGTCTGTAACTTTTCGAATAGAGAAAAGACTACTTTTGCGCTCCTCAAATTCGTCCTCCATGTCAAAGATTAGTGGAAGAATTTCTATGAGAAAAACGAAACAAAATAACCATCATTTCGATTTTGTCCAATCAATGACGGTCGGGCTCCTGTTACTCACATGTTTGGTCAGAAAGATAGTTTAAGCAGGGGTTAGAACTAGTCGTCACCACAAATTCATAACTAGCAAACCCTTTTTTGGATGGTGTCATGTCTATGCGTCAAAAATACAGATTCATGAGTTACTCACTCTTTATAAAAACTAAAGGACTCTCAGGTGTAGTGAGATGGAAGAAATAATGACCCATGCATCAACAATCACAACATTTGATATATTTCTCATAAATTTTATATTTCTTGCCTTCTAGTTAAAATGTATATCAAGAATCGCTTACAAGAACTTTAGTGTCGAGGATATTAAAAATAAGAATCACCTTTAAATACAGACATGGAGAATAACTCGGTTGGTGAGCTTAGGGTTATCCTTGAATCGTTTCTTCTCAAATTCATCTCCACAGGCAATAATAGTTCTTTTTTTTGTTCATGAATATGAGTGTCGTATGTTGTTGAGCTTAATGTTATCGACGACCCTACATGATTTTGCATAAGTATTCCACAATTTATTAGTTGCAAGTAATGATGCCAATGAATCTTAGTTTTTAGGGTTCAAATCGATGCAAGATTCCATGTCTTACAACCTCCACATTTAGCTGCATACTTAGAAGGAGTTGTAATAGAGACGAGTTTGAGATGCAAGAGGTGTTTATCAAAGAATTTTCTCTCATGTTCGTCGATGAATTTGACAATTTTCTTCTCATATCCTCTTAGTAAATTCAAGTGAGTCTCTCTCATCTCCTCCACTGGCCTCATCGACAAACTTTGCATTAACCTTGATCCACGTGGATATCAGTGGCCATCCACCTATTCCAACTGGGTCATCCTCACAATTTTTCAGTTTGAGAATTTTTTTCTAGTTTACATGTCATGAACTTCCTGGATCGTTTTGAGACCCTAAACAACTTTTCTAGGGCTCACCATAGTCAAAATGTAGGCGAAGTCAAAGTCTGATGGCATAATGTATATTCCTCGGATAGAATTTTCCAACGGGGTATCGTGTGCCTAAAATTGAGATTGTATGCAAAAGTTATGACCCCGGGAAGTTGATATACCAACTTACCCCAACAGAGCCCACATGAATCTCGACACTTATCTCCTAGGGTTATTCTTTTAGATGTCTAGGTTTTTGGCATTCATGTTTATTGTAAAAAGGCTTTCAGAACCTCATTGTACTCATCTTCTTGTGAATGAACATAACCATCACATCTCTTCTCAGAGATAAGTCGTCACCATTCTACCAAGCTTGTTTGAGTTTGCATTTTACAGTTTCAACATATTTCTTTATTAATAGAAGCCAAGTTTTATTGTATCTCTGTTATTGTTCATTGAATCTTTTTGTTAATAATATAGATCTTTATTCATTTCATTCTTCTCATAAAATACAGAACAATGGTATTAGAGTGGTCTACTCCTTGTCATTCCTAATGCATGTCACCGACGAGGTCAGGGTACAAAGAGTTGGGTCTTGAGCTTGTTTTCCTTGAGGACAAAGGCTCTCACACGCCTAAGTGACCTTCCATGGCGGGAGAGCATAAAGACAACAAGACAATATATCTTTTAAAATTGTTGCTTGAGGAAGCCCTCGTGCAACATAGGAATGAGATGATGGATACTTTTGCACAAATCCTTCGACAGTTACCAACAAGCGACAAATCTTCCTCGAGTGGAGGTGTCACTCCCTTCAAGGTATAGATCAACTTTTATATTCCTATATTTGAAGGTCAAATAGACACAGATGTTGTAGACAAATGGTTGAATCTGCTAGAAGGGTATTTTTTTGTCCATAACTTTTAGAAGAGAGAAAAGACTACTTTTGCGGTCCTCAAAGTCGTTCCCCATGTAAAATATTGGTGGGAGACTTTCTATGAGCAAAAGAAAACAAAAGAACCCTCATTATTTTCAACCGCACCCACTTGGGAACCCTTCATGGATGTTATTAAAGTAAAATACTACCTTGTCAGAAGTCACGATGACCTGTATACAAAATGCACCACACTACGGCAAGAAAGGGACCAAGCAGTGCCAGAGTTCACAAATATCTTTCATACCTTGCACACCAAGCTGGGTATTAAATATTTTGAGTGAATTCTAGTTCTCAAGTACCATGATGGTCTACATATATACATATAGGTAGAAATGGATTTTTTGGACATCTCATCCTTGGGCGTGGCCTATCAATATTCTGTCAAAATCAAGCAGAATCTTAAACAAAAACTGCGACAGTTTGTGTCTAGGAACCCCTCAGAGTAGAAGCAGGGAAATGACAGACCCAAACCACAAAAAAAAATGCAGAGAAAGGATGGAAACCCTTTAGAGAACTAGTCTAATCCACAAACAAAGAAGGACAGTGGAAAGATGAACAAAGATACCAGGAAGTGTTGTGACTTCCATAAGAACCCCTAACATAACAATGATGATTTTCGCTCAAAGTAGTCATTGATGGCTGAGATGAAATCCTGTGAATCAGATGTAGGTTCTAACTTTGATTTAGAACTATAAAAGGGGAGACAGATCATTGATGCAGAACCCAGTGCCACCATTTCTACCACCAAGATCCAACGTGGTGAACCCGATGAGCCAGAGGAAGGAGATTGCCTCTTTCATTCGCAGATGTGGGTGAAAGGCTTCTCGATGCACTTGATCATTGATAGAAGTATCCATAAGAACCTCATATCAGCTGAGGTTTTCAAACAGTTGGCCTTGCCGACAACGCCGCACTCATAACCCTACAGCATCAGATGGCTTCGCCAAGGAAGAAATCTTTACGTCATCTAACAGTATCGCATGTCCTACGACATCAAGCCCTTCAAATATGAGGTATTGTGTGATGTTTATCCCCTTGAATTTTATGATGTTCTTTTGGGCCAACCTTATTTATGGAAATGTAATGATGTATATGAGTCTAGGCCTCATAGATTTATTATTAATTTGGACAGGAAATTGTATAGGATATCGGAGGTAGTCCCACATAGTGCCATTTCCTTGATATCTTCCAAGCAATGCAGGAAGGTCATCTCTCAGACCGGGAAGTTTGTCATCTTTCAGAGTGAGAGAAAGATTGCAGTCACATCCATGGCCTTCGCAACTGACCTCTTCATGTAGTAGAAACAAGTGGATAAGGTTGTGGAAGAATACAAAGACATCTTCTCCTCACCTATTGGGGTTCCTCTGCACTGTCAGGTCAAACATTCCATTGATCTAATCCCTGTCTCACTGCTACCCAATGGACCAATATATCGTCGCTCTCTCTTAGAAAATGAGGAGATCAAGCATTAGATCCAAGAACTTCTCCACAAGGGGCACATCCAACCCAACTCATCCCCTTGTGGAAGCCCAATCGTGCTAGTGAAGAAGAAATACGGGACTTGGTGACTTTGCATTGATTACCACACCCTAAATAAAATCACATCTAGGAATCGATACCTGATTTCTTGAATCGACGATCTCCTTGATCTGCTCAAGGGGGGGAAATACTTCAGTAAGATTTATCTGAAGTCTAGCTACCATCGGGTTTGAAAAGAGCAGACAAATGTATCGAAGACTGCATTCAATTCAAAATAAGTTCTTTTTGAATGGTTGGTCATGCCATTTGGTATGATAGATGCACCAACAACTTTCATGAGGATGATGGACGATATCTTGTGATCGTTCACTAATTATTTTTTAGAGGTGTATCTGGATGGAATCCTCATCTACAACAAGACTTGGGTGGAACACTTGCAACATATTTAGGAGGTTCTACACACTCTGCGGCACCACAAGCTATATGTCAACTTGGAGAAATGATCCTTTAGCATGGACAAGATCAAGTACCTAGGCTACATAGTTGATAAGCATAGTGTGCATGTAGATCCAGCCAAGATCTAGGTCATCCATGATTGACCAGCCCCAACCATGCTCACTGAGCTTCGAAGATTCTTAAGCCTTGCCAATTTCTATCGCAGGTTCATGTTGGGATTCTCCCATATTGCATGGGCCCTTAGCCAAGTAACCAGGGGTGGTCGTAAGGAAAATTTTGTATGGAGTTTGTCCCAACATCAAGCATTCAATGATTTTAAGCAGCTCTTGTGCTTAGCCCCGTTACTTTCATTACCTGACCTGCAACATCCCTCTGAGATCGATATAGATACTTCAAACTATAATGTGGGCATAGTTCTCACTCAACAAGGCCACCCCATGGCCTATCATAGTGAGACACTATCATATGTCATTCATAAGTACCCTACTTATGAAAAATAAATGTACTCCATTATGAAATCATGCCACCAATGGAGGCATTACATTCTCGCGAATGAGACAGTCATCCACACTGATCATAAGTCGGTGCAGTTCATGCAGACATAAGGATAATTACAGAATGACCACCATCAGAAGTGGTCCACATACTTGCAACAGTTCCACCTCAAAATCAAGTATAAGACATGAATTACTAATCGCGTTGTTGATTTCCTCGCATGACCTCTAGTCATGATGCTAGACTCTTGTGGCCATGAGACCTCAGGATGGCCAAAAATCTATGAGAAATATCTTGACTTTGCCACCACTTACCAAATGTTGGGTGTAAACACAACAGTCACTAATTTCCATCTTCAGGATGGGTTGGTGTGTCATCTGGGCCATCTTTGTGTTCCATCAAGCAAATGAGCAAAACTGATTTAGTAAGCCCACTACAATTGGGTGGCAGGACACTTCGGCATAGAAAATACAGAGGCAGTGCTGCAGCAACATTTCTACTGTTCGAAACTTTGACAGGATGTCAACAACTATATTAGGTCCTGCACTACCTGCGTTATTGCCAAACCAACCACTAAGAAATAAGATCTGTACACCCCTCTTCCTACTCCTGGAAATCCGTGGGAATCTATCTCAATGGACTACATGTCAGGCCTTTCGTCCACCAAGTGGGGAAATGATTGTGCTTTGTGGTTGTTGATCTCTTTTATAAGATGATGATTATGGCCACCTACAAGAAGAGCATAACAGTGGAGGCCACTGACAAGATATTATTTGAACGAGTGTGCGTAAATTTTGGAATATCACAAACCATTATCTCAGATTGGGACAGTTGGTTCCTCAACACATTCTGGTCAAGCCTCTAGTCAATGTTGGACACCAGGCTCACCAATTCCACTTCCTTTCACCCCAAAAAGGATGGCCAAACCAAGGTCATCTACCGTATGATCATTCATATCATGCGCATGTACAATTCCAAGAACCCCTGCACATGGGATGAGAGTCTTCCCTATTTTTAACACAACTACAACATAGCCATACATAGCTCAACCAACTACAACCCCTTTCAGGTGGGGATGAGATTTCAACCATTGAGTCCCATGGATGTTGCACTACCCCTTACAACCACCTAGGAGGACTCACCCCATGCTCAAACTGAAGCTAACAAAGCCACTCGGTTCATTGACCAGATCCAACACATCTACCAATAGGTTTAGGATATTTTAGAGAAATCCAATACCAAGTACAATCAGGGCCATGATCAACATAGGGTGCCACACAAGTTTCAGGTGGGAGAAAAAGTTTGGTTGCACTTGCCAAAATAATGCCTTATAGCGCCCCATAGAAAGCTTCGTCCACTTCGCTATGGAGCTTACACCATCACCAAGGATGCGAGAGACAATGCTTTTGAGCTCAATATTCCCCGCTTCATTGGATTGCACCTAGTGTTCAATGTGGATCTCCTTTGGCCATTTTTCCACCATTATTGGACACCTCAGAGATAACAAAACAATTGAAGCCAACATAGATAAACCCCGACTACATGGAACATGCATCCACTGATCATATTGTGGAAACATAGGTCAAGGGAACTCGCCAATAGAGGATCCAACTTTATTAGGTTGTCAAAGCAAGGCACCTCCTACACCAAGGCAAGTGGCTCACCCGGGGCCAAATTCAGAAGAAATTTACTCATCTGATGGGGGAAATCAATGTCATGGATACGATTTCTTCCTAAGGGGGGAGGATTGATCCAAGTGGGTATCGTTGGTGACCCACCTATTTCAACTAGATCATCCTGACAGTTTTTCAGTTTGGCATATTGATCAGGGGATCAAATTTTGCTCAATTTTCAAAGTGCTCAGAATGCGACGAAAACAGTGCCATTGCGTCTATCTCGTCTTCCTGATTCCAGCGGTATATTTACTTTGTCAAATGGACGCTATATGGATAAGATATCACGATCTGTTCGTCAAGGCAAACAGGCAAAAATTTTAGATGTTGATTGTAGGTGTCCGTACAATCCGTACAGTCCGTGCGGTCTGACGTGGAAGGGTCGTACAGACCGTACGATGATGATGTGGCAGTTGTTTATTGGTTGATTGTTGGTGATTCGGGTGTTGACACGTGTCTTGTACCTGGCGAATGGTGTGAGGACACGTGACCCAATCCGGAGGTGCCACATGTCACTCATTTTTGGTTCATATGGTTGTTGTATAAAATGTAATGGGAGTCTGTGGGGTTCGACCCCCAGACCTCCCCCACTATACAAAGCCTTTGCCAACCTCTGCTAACCATTATGCCTCCAATTGTTTCTTGTTTTATATGTCAAAACATTTATATTTGAGTTTGGTCATTGTATTAAATGGAAAAGGGGCGGGCCGGGGCTTAGCCCCGACCCATGGTTCCATTGAACAACATATAACCGTGTATTATAATCATAATGACCGTGCACGAATTGTATACCATATATATAACATATATACCATTGTATAGAGTGCGGGTGGGGTTATTTTCTATAGCCCGCGGTTTTCCATAGAACCGGAGCGCGGGAAAGAAGTTGCACGGTTATGACCGGTTAACCACCTTTTTTCAATGCGCGAGGTCACATGGCCATACGCCCAGGTGCCGAGGTGGTTAGGGGCTGGCGTGCCCTTAACCATCCTATGATTTGCACCATTGGCACGGTTGCGTCCGGTGCTAGGTTTTTGCGCTTAAAAGAGCGTGTGAGGCAGGTTCATGGAAGAGGGGTGTGAATTGTAGAACCAGAGACAGCAAGCTTGAAGAGGGAGACTTCCAGGAGGCCTAACTTCTTCATTTTTCGACTGATTGAGGTGCCGAAAGAGCCCAGACAGGGGTTTTGGGACGCTGGGAAGCCATTGGAGTAGTCGGTTTGTCAGTTTGAGCATTGTAAGACATGTTTTTGAGCACTTTTTGAGCAATTAATAATAATGATCCATTGGAAGTTGGACCAGGAGATGTAGCCCGTAAGAGGGGTGAACTCCTTTATCAATTGTTGTGCTTATGTGTTTATGTTCATTGATTATGCTGATGTCTATGTGTAATTTGCATAAGTAATCCTTAATTTATGTGTTGCAAATTGATCCATTTTCTTTAAACACATGACATTTCACTTTCAATAATTATTCAAGTTTTTCAAGTCTTCTTCATTTTTAGATCACATATTTCTCCTAGTTTTTGGGTCCTGAACTTTTGGGGTTGTTTTGAGGCCCTAAACAATGTTTTTAGGGATCACCATAGTCAAATTATTAACATAGTTAGATTTTGACAGCATAATGTGTATTCCTCGGATATACCTTTCTAATGGGCTATCATGCGCTTAAAACAAACATCGTATGCAAAAGTTACGAACCGAGGAGGTTGATGTACCAACTTACCCCAATGGGGCCCACATGACTCTTGGTGCTTCATCTCCTAGTATTAGGTTTTGGATGTCTAGGGTTTTGGAATTCATGTTTATTGTAAAAAATATTTTAGAGCCTCATTGTACTCATCTTCTTGTGAATGAGCACAACCGTCACATCTCTTCTCAGAGATAAGTCACCACCATTCTAGGAAACTTGTTTCAGTCTCCATTTTATAGTTTCAACATATTTCTTTATTAATGGAAGACAAGTTTTGTTGTATCTTTGTTATTGTTCATTGAATCTCTTTGTTAATAATATAGATCTGTATTCATTTTGTTTTTCTCATAAAATCTAGATCAAACCTTGTCGATAAGATTCAAAGACATTCATCTTAAGTTCGTTGATTCCCTCGACATACTTCCCATCAAGTTTGTCGATTGACTTCAAAGAAGTTTCTATGATCATGTGTATGTGAGGGATAAGGATAGGCCCTCCAATTTTAAAAATTCCAGCTTGGTATCCTTCAATGTCCTTAGCTTTCCCAATTGCAAGCCGCTTAACCCCGAACTCTATGTCATCTAAAGAAAAAACTTCTTCCTTTCTTGGGACAATAGGAATGGTGTCCATGGCATTAGGGAACTCGTAAATAATTTTAAGGTAGGAATTCCATTCCCTTAAGGGAATCCTATTATTTTCTTTAGTATTACGGTTTAGAATTTGGCTCCAGAACTTCTTAGGATCCAGTTTATATAGTTGTGAAAGTTACTCTTGCCTTTCATTGGTATAGTACCTTTTTTTCCTTTTAATTAGGGATTTGTACGTATTCATATTATCAAGTTTTAAGGACTCATTAGAAGCATCCCTAATGACTTTCCTAGAAATTTTACATTATTTATCATACCAAGGGTTGGTCGTTCTATTATTATTTTTATAGGACACCTCGAAAGAGAATTTTTTAATAGAGGTGGAAAGGGTAGTTGTAAAATTATGATAGAGTTCTTCAATGTTTTGCTTATAAGTTAGGATATTTAATTTACTGTTTAAATCCTTTAAGAAAAGGTCAACTTTAGTTTTTTCAAAGCATAAATTCCTTTGATTATTAGAATTCTCTTTAATGGCACTCATGTGCATGGAAAAATTTAGAGTTAGGGTTAAAGGTTTATGATCAGAGTCGGTCTCATGGTCATTTAAAAGGTCAAAAGTTGTTATTTGGCTGGAAACGAGGATATCAGATATCACATAATCTATGACACTACTACCTAGCCCATGAATACAAGTCATGTAGTTGAAATTTTTCCACTTCATTACTGCATTGCAAATTATTAGGTCTTGAGAGCTACAGAGCTTGAACAACTCAGTACCAAACACATTCTCAATTAGGTCTTCAGATCTTCTTTTGTAGCTATTAGATAAAACAAGGTCATCATCTAGCCATAAAGGATTATGGTTGGAATTAGTACTTAAAAGAGTAGTTTTTTTAGTTGCAGTCCTAACATTAAAGTCTCCTAGTTGGAGAATATTACCTTCATTTTTCAAACTATAAATATCTTGTTCTAAATTATTATAGGGACAATTGTTATCTAGATTGTTTTTCTTATAAAAAGTAGAATTAATAGGCACAAAATAACAAATTTATATATACATCTTCTTTTCATTGGTGTCTTAAATTTATATCCAAATGTATTGATTGAGAGGGTCAATCTTATGAAGTTGAATGTGAGGAGAAATGCTCTTTCTAATATAACAAGATATGCTTCTTATCCCTCTACAATGGTATTTTTTGTTCCATGCCGACCACAAGACAAATCCTTCTATGTTAGGGACCTTAGACTCTTCATGCTCCCAAGTTTCAACTAGACAAATAATATCAATATCACTCGGGATCCAATTTATCATAGGACATTTGCGCCATGGAAAGCCACAACAGTTCCAAAAAATGATCCTGAGTGTCCCAAATTCCTATTTATTATTATCCTTCTAGTCTCTATCCTTAACAATAGCTTTTCGATTTCTAATTATTGCTCATTTTCATTCTTTCTTGGCTTCTTTTACCTTTTGAACTTCCTTCCTTAATTCAACTTGGTCTTCGGGAATGAGGTCTTCATTTATAAATATTTCTGACCCTTTTAAGCTCATAGATTTACTGAGTATGCTATATTTGAGTTTGAATGGTATGTTTGAAGAATCTAATTTTTTTATCAATCATTGTCTCTAGCTCTATTTGGAGTTTTACATCTCTTTCTTCAGTCCTTTTTTCTACTGATTCTAGCTCTATTCGGATTTTGGCATCTCTCTCTTCTCTCCTTTTTTCTATTAATTCCATATAATTGAAAGAATCTGTAGGGTGATTTTGGGGGGTCTCCCCCTGTTAGGTTGAGTTTTTGGAATAGGTGGTGGAGTGATCATATTGAAAATAAGATAAAAAAATGTAACAATTATTACTTTGGATTGACTTTAAAAATGGAAAATATTTTTTTTAATTGATAATAATGATATTAATTATTATCTCTCAAATCAACTTTTACTTATGAAACTTAAAAAATTAAATAAAAATTAAATAAAATATATTTAAATATCTTTAATTTTCACACGTTAATAGATTATAAATATATTTTAAATTAAAACTGAATCAAAGTAAAAAGTGACTCGCCTCATTTCATGTGTCCATGTACTCATCCACTTGAAGAAGCCAAAAAAAATTTACAAACAAGGGCCCAAGTGGAACTAAAAATAATTCAAAATTGCAGAGAACATTCTGAAAACCATAGAGAAGTTCCCCTTAGTGAGAAACCGATAGAAACTACATAGATTATTCTGGGAAAAAAAGGTAAAAACCAAATAGAAGTGTTATTCCCTTTCAAAACCACAGAAATATGATGATAGAAATAAAATATCTCCTTCAAAACTGCAGAGAAGTATTATTCTTGTTCAAAACCGTAGAGATATAATTTCAAAACCACAGAGAAGTATTATTCCCGTTCAAAACCGTAGAGATATAAAAGTATATCATAAAGATGATAGATAAGTCTCTGAAATTCAATTCCCAACACATCTCACCAATTTCACAACAGCAATAATGCATATTCTTAACCATGGAAATGGTGTGCCTACTGTCTTCTGATAGGAGTGTCGCGGGGCCAATGTCAGGCATCACCCCAGCTCCCCACGGCTAAGTCTTGGTCTCCCATAGAACCAAGACTTGGTCGCGGGGGGTTGGGCCATCGCCTCCATACAACCCCAAACCCTCTATTTCATTTTAGTTTATGGTTTTTCTTTTTGGGTTAGTTTATTTTAATTGATTTTAAAGTTTGTTTTAATTTTATTTTTTTTTCTTTTATGTTTTTTTTTTATTAAATTTTTTTAAAAAATTAAATGAGTTTTGTCATTTGTTTTAGTTTAATTATTTTTAGTCTCCATGGTGTAGAGAAGTCAGTGAGGGAGTGTGTTTTTAAGGCACTCTGTAAGTGAAGTCGCTAGTTTGAAACCTCTAGGGACACCTCAAATCCATCCATGTTAAGGGTTGGTGTGGTCCAGGCTGGGTGCGATAAGTGAATTCACTAGTTTGAAACCTTTAGGGACACCTCAAATCCATCCATGTTAAGGGTTGGTGCGGTCTAGGCCGGGTGCGATAAGTGAAGTCACCGGTTTGAAACCCTTAGGGACACCTCAAATCCATCCATGTTAAGGGTTGGTGCGGTCCAGGTTGGGTGTGATCCCTGGGTGCCCCTAGATTGTGGCATGTCAGCCACATTCCAATCCCTCAAGTCAAGGATATTTAGCTAACAAAAAAAAGTTTGATTATTTTCTAGTATTTTTCATTAGTTTTGTGTTTTGTTTTTTATTTTTTTTTTTTATTTTTTTTTTTTAAATGTGTGTTGTAGTAGTTTATTATTGTTGTTATTTTTTTAATTTTGGTATTTTTTAAAAAAATGAGCTTTAAATTTAGTGATTTTAAATTTCGTTCTCGGTGTTTTTGGGGTTGAAATTTAAGTATTTTTTAATTTCTTTTTCGTGTTTGAAGGTTTTTTTTTCTTTGATATTTTCCTTTTTTATTGTTTAAAAACATGTGTTTTGCAAGTTTTTTAAAATGGGTGTTTTCTTCTTTTTGAAAAGAAAATTTGTTTTTTTTCAATTTTATTCTTTAAATTTTTTTTACGGAATTTTCTTTTCAATTTACCTATATTTTAATGTAAATTATTAAAAATATAATAATTAATTAAGAAAGGAATTTTCAAATAACATCCCTTCTAGATTTCATAGTCGATTTTAAGTTTTCAATTTGCAAGGGTACCAGTTGTGAAGGCTACGATATCAATTGAATCTTAATTTTAACCCCCCCAAAAAAAAAATGGGTGCTACTGGTAAGATCACTTTTTGATTTGAGGGTTAATTTTAAGGTTTGGTACTGGGTATCAATGCTATAACTTGAAACCAGTCGCAATTTTATGCAACTTTAACCACCCTCCAAGAAAAGGGTGCTACCAGTAGCTCCACCTTTTTATTCAGGGGTAAAAATGCGACCTCTAGAAAAATGTGAACTCTAGAGAGTTCTCATTAAGTTGGTAACTTTGTTAGGTCTAGGTATGTGATTAAATATATTTTATATGGTTTATTCTCTTTAAAGTATTTTCTTATATGGGTTAATTGTTTGTTGTTACTCCCCGGATGGGGTGTCAAAAGGGCTATCGTGGCACAGCGCGAATGAGGGTACTGGGCGATGTGGCATGGAGTCACATGCTGGGCATGTGCCACAGCCCGTCACCCCACTTGATATTTAATAGCGTTCAAGTTGATACGAGCTGCATTTATGCAGGGTCCTTTCGCTACAGTTCGAATGCATCAGGTTATAATGGAGACGGTTCAACTTGGTTCGATGATAGTCGGGCTCATACTGCCGAAGCCGGATTTCCGCCCTGCTCTCCTCCTCTAGTGCGAGGGAGACCATATCCTCCTCCGGCGCTCATCGACCTTGTTTCTTCCTGCAACTTGCTCTGACTTCCATATGACGAGGCCAAGAGGCAGACCGCGGCGGGGTGCGCCATGGAAGCCTCGACGACCCTCGCTTACTCCTCCAGACACAACTTCTGATGATTCCTCTCCTCGCCATCAGTCAGTCTCCTCTCTGGTAAACCTACAACCTCCGCAATTCAGGTCCATGGCCATCATTCCGAATACACCAATTTCCCTTCTTAGGCTTCTACACGATCCCGGAACCTCCCAAACTCCTGCTAGCAACTTAGACCGTGGCCAGGCTCAGCAGAGATGACCCAGTACAGCAGCACCCCGTAGCCAAGCCTCCTTCGACAGAGCACAGTTCCGGGACAATTTAGCCACACTGCACACCCTGGTTTTTGAGCTTCGGCAGGAGGTAGCAGATCTGCATTATCGTGTGGAAGCCACGGAAATTAAGGTGGCGAACTTTCTCCAAATTCTGGCGTCCATGCATGATGCCTTGTATACGGATTCTGAGGAAGAGTCTGCGGAGGGAGACCCCGAGTTCGAGGGAGACGATGATTAGCATCCTGGGACGATCCCACCAGTCATGAGTCGGGAGAAGGAGAGGCACGAGGACAACGCCAAGGAAGTTGGGCGCAACCAGGAGAATGACGACGGGACAGCGTACATCGAGGAAGAGCCTTGGTCCGGTGACCCTCCAGCCACTTGGCCAAGCTACCAGCCAGGTGTCTAAAATGTTTACTATGTCTAGTTTCAGTGTGTCCAGGTGTCAAGTTTATAATGTCTAGGTTCAGTATGTTTTCCACAGACAGGTTCCACACTCTTTTTTTAACTGCTCATGACTTAATAGTCCAAAACTTAGTGGGCCGGTTGGACTGGTTTCCTCCTTGATGGGGCAGTCCAGTAACTGCGGCCCGGCTATCTCTGTATTTTGACCTGATTTTTGGAAGCTTCTAATATAGTTACTCTCTTATTTACAAAAAAAAAATTGTTTGTTGTTACGTTTTATGTCATATTCTTATATGTATCATTGGTTTGTTAGAAGTCATTGACCTTGATTTCTCTCTTAACCCACTAACCTATAACCTCCTAACCCATTTTGAGAATGTGTTGATTGATTTTAAATATTAGTAAATATCAATTATATTACAAACAAATATAAAATAAACAAAAATAAATAAATAAAACTCAAAGATAAAAAAACACATTATGGCATCAAAACCCCAACCAAATAAACCCACTCGAAACTCAATGACCATTGAATTTATCTACCCCACTTGTCATTACAAAGAGTGCGTAGAGGAGCAGACCTATATAAGGAGAGATCGACCCCACCTATGTGTTCAAGGAGGTATCGACCCCACAATGTCTTTGGTATGTAGCCTCATTGTTGATGTGGATAGAGAATGTAGATCCTGTAGTTTTTTTCTCAATCTAAAATGGTTTAGGATGGCTTTATTTGTGTTCAATTCGAATCAAGTTGTCATTTAGTCCTAACTTCTAGTTCAAAACACTGTATACTACATTTTTTTACCATATTTTTGTACACACAATAGAGAACAAACAGGGTTTGAAATGAAAATCCACAAACACGATCAGATCAAAAATAGAGATCCAAGATCTACGGTCTCATTTTATTTCAGTCGATAAAGGTGCATGCTAGATAAAAAGGGATCGGAGGCCTAAATCATAAACCATTGTATTAACGATGGATAATGTGTCATATCCTTATTCATTTCAGTACACATGGGTGGTATTATCAAACCATTTTAGCTTGCCCCCAAAATTCACGAATGGATGACATCTCACACCGTGATGTAAGACAAATCAAAAATATGTCTCGTCGATATGATTCAAAGGTTTAAAAGAATAAACAATAAACCTTGAAGGTAAATGCACACGGTAAACTATGTTATGAGTATAGTAGACTCCAATTAAAGAAATCAAATTCTTCTTAGACAAATAAGTTTGGGTGGTGTTCTAATTTCTTTATTTCAAATTTGTTCTTATTGTTTAAAATAAGGATAGATGCATAAAGGTAGTCAGTCTGGTCAACCATCAACCTCTGATGAAAGATTCCTAATTGATCGTGATTGTGAAATTTTTGAAATTGTTCTATCATAGTTTGATCCTTATGAGTTAAGTAAGTTAACCTGTGGTAGATTTAGGGATTTGAATTATTAGTTACATATTTGGGACTCGAAATTGGGTAAATTCATAATTTCCCAAACCTATCTTTCTGATAAAAGGGTAGTGGTATATGAAAATGGTTCCATTATATTTGATACATGCCTATACTATGTTCTATACTATGTTTTATACATGTGTATACTATGTTCTATAAGGGAAATGCAAACAGTGAATTGGTTTTAAAAATAAACCTTCAGTTCTTGGGTATTTCATCATCACTTGTCCTTGTTGACTTCATGGTTCATCATTATAATGGCGTACAAACAATTTACGGAACAAAGAATGACATTTTTTTATTTATTTGAAATGGGGTAAGTGGCATCTTTTAAAAAGTTTGTTTATCACATATATAGTATTTGTTTCTACCTTCTTAAGGATGAATGTTATATATGTTTTGTATGTACAAACCCACATATCTGTACACACACTCTTTCTTTTATTTACCTTTAATTTTTTTTTCTACTTTCTATGCATAAATTGTACTATGCCACTTTCAATTACTTTCTAGCAGATAGTTTGGGTATGGGGAATCGAGAGTGATGCGCGNGGGGGGGGGGGGGGGGGAGGAGCCAAATGAGCTTCCACCTTCACGTGGTTGGCCCTGTTCAATAGAAAATAAATTATTCTGGAAACCAAGAGAATGTCATTCAGGTATTCCATTTTAGTCTTTCTAGAGTCTCGTACATGTTGATATGTTTGTTTATTTATTTATTTATTATTCAGTCAGATAACATTGTATTCTCTCATGATTTTTGCAAGTCTTTGCAATGGAAATCCAACGAACAACTAGCATATGTGTGATGTGGTTTTACAATATCCTACCTCATCAAGCTCATGGACACGGGTAGTTAGTACTCATTTTTCCATTTTAGTTTGTGTGTGCATAGTTTCCAAAGATTCACGTGTATTTTAACCTTTTACTAAATTATGGGCATAAATCACCCTAATGTGCATTCTTTAGGGTTTACAACAAATACACAATCATGTAACTTGTCACTTGTGAATTAACAACACCATACAATCATTTTTCTTTCTAGGGCGTGCATTTCTCATTGTGCCCTATTTTCATGCATTTTTATGCATTTTTTCCTTTATGCATTTGTTTTACATTTACAAGGCATCTTTTAGCCTTTAAACACACTAGAGGGTTTTATCTTTAAAAATGCACAAATAAAGTAAAAAAATATGTAAAATGATAAAATTGGAACTCCACAATTTGAACCACTCAATTTGGAGGTCATATGAGTCTTAGGCGTTAATTTTACAATAAGACGGTTTTACCCTCCATTTAACAAAAGGTATTGAATCTTGGTTCAAGGTAGAAGTTCTTAGTCTTCTTAAAATGCACTCCAAATGAAATATATAGATTTGGAATGTTATTAACTTCACCCAAAATCTTAGTTCACTAAATTTGGAGCTATATAGAAGCATGGACATGCATTTCCATTAGGTCACTTTATACTATTTTGGTCTCTAAATTTACAAGGTAGACTTTGCCTCTTTTACACATAAACCAATTTTATGTTTTCAAATGAAAATATAAATATGTAGACAGGTGTAAAATTATCTAAGACACCCTTAGAAACTTGAATCATTCAAATTGCAGGTATGTACAGACCTGGTCATGCATTTTTTGAATCTTGGTGTGCATTTCTACACAAATGCAAAAATTAAAGTTTAAAACAAAAAAAAAAAATGTTTTTCTCATTGAGGGATTCCACTTTAGTCTTTCTAGAGTCTCGTGCATGTTGTTATGTCTGTTTATTTATTTAATTATTATTCAATCATATAACCTTGTATTCTCTTATGATTTTTGCAGGTCTTCACTACATTATCAGACTTCTTTTTGATGTAATTCTATATGTATAGATCTATATGAACCTCTTTCTGGACTGCATGTTGGGATAGTTTTTTTTTGTTTTTGTTTTGTGGGATTATGGTTGTATATTTCCACACATGTGGAGCTTTTGGTTTGGGTTTATGGTCTGAAGTTACCTTTTGGTGCACTTTTTGTGCTCACTTATTAGTGACAAATACATGACATCATGTATTCTACAAATGTAATTTTTTTTCTCCCAAGATGAAATAAAATTTATGTTTTTTTCTGAGGAAAAAAAATGGTGTTTTTAAATGCATACATCTATTCAACACCCTCATAAATCTAAGGACACCCAAAATATGTAATTTAAACCATCAAAATATGCAATTCCATCTATTATTCCTGAGATTTGTTCTAGGCTCACAGAACAATCTGAGTCATCTCAATATAATGATAATTAATTTAATGTTGTTTTTCTTCCTTTGAATAAGAGTGAAATTTCATTAATCTAATCATCAAAAATACATATGCAATATCTCTTTCTTTAAGTATTTTATAAATAATAAAGAGATGAAAAGAAGAATAACAAAGTTGAGATATAAAGTAAGGTATCTAATTTTGATAAATATTACTTTAATTCCAATAGAATGAACATGAGATGTGTATCTAAATTATAAAACAGATTAATGAATAATAAACAAATATGCAGATGTCCACAACAGAATAGAGGAAATTATATACCTGAATAAATGTTCAATAGATAAACTACATAACTTAAACACAATAGTTTGAAAAAGATGAACTACGATAACATGAGCAACAACACATAGAAAGAACATAACTCAAAGAAATGAGAAACAAAATCTCATGTATTTGTGTAGAAAATTGATCTTCCTATTAAAAAGTATTCAATTACATATAAGGTCGAGAAGTCCTTCTTCCATTCTTCAATTATTCTTTTATAGATACAAATCATGTAACCAAATTGATTACATTTCCCTAGTATTTAGTGAAAATTACAAAAATAGACAAACTAAATCCCAAAACTTAAGGAACAAATTTGGAATCCCTAATTTTTCTCCATGTTGTTGGCCAGGTCATTGGATTTGTGCAAATTGCTTCCACTCTTGATCATAGGATATTTGCATGATGTCATTCTTCTATAAGCTTTCTCCATCTCAGTACATGCTTCATACGTTGGAGTAGTTTGAAATATATTTATCAAATTCCATAATAAAAAGAAGTCATCATCTAGAAGATAAAAAATGGTTTGACCTTTTAATATCCCAGTAGCTCCTTTGAATTTATTAATATTTTCCCTTGATGAGATCAATGATTGTTGATATTCTGGTAGAGAGAGAGAATTTCCGTTTTTACCATAGTATCCAGGTAATCCCATTTCCACCATCTTTTTATAATGGTCTTTATACCATTGCACATTTCTTTTAAGGTGAACAATTTTACTTTGAACTTGTTGAGTTAAGTTTCTTTTAGTAAGAACTTTTTCAAAATCCATAATTGTACTTGTTCTATCTTTAACTCCAATTTGGTTTAATTCCTCTTTTGTCTTGGAGCTAAGAACTCTGATGATTTTGTTTGCAACTTGAGGCTTGTCTCATAATTCTTGTTCAACCTTTGCAATGTTTTTTTCAACAGTCTTGATCAAGTTATTCTCTTCCTCCATTATTATAAATAATTTCCACATCTTATTCACATGCTCCATAATTTTATCCCAAATTAAATGTTGTTCTCCCATTAAACAAGATTTTCCAGAAAGATTTATCTTCAAAGTATCATACTCTTCCTGCAATTTTTATTTTTATCCTTGTATGTCTTTGAGTTGTCTTTAATTTTCCCCAATATGCTCTTTCAAAATATTGATCTCATTTTCATAATTTGAAATTGTCCTTCTTGATTCATCTAGTTGAATTTCTTTATAATTTAGATCAGTTAATTCCCTGGCTAATTCCTCTGAACTCCTTTCAAATGTGTCATCCAAAGATGATGAGTGTATTCCTTGTTTTAGTACTTGTGTTTGTTGTTGTAGAGAGAAAATTTGTTCATTTATCTTTGATATGACTTCAATCAATTTTTCCTTTTCCTTTTGAATGGCCAAAAGCTCAGGGGTCTATACATGAACCACATCAGACAACTTTAATCACTTTTTTAAAATAGAAATTTCATTATCTTTTTCACTTGCCAGCTTTTGAATAGGTTCTTCATTTGTAGCATCATCTCTTGTTTTAACTAACTTTTTCTCTAAATCATCTATTCTCATATGCTTCACTCTTGAACTTATTTTCTCCTACCTCAACTGTTGTTTAAGTTGATTATTTATTTTTTGCAATCTTTGTAAGATAAGGGTAGTCTTCAAAATATTTGTATTGACCATTTCCCTTGTCTAATTATGTAGGACCATTTTGTATGTTAAGGGAATGTCATCAAGATTTTAAAAAAAGTTAGATGCCTTATAATTGTCATGTCCTTGAATGCTTGGACCAAATGATTATAATATTGCCAAATTCAACCTTCCTTTTTTAAAGTCGATTCCAGATAACAATCTTGTATCTGGAGAACCTTGATTTAGCTTTTGTCTCCAAATCTTTTTAATTTGTTCATTCTTGTCTTTCATATTGTCATATTTGGTAAATGCACTGTGTCGCTTGATACATGTAGACCCTTATCCTAGTGGCTTCACGAATATCGATGGAAGAGTGTTTATTGAGTAAACAACTTCTTTTGAATCTTTGTCAATTTTCTTGTCTCGGGTTGAACTTCTTCCTCTCAACCATCATCTATGATCTCTTCAATTCTAGATTTCTTGCTTGATTGCCCTTTTTTTGTTTCCAAGTCATCTTGAATTTCCCAATTATGACTCATTTTCAATGCCTTTTCTTGTTGTAGAGGTGTGTCAATATTTACTTCTTGAGTTGATTCAGTCTCTTTTTTTATCGGTCCCTGAAGAAAATTATGTATTTCCTCCCAAGTATCCAGATTTATAATCTGTTGAAGATCAGGTTTTCTTTGATGCTTATATGTTGAAATATCAAGCTCTAGTCTTTTGTTATTAATAACCCCTAAAGGGTCATATTTCCAAGTTGTTACTTGTTCAAGTCTCAATTCTTGTAACATTGTTTCCAACACCTGCAACATTGTTCTACTATGCACAATAAAAGGTTCAATCTCCCTTTTGGGGTTAAATTTAGTCTTCTTTCTTCTGGGAATAAAATGAACCTCATCAACATTAACACTTTTCCTTATGAATTCTAAAGAAAAAACTCTCATGGTTAATAAACTTGGAAGTTTAAAATGTTTAACCTCTGCACCATACATTCTTATCTCTGTATGTTCTTTGAAAAGGAATCAGTCTCCTAACCAAGTCTCTAAGGATTCATGCAACAAATTTTTAATCTTTGGGAAAATTCTGGGGGGACTCTGCTCATGAAAATTAGTATAAACTATAGACATGAATGAATTTACATAAACAAAAAAAACCCACATTTTTAGGTTTACTTCTGACTAGGGGGTTCCAATGAATGACTGAGGCAAGCTCTCCAACTTCATTTTCAATCTCTAGGTATAAACTATAAAAGTCATTCTTTCTCTGAAAAAGGAGCAAGTAAACCAAATACGTCTGGAAACAAAAAAGATCTGTTTAAAGGAAAATGCTTATGTTATTCATGAATAGATTTTGAAATAAACCGTGCAATACAAAATTTGGCTATTATTCGTGTGGTAGGAAAGAAAATTTCTCTCAGAAATCCTAAAATAACATTGTCAATAGTTCTATCAGAGTCATAACCCAAAATTGAGAATATCATACAAATGAATTCCTGTACATTCGGTGTAAGCATATTGGTTTTGTAGGTATTTATATCATGAGAGATACAAGTATTGTCTTTCATCAAAGTTTGAACAAAAGATTGACATTCTTGGACACTTAACTGATTAAAACTAACTGCTAGGGTTTCTTCATTTATAGCTTGACCATCGTTGAATTATGAAACCCTAAGCATACGAGAAATAGAATCAGCCCTAATATCAAATAATAAAGTTCCATTCTTGTTTACTAGGCTTCTTGTGGATGCAATGTATCTTTGTGCACACCGGTGTACGAATTCTAGAAAATTATAAACTTGTGGAACAAGAAATTGAGCCAGGTTTGAACCCCAAACATTAAAAGAGTCATTCAATTTCGTATACCCAGCTTGGGCCAGATTATGCAACTCATATAGATCGGAAGAAACTTTAGGATAAAAAATCTGGGAATCTATGTCTTCTAGAAAGGTCTCTATGTTTAATAGGGTTTCTGGCTCGTTTGAGATTGATAATTTTGGCATTTTTGCTAATAGGAAAAAGGAAAAAAATGCTTTTAGCTCTTACCGAGGAAGTTGACTCTAGAAACCCTTCATTTTGTCAATGATATTTTAATTAAATATTGTTAACTGACGAAGATTCTCGTGCTTGTAACACTGACAGTCAAACACCAATGATAAAATAAATACAAAAGACCTTTTTTCGATATTTTTCTTATTTAAAACTAAAGGTGATTAAGCAAAAAAAGGAGATTATAAAATAAAATTAAATATAAAACATAATCACTTACTTACACCGACAGTTTTCAAAAAATGGAAAGCGATTTTACTTTAATTAAACTTCATTCGTTTTTAATATGCGCACTCACCTTTTGATCTATGGACTGGATTACTATTGTCAAGGTGGAGATTGTTAAATGGTGACAACAACTCAGTGATTAGGTGACAGTCATTCTTCCACATCTTGTGCAACGATATCGATCAAATCCTAGAATCTGGATGTTGTTGAAATAAGCAACTGTAAATAGAATTAGAGTGGTTTGTAACTAATGAATTTAGTTCCTTGAAATTGTGAGAGGAAGACTATAAATAATGTATACAGTGAGATGTATAGTGTGAGCCTGTTGTAACTCTCCATATTATGAACAATAAGAAAAACCGATATGCTTCTTGGTGGACGAAGCCCGAAGTTGGGCGAACCACGTAAATCCTCAAGTTTTATGTGTGATATGTTTTTGTATTATTTTCCGTTGCATATTAGTTTATGTTATGGTGGTTGCAGGGTTAACAAATGGTATTAGAGAGATTGCGTTGAAGATCATTGATGCGTTTAAATCATTGAGTTATCGTTGCATTGAAGATCATTGATGCGTTGAAATCACCGAATTATCGTTGTGTTGATATCGATTGCGTTGAAGTTCATTGTTGCGTTGAAGATTATTGTTGCATTGATTGCGTTGAAGCTGAGTTGAGATACTTGAAGGGAGCACTACTTCCAAGGTCAATGTTGGGGTCTCTGCATGATGGGAGCATCGATTTAGTACTTCTCTTACGAAATTCGTGTTTTAAAAAACAACGTCGGTCTAACTGCAGGAAGAGAGCGTCGATACAAAATTTGCATGTTTTTTAAAAGGTGCGAATGGTTGAAAGGTTGAATGGTATGAATATTTTAATGGTTGAATGGTTGAATGGTTGAATGGTATGGTGCGAATATTTTGTACATAATGGATATTAAATATTTTTTTAAAGAGTTGAACTTCTGTGGATTTGGTAAAAGGCTTTATCAAGGTATAAAATATTTTTTAAATATTTTTAAAACCTTTTCACCATTAGTTTTGGGTTCAATATTTAAGCATGAGGTTATTTTTCATATAAAAGGGGCTTGGTTGTATAAGCAGTGGTTTTTTGAGTTTTTTCTTCTGCTAATGACGAAAACTCAGAGTGTTAAGTTTGAAATCGAGAAGTTCAATGGAAAAAACAATTTTGAGATCTGGAAGGTCAAGATGCATGATTTTCTCGTGCAACAAGGTGTGGTGAAGGCACTTTTGGAAAATTCAAAGAAACCTATGACCATTTCATATGAAGAGTGGGAAGAGATCGATGCAAGAGAATTGAGTGCCATACATATGTGTTTGGTCGATGATGTTCTGTTCAACATTGTTATGGAGAAGACAACAGTCAGTTTGTGGACAAATATGGAAAGCTTGTATATGACGAAATCCTTGATGACTAGGATCTTCTTGAAAAGACAATTGTACATTTTGTGCATGAAGGAAGGTACGAAAATAGTTGATCATTTAAATACTTTTAATACTCTTTTATTCCAATTGACTAGCATGGGAGTAAAATTCGAATCTGAAGATAAGGCGATTACATTATTATGTTCTTTGCCTGAGTCATGGGATCATTTTGTTACCTCTATTAGTTTCATTTCAACATAAATTATTGAGTTTGATGTTATTGTTGGAGCTTTACTGTCTAAGGCCTGAGGAAAGAGGACATGTTCAGAGGGATTTCTCTCGGTCAAAGTCGAAGGGAAAGAAGAGAAAGTTAAGTGATGGTTTTGTGGCAAATCTAGACACCTGAAGAAGGATTGTTGGAAGCGACAACAAGCCTCCAAAGAAGACCTCCAAAAGAGATGAAGGAAGAAAACACAACCGAAACAAGTTCAACAACAAGTTCAGGTATGATTGATTAAGTTTTAACAATTGGTATTGTTTCACGTTATGATCAATAGTGGTTATTAGATTCTGGTGCTTCAAATCACATGTGTCTTCGTAGACACTTGTTTATTACTTACCAATCTATAGATGATGGAATTTTTTACATGAGAAATGATATATCATGTAAATTTGTGGGAATTGGTAGCATTCGAATTAAGAGGTTTGATGGATCTGTTAAGATACTAACTAATGTGAGACATGTACCTGAGCTAAGGAAGAATCTAATCTCTTTGGCAGTCTTGGACACTGGAGGATATAAAATTATTGTTCAAGGTGGATTTATGAAGGTCTACAAAGGAATCTTATTGTTCATGAAGGCAAAGAAGGTTGGAAACTTGTTTCTGTTAGAAGGAAGAATTGATTCATATCACGTGACAATTGTATATGAGAATGACAGTGATTTCGTTCGACTGTGGCATCAACAGTTGGGCCATATGAGCAAAAGAGAATTGAAGGTATTATCTGATCGCAAGTTGCTTCCTAGTCTAAAGTCATTAAAGTTAGATTTCTGCAAGCACTGCATTTATGGAAAACATAATAAGCAGAAATTTAAAACTAGAAGACACACCAGTAAGGGAATCCTTGACTATATCCATTCTAATGTTTGGGAACCATCCTCTACTATTTCGTATGGAGGATCATCACACTTTGTTACTTTTATAGATCATTTCTCTAGGAAGGTGTGGATCTATATGTTGAAGCGAAAGGTTGATGTATTTACAGTTTTCAAGCAGTTTAGAGCTTTAGTGGAAAAGAGCACTGGTAGATCCATTAAATGTTTAAGAACTAATAATGGTGGTGAATTTACGTCAATGGAATTTGAGAACTATTGCAAGGAGTTTGGTATTGATAGGCATAAACCCACTACATATACTCCTCGGCAAAACGGAGTTGTTGAATGCATGAACATGACTCTTCTAGAGAGAGCAAGGAGTATGTTAAGTAATGCCAACTTATAGTAGGAATTGTGGGCAGAAGCAGTAACTATAGCTTGTTATATGGTGAATCGATCACCATCAACAACAATTGAGTGCAATATTCCTGAAGAGATATGGAAAGGTCACCCTTGTAATTATTCTAATCTTAAAGTTTTTGGTTGTGAAGCCTATGCTTTAATTCTGAAACATCAGCGTTCTAAATTAGATCCAAAATAAATAAATAAAAGGCTTATATTTTTTGGATATGGTGATGTTATTAAGGGGTATAGGTTGTGGGATCCTACTGCCCACAAGATCACCATTAACAGAGATGTAATATTTTATGAATCATCACTCATCAAATCAAATGTAGATGGTCAAATAAAATAGGTAGAAGTACCGAAATATCAATGGATTTAGATTGAAACTCGTTCAACTACGAATGAAAGTGAACATGAACAATTTTTTGAAGAAGTTCATGAAGAGGTTCTTGCAAAGAAAAATATGGATGATGATGACAATCAACAGATTGTGGATGAGCCACAAACTTCCCTAAGGAGGTCTACATGGGTCACAATTCCTCCAAGAAGGTATGATGCTTTTGTTTCATCAGTTTCTTTAAGTACTAATGATGATGAAACTTCGTGCTATTAGGAAGCTGTGGAGGGTTCTAACAATGAAAAATGGAAAGAATCAATGAATGCTTTAACGACGAATGCTACATGGAACCTGGTAGAACTTCCAAGAGACAGGAAAACTGTAGGTTGCAAGTGGGTCTACAAGATGAAGAAGGGTGTTGATAAGTTAGAATGGTACAAAGCAAGGTTGGTTGCAAAAGGATATTCTCATAAAGAAGGTATTGACTTTCATGATATTTTTTCACTAGTTGTTAAAATCGTTTCAATTCGAAGTATGTTAGCATTGGTTGCATTACTTGATTTGGAGTTGGAGCAACTAGATGTTAAGACTGCTTTCTTACATGGATATTTGGATGAGGATATTTACATGGAACAACCTGAAGAGTTCGTTCATAATCACAACAAGAAATTTGTTTGCAGGCTCAAGAAATCATTGTATGGTCTGAGGCAGTCGCCTAGACAATGGTACAAGAAATTTGACTCTTTCATGATGAGCCAGAATTATAAAAGGAGTGAGTATGATCATTGTGTTTACTTTAAGAAATTGAATAATGGCATATTCATTAACTTAGTATTGTATGTTGACGATATGCTTTTAGCAAGTAAAAGCATAACTGAGATCAACAAGTTAAAGGCTCAAATGGCTAGGACGTTTGATATGAAAGATCTAGGAGAAACAAAGCAGATTTTGGGCATGGATATATTCAGAGACAGAAGGAATAGTAAGCTTTTGTTGTCACAACAGAAGTATGTCGAGAAAATACTTTTGAGGTTTGGTATGAACAATGTGAAACCAGTTTTTGTACATTTCGCTTCCCATTTTAAGCTTTCTTCAAGTTTATGTCCTAGTACAAGCGAAGAAAAGGAACATATGTCTCGAATACCATATGCTAATGTAGTAGGAAGTTTAATGTATGCAATGGTTAGTACAAGACTAGACATTTCACATGCAGTTGGGGTTGTTAGCAGATATATGGAAAATCTAGGTAAAGAGAACTGGGCAGTAGTGAAATGGGTGCTTGGGTATCTGAGGGGCACAAGTGATTACTGTATCACCTATAACGGTGGTTGTGAGTTAGTTTGTGGATATGTTGATTCTGATTTTGCATGTGATTTGGACAAAATGAGGTTAACTTCAAGATATGTCTTTACTCTTGCAGGTGGAGCTATTAGTTGGATGTCAAAGCTACAAAGCATTGTTTCTTTATCCACTACAGAAGCAAAATACATAGTTGCTTCACATGCTTGGAAAGAGGCAGTTGGTTAAAAGGTTTGTTTGGTGAGTTTGGAAGGATGCAAGACAAAGTAAAACTACTTTATGATAGTCAAAGTGCTATTCACTTGGCCAAGAATCCAACCTACCACAATAAAACTAAACATATTCCTACTAAGTACCATTTTGTAAGACAGGTCATCGATGAAGGTGGAGTTTCTCTTGAAAAGGTTCATACAAAAGAGAACTGCGTAGACATGTTTACAAAACCAGTACTTTTAGAGAAGCTAGAATGGTGCTTGGCTTCTCTTGGCTTGCAGAAAAGGTGATGAACAAAAGAAGGAGAAAGGTATCAGGTTAATTGTTGTCAAGGTGGAGATTATTAAACGGTGACAACAACTTAGCGATTAGGTCATAGTCATTCTTCCACATCTTGTGCAACGATATGGATCAATTCCTAGAATCTGGTTGTTGTGGAAACAAACAACCGTAAATAGAATTAGAGTGGTTTGTAATTAATGAATTCAATTCCTTGAAATTGTGAGAGGAAGACTATAAATAATGTATACAGTGAGATGTATAGTGTGAGCCTATTGTAACTCTCCATATTATGAACTATAAGAAAAACCGATACCCTGCTTCGTAAACCTAGCCCAAAGTTGGGCGAACCACGTAAATCCCCGAGTTTTATGTGTGATTTGTTTTTGTATTATTTCCCACTGCATATTAGTTTATGTTATGGTGGTTGCAGGGTTAACAATTACACACGCCCTGTCACCATATCACAATAAGGTTATTATATATAGATCTAAAGTTAATTCATAAAAATATATATTTACAAATTCCTAAAATAATAATTTATTTACAAATAGAAATAACAAACTAATAATAATAATAATAATCTATTTTTAAGGTCATGACCAAGCCACACCAAATTGGTGTATGAGACCCCCTTGTTTGTGGGACAAGGAAACCCCTCTACCCATAGATTTCACTGATAAAGTCTACGGAGGTATACATACCCTACCCCCTATTAAACCTAATAAAATGAAAAATATATAAAAAAATAATAATAATACAATATTCCAAAAAACAATAAAAATATTTTGAATTAAAACAAAATATTTTTCTTACAAAGTAACCAAAAACTAAGACTAATCTAAATAAAACAAAATTAAAAATCTACCAAGGAACCAAAAACTAAGACTAATCTAAATAAAACAAAATTAAAAATCTACCAAGGAACCAAAAACTAAGACTAATTTAGCTAGCACAGCCGCTAACTCGCAGTTGAGAACGCAGAAAGGGCGGACAGCTGAAATTCGTGGTGAAAATGAAACGTGCACAGAAAATGAAACGCACATGCAGCCAGAAAATGAAACGTCTGGACAGTTGAAGAAATTTAAATGGTAATCTGAAAGGTTAAAGGTAAATGTTAAAAAGTAAACAGGGTAACGGATGCATTCAGAAATACAAGGAAGTTATGAAGAGTAAATCACATTCATTGATTTGGGAGGACGACTAAAAATATGCCAGCATCTTCAATTGTTAACCATCAGATTAGAATTTTATATTAAAAACTGATTAATTGTGCTCATTGTCAATAGATATACGCCTTTCGGCGTAAATATTTTTTTATGAAATTTTATTTAAAATTTTATTCTATGACATATCATGGTTCTCAATTTCCATCATTTTTCCAACCGATGCGTAGAAAATCTGCAACTACGAATTGACTCGCTAAATCTCAATAGCAGGAGAAGATTCTACCGATTTATGAAAGTAACCATTTCGACCAGCTAAATCTTAATACCAAGAGAAAGAAAACTTCTGTCGATTTATGACATTTAATCGACATTTTTAGTTTGTGTGGGCAGGAAAAGACACAAAAGAGAAGACAATTAAGTGATTGCTGCTCCCGAGAATTATAAATAACAGCGTTGGGAAACATACCAAGAAAATTAGACACAGAAAAATAACTGTGTGCTGTGTTGGGCGGAATGTTCCAGACGCTTCCACTGCGAGTTTCGACGACTATGTTTTCCGTAGGCATTGCGAAATATCTGAGTAATGGCGTTCACAGTTAGGCTATTGAAACTTGAAATAATCATTGAATTCAAACTTGCGTGGCCTCACGCGTAGGCAATTGGGAAGCGTCTTGGTCCGACAAAATCTGTCATAGATCGGATCTCGATGATTAGGTGTATACTTCTTGATTTTTTGCGGTTCGGTAAAGTTTCACCTCAGTTTTTCGTATTTTATGAATTTTAATTATTATTTTTTATGTCAGCTAAAAAATTTTGGTCAAAGTGTTTTTATTAATAAAATAAGATTAGAACTTTTAATAAAACTCTAGAAAAAGATTAAGTTTGTCTACTCTTTAATATATTTCCTAGAGCATGAACACTAATTACATATAAAATGGATATGAGACATCATGGATGGAAGTAGTTTAAATAGTTTAAGCTGTTTAGGTTTTTGTTTATTTTTGGACTATTTTTATTTGAAATTCAGTTAGAAATTGTTTGAATTGCAGATTTAAATCTGCATTATTTGTGTGATCTATAGATTTTTTTAGGGTATTGAATTTATTTATGTATTTAAAAATGGATTTTAAACAACAAAAAAATTTGATTGAATCAATAATTTTATTTTCGTATTCCCATGATGTTATTCTAAATAGAAAAAAACTTAAATCATTCAAACTACTTCCTATCATACACATTTTATTCACTTAAGTAGTTTAGATATTGCTTCCACCATATTTTTTTAGATTTTATGTTGCTACAAATGTTTCTATAACTATTGCTACTATCTAGGAGATAGTCTCTCATAGTTCTCACTAAAGAAGTTACCATGAAACATTTTTGTGAAAATGGTTGTTTACTATATGGTAAGCCCAATTCTATCTCTTCAAATTAAATCTAGGAGAACTACAATTTCTAATGTTTGAAGTATGCCATCAAGGTGCAGATGTAAGATGAAAGCATGTTATTATCACCTAAACAATTAGGTGTCATTGTGACCGTTGTAGGGATTTGTAGAAGAGTCGAGAAAAAGTTGTTATCATAGAAAAACTTGCAAAAATCAAATCTACAATCATGGAGGAAAGAACAAAGATGTAATGCATTTTTATTAAGGTAATATAAATGAACTTAAAGTTTTACATCATATGGAAATTTGGATGGTTGGTGGTTCAAACTCCAAAATTTCAAAGGTTTGGAGTTATAACACTTGGTTGCTTGATAGAAGGGGGTATATGGATAGGTTGCTTGATAGAGGGGGTATATGGATAAGTGATAGGGGATGCTTTTAGCTTTTGTAAAAGAGGAGGTTTATGGATGAGTGAAGGGGTAAGAAATTTCAAAGCATAGTTTTGTTGAATGTAATGGAGTTTAAAAAAATAGATTTATAAAATTATATTATAGTTTAATTTTAAATACTTAATTATTTAATTATTATGATATATTCTTTATAATTGATTAATATTATAATAACTTATAAAATTAAAAATAAAATAAAATTGATTTTTTTTTTTAATTTAAATTATAAATGAAAAAGTAATCTCTCAGCATCTCTAAATTCAAAACATTTTTTTATCATAATCTTTAAGCCAATGTTCTTTCAATGGAATAATCCCACTACATCACTAAGCTCAAAACATTTTGTTATCATAGAGAATAGATTAATCTTTAGTCATTGTTCTTTCAAATTTTCTAAATCAATGTCCAAACCTCTCTAGTGACAATGGCAAATTTATTAAAGTCATTATAGCTAGCAATTACAATGATTATTTGGAATAGGTGTTTTCAACTAGCATGACACTTAAATAGATGCATGATGTTTTGTAAGTAGTAAACAATTTATATTTAATTTTATTTAGGGGAAAGAATTTTACTTAGAGTATTTTAAATATTTATTTTTATATTTGTTTAATATATTTTTTTCATTAAATTTACTTAAAATTGGATTAATAATTATTTATTTATTCATTCGAAAAACAATTTAAATAATGAAAAGTTATAATTTCATTAAAATTTGCATAGTCATAGTCATATTACAAGGATGATTGTTCGAAAATATCTAAAAAGTAAAAATTATAGACTTTTTTCAATTGTTTGGGATTTTCATCTAAAAAAATATATGTAAAGTTTCAACTACCCATAAACTTTCTAATTAAATCTTTGGTACAAAACCAATGACTATTTATTGATTCTTCTAAATCTTAAAGAAAAAAAACAATCTTCCTTTCCTACTTTATCAAAATGTCTCATATTTCAATAAAAAAAAATTATGTTTAAAATTTGTATTTATATTAAAAAAAAAAAATCTCCCTTTCCCACTTTATCAAAATGTTTCATATTTCAATAAAAAAAATTATGTTTAAATTTTGTATTTATGTTAAAAAAGGAGAGGCCATCTTACCATTATATTTTTAGATTATACATATATTTATTTTTAAAAGTATTTATTATTATTAAATGGTAATGAAATTTATTTTTAAACATTTATTATTAAAAATAATATTGAAATAAATATCATTTCTAAGAGAACTTTTACCATATAAAAATAAATATTTAAATTAGAAAAACCATTTCAAGACGTTGAAATATCAAACTTATTAAAGCATTTTTGAAAAACAGCATCGGTGCTTACCTCACTTCTTTTATTATAAAAAGAACAGTTCAAACGATTACATGGTCTCTATTTATTGCGACTTCTTGCTTGATTGTTTCCTTACGGACTATCTGACAACAAATATAATTTAAATAAGGTTCTCTAAATATCTTCGTTAAGACAAATGAATCCATTTGGCCACGCTCGGAATTCCATTGTTGACCACGAATACCGTGTAGTAGCCGGGCGGTGCTGCAACGGAGCTTGGAGGTGCAGTAACTATAGCAATATATATTCCTT
>ML782418.1:269945-284006 GCA_009831015.1 Picea engelmannii
TAGTTGGATTCAGTTATTGCTTGAGGACAAGCAATATTCCGGCAGGGAGGACTGTAATGTCCCCATTTTGGGACATTATAACATTACAACATTTCAGAGTGTTATGCCTGCCCGAGTAGCCAGATAGGGGTGACAGAGAATTCGGGAGATATTGAGGGGTTTATTTGGACCCGACTTGTATCGTTCATCATCAGGATCCATTCCGCACAGCTGGGCTTTGGTTTCATTGCATTCCAACGATTTCCGTAATTTTGAGTTATTATGGGTCATATCTTAATTAAATTCACTAAGAAGGTCATAATGGGCATATTACTTGGAGAAACATCTTAGTGTAATAGCTCATCAGAATCAGGAGGAAAAGTATTACAAGATGATGAGAAGTGACTTCCAGTGGCCGGAGAAGCCATCAGGATGGATAAATCACTTTTTACAGACAAAATGATTAATTAATTAATTAAGTGATATAATCAAGGAATAATAAAATAAAGTAAAAGTCACTTGGAGGGAAAAGGTCAACAACGAATTAGGGTTTCGGGAAGCTATAAAGGAAGGGTAAAGCAACCTAATTCATTATGCATTGTTATGATTTGATGTTGAGACTTCCGAGAGGAGGAGGAGAGCCAACCTTACTGTTTTGTGGATTTCTAGAGGAAACCACCACCATTGATCGATTTCGGTGTTGAGAGACACACCCTATCCCATCGGAGATACCATCCAGGTATTTCACCGTTCATTTCAGGAGAGTTTATTGTGGAGGGCGCAAGTCATTTTGAGGGTTTAGAGATCTGCAGTAGACCGTTGTCTTGATTGCAGATTCATTCCGACCCAGTAGAGATCCAGCCAGGGTGCTTCCAATGAGCCATTCATCATCAGATTCTGACGATGGAATCTTGCAGATCAATCCATCTGGCCATTTTGGGTGCAGTCATTCTGGACAGACATTTGGCATTGCATGCAGGTGTTCCCTATCAGATCCGACCAAACCCTTTCGACCCATTTCATCATTGGACGAGACGATCGTTTTGAGCTATATAGCGGCCGATTCCGACGGTGGAATACTTTGGGGCGCATCCAGTGCCCAAGGAGGGGTGAAAACCCCCCAGGGGTCCAGATCCAGTGCCATAGAGGTCCAATCCGAGTTTCAACAGACATTTATTCCAGTGTAGAGGCCAGGGCGCATTGATTGGAACAGTTTCGAGCCCATTCTGACGGTGGATTCTTTAGATCGAGTTTTCCAGCTGGTAGTGGTTACCGTGTTTCTCCGGGATCGCTCATTTTTGCCTATCTATCCGTGCATGCAACAGATATGTTGTCTTCTTACGGTCATGGGCATTTCTTTTGTTATTTGATTGTATCCCAGTACAGATCCAGGAGATCTGACTGACGTCTAGACTCTATATTTTCAGTAGGCTATTTGTATTCCCATGCATGCACTATTATTATTCATGATATTGAACAGTTGACATTCTATACTATTGCATGTGTCTTTTTATGATTGTTAAACCTTCATTATGCAACATGCACTTGTAATAAATGACATGCAACCATAATAACCAACATGCAAACACTATAACTGAAGAACATCTCAATCACCCAGCTAAAACGCATCCAGAAACCCTAGTGTATCAGATCTGCATGCCAGAGCAGTAGAACAGTAGCAAATATCTTGATCAACTGGATCAGGGATATTTCAATCTCACATGTTAGATCAAGGACTGGTGGAACCCTAAAGGCGATTATGAAGTCCAGCTAAGTTCCAAGGGTTTTTTCACAATAATCATGTACAACCTCGAAGACAAGGACAGAATCTTCGACAATGGACCATACTTCTATAAATCAACGGGATTGTTTCTGCGATTTTGGACAGACAGATTCAGCCCGGAGAAGTAGGACTTCACAAGAGCACTAGTGTGGATTCATCTATACTCATTGCCCCAGGAATTCTAACTGGAAGAAATACTCATGGGCATCGGAAACACAGTGGGATGATACATAAAATCTTTGGAGGCTATAAAGATGAGAAAGTACACCTCATATGCCCACATCTGCATCTATATGGACATCTCAAAGGCCCTGCCAGGATCTATCACGCTAGAATATCAGGATGACGATTGGAACCAAACAATCGATTACGAACACATCCCCTTTCATTGCAGGAAGTGCCACGAGCACAACCACCTATTCAAAGACTTCCCTCTGAATGCTACAACAACCAAGGCTAACGAAAGCAAGCAAAAGGATGGCTTCGCCAATGTCACAGGCAGGTGGAAAAATCCACCAAGGAAACAAAACTAGAGCACGATTCCAAAGATCCCAACTAAAAACTCCTATGAAGTTTTGAATCAGCTGCCAGAAGAGAACGAAATACAGAACCCCCATCAGAAAAAAAACGCAGGCGAAGGGCAAAAGTACCGAAGCACCAAACACAACCCAATCAAAGGAAACAACCCATGCAACACAAACAGGCACAGACAGAGATACCACCATGCTCATGGATGAAATGGATCTGGCAGACATAGATCTGGAAAAGCTGGAGGAAGCCCTTAACCAAAAAGACCTACAACATATCCCAGTAGATCAGCTCCGCAAAGTTCATAAAGTGTTCACCAACTCTACAGCGGGATCTACAGCCAGACTGGGTATTATTGTAGATCCAGGATCAGAACCCAAGAGAGTAACCAAGGAAAACAAAAGAAGGGGACACAAAACAACCCACCAACTTATTAAAGAGGCAGGGCACCTGATGATCAACTCAGGCCAGATACATAGGTTATTGGAGGGATACCTCTACCCTCCTCCACCTTCCTCATGATGAAGACAATTACTTGGAATATCATAGGGCTCAATGGTAGATCCAAGCAAAGGATCCTCTGAGAATGTATTAAAGTTGAAAACCCATATGTCCTACTTTTGAAAGAAACTAAGTGTGCAGGGCAGGAAGCTGAAAATATCTTCCGACGAATCTGGAGAGGTTTTGATTTCTTTCACCAAGATTCAGTGGGAGCCTCCGGAGGACTAGACATTCTTTGGAATCCACACACAGTCTCTCTGCAACAACCCTTCTCCACGACCGACACTCTAACGGCTTACTTCACAGTCACAGGATCTACTAAGGAAGGAGCCATCACAAATGTCTACGATCCGCAGACTGCCCAAGAAAAGGAGAGCTTCATGCAAATTCTACAACATGTCAAAACTCTTTTACCTACGCCACACTGGATCGTCGGCGGCGACTTCAATATGATCCTGACGCTGGAAGATAAAACTAGAGGAACAAAATGGCTGGAGCAAGACAGCGGTAAGTTCAAAACCCTAATAGAGCAACTAAATATGGTTGATATAGAAACCCGAAATGGAATCTTTACCTGGTCCAATCGAAGAACAGGACACCAGCATGTATCCTGTAGATTAGATCGCTTTCTCATAGATGAAGGCCTTCTTGAGGGCGATCAGTCAATGGAAGCAAACATAATGCCAAAATCAGGGTCGACCACTGGCCTATTGTCTTCCTCCTGGACCCGAGTATCACCCCCAGACCCAAACCCTTCCGCTTTGAAAAGTTTTGTCTCTCCCACCCAAACTTCCACTAGCTGGTTCACACCTGGTGGGCCCAGGTGGAAATAGATCATGGTACTCACATGTATAAATTCCAGCAATGCGTCAAGAACTTCAAGCAACAATTGAAGAGATGGAACAAATCCACTTTTGGAAATATCTTCCAAAGGTAGAAGGAGATAGAGTGCAAACTCGAAGACCTACAACGAACCTTCATCTCAGGAAGCAGAACTCCAGACCTAGTGAAGGAAGAGGAGCAACTACAAGCAGAAATGGAGGTATGTAGAGAGCAAGAAGAAATCCTTTGGAGGTAAAAATCCAGGGTTCAATGGCTTAAAGAGGGGGAGCGAAATACAAAATTCTTTCACAAAGCAATGACACACCGAAGACACATCAATCGTATCACTTAATTGGGGGACTCTCAAGGCATCCTGATAAGAGATCATGACCAAATCGTGGAGGAACTCAACTCTTATTACAAAGATCTCCTCACAGAGACCAATATCAATAGGGAAGAAGCAATCCAGAAAATAACCAAGCACATACCCCATTGGTTACCCCTGAGCAAAACAGAGCACTGTTAAGGCCAATCACTCAGGCTAAAGTGGACACAACAGTAAAGGAAATGCCCTTAGGGAAAGCACCAGGTCCAGATGGCTTCACCATGGACTTTTTCCATCACTGCTGGGACATGATCAAGGAAGACGTCTGGCTGCGGTAGAAGAATCAAGAACCTCTGGACAAGTACTCTCTGCACTCAATGCAACGTTCATCACTCTAATCTCCAAGGAGGAGCATGTCACTCACCCAAAGAAGTTCAGACCAATCTCTCTCTGCAATGTCGTATATAAAATAATCACAAAGGTTATTGCCACTTGCCTCAAACCGTTCCTACCTTTCATTATCTCCAAAGAGCAAGTCGACTATGTAGAAGGACGATAAATCATGGACAATGTCATTTTGGCCAATGAGGTGATCCACTCTCTGAAAGCAAGCAAAACACCAGGTATGCTTATTAAACTCGATCTCTCAAAAGCCTTCGATAGATTAAGTTGGAAATACTTGCGATTAGTGTTGGAGTCCTTTGGCTTCGATAAACTCTGGGTCAATTGGATTCTCAAGCTCACCTCCTCATCCTTTTTATCCATTCTAGTCAACGGGACACCCTCCTAGCCCTTCCATTCCACCAAGGGAATCAGACAAGGCGATCCTCTCTCCCCCTTCCTCTTTGTGCTTATGGCAGAAGGACTAGGTCGTTATCTCAAAGAAGTGGTTCTTAAAGGATCCCTCAAAGGACTGCCCCTTCATAACCTCCACCTGGCACCCTCGCACAGGCAGTTTGTCGATGACACCCTACTTATGAACACCCCTACCGTCTGAGAGGCTACAAAGCTCAGCTCAATTCTCTCTGACTTCACAAAAGCCTCGGGCATGCTTTTAAACCTAGACAAATCCAAACTCTACTTTT
Organism: Picea engelmannii; assembly: GCA_009831015.1. Lineage (NCBI taxonomy): Eukaryota > Viridiplantae > Streptophyta > Pinopsida > Pinales > Pinaceae > Picea > Picea engelmannii. Next base: position 274,969 of record ML782418.1, read on the forward strand.
TCAACACGTCAGCCATGGTTCAGAATCATCTTTCAAGACTTCTAGGCATTTCTAAAAGCTCCCTTCCTTCCATTTACCTAGGCATACCCCTCACTAGAGAGCCAACACGATCCATTTCATGGGACAACCTGCTCCTGTCTATCACCAACAGGATGAATAGCTAGACCTTTAGACCTCTTAATATTGCTGCCAAACTTGTACTTCTCAAGTCAATCCTGCAAGCACTACCCACCTACCTCTTCACTTCTTTGACAGCGCCTATTTCGGTCATTCGGGCAATCAGGAGCCTCCAACGGAATTTCCTGTGGCATGGAAACCAAGACAATAAAAAGTGGGCACTATTTGGATGGGATAAACTTTGTAAACCCAAAAAGTTTGGAGGACTGGGACTACGTGATCCGGGAAAGCTTAATCAGTTCATCGGGGCCAAAATGTGGTGGAGATGACAGCAGCATCCGACAGAACTTTGGACGCGAATCTGGAAACAAAAGTATGCCCCGAACACACAGCCTGACCAATTAATTAGATTCAATGAACATATCCAGGGATCCAATATATGGAACATTGCCTGGCAAAATCACCCTCTTATCCAGAAGCATGCTTTTTGGAAAGTGAGAAATGGGGAAAGTGCACTCTTCTGGTAGGACTCATGGCAACAACTACCCCCTCTCAGTGACTTGGAAAGCCTCAATCCTCTCAAACAAAGGTTACACCCGAATATCTACAGGAAAGTTAAAGACCTCTGGAATCCAACTCACAGATGCCAACCCTCGAGACAATGGAAAATAGAGCGAATAGAATTACAGCTCACGGATGATATCGACCTTCTACCCTAGCAAGAATGTGCAATGCATCAGAAAATACCAATCAAAGAGGGACCGAACATCCTTCGATGGGGCCACTCTATAACATGTATTTTCTCAGTTAATGAAGCATACTACCTACAGGGAAACTACCACAACCAAAGCCTCGAAATAATCTGGAGTAAAATCTGGCAAAGCATTCTTTGGCCCAAAGTATCCATTTTCCTTTGGCTCACAACTCAAAACCGTATCCTCACGTGGGATAATATTTTAAGGAAAGGCTTTATAGGTTTCTCTAGATGCACCCTATGTCAACAAAGAGAGGAAAGCATGGAACATCTCTTCAACAATTTCTACTACAGTCAATAGATCTGGGATTGGGGGGCCCAAGCTATGAAACGCTCCAACAGAAACCGAGGTAGCATCAGGGATACGATCGCTAACTAGGAGATGATCTCCTTCCATAATCCAATTCACCTTATGGGCAATCTGGAAAGAGAGAAACAAGCGAATCTTCCACTCAAAAACTTCCCTTCCCACTATTACGTGGGAGAGGGTTAAGAAGTTAACTCGAGAAACAGTCCATAGCAAACCTTGGCACGATGAAGACTTGCAATGCATTCCCGAGGAGGAAAACATACTTAGAAGCTGGGACATGCAAATTCGCGTGCAAACTCAAGTGAAGACTAAAGGCAGACGAGCCAACAGCCCCACGATATGGACCCCACCTCCATCAGGCTTCATCAAGCTAGACTTCGATGGGGCCTCCAGGGGAATCCCTGGACCAACATGTTTCGGCTCCGTCCTTCGGAACCACACTGGTGGGATCATTCACCTGGTGGTTGGCTTTTTGGGTGAGAATACAAACAATGTTGCGGAGCTTATAAGCCTTGTCAGAGGACTCCAAGTTGCCATCCAAAGCCATTATCATCAAGTCATCGTTGATGGAGACTCTCAAATCATCATCCAACTCATCTCCAAAATCCTGCATGGCGAACATCCTAGGTGAATCTCCCCCAGCTGGAGACTTTCAGGCCTTCTGGAGGATTTTGGAGCCCTCATCCACCCCAATCTCACTTTAATCCCTTCTCATGTGAAACGAGAAGCAAACAAAGTAGCGGATCACTTGGCGAATACTGGAGTTGATACCAAGTCAGAACTCATACATTGGCAAGCCCATCTCTCTGACAATACAGATCTCTCAAGGTGATGCAGAGACCTCGCGAACAGAGACACCTCAGCCCCGGATGGGGTGACACACGTCAACGCCTTGCCACATGGCTCAGCATCAAGCCATAGCTTAAATGTTGTAGGCCGCTCCCCATCCCTTCAACATTTACGATGGTAGCAGGCCATTACAACCGCTATACGGAGGCAGTGTAACACCCTGTTTCCCCCAGTTTGTAAATATAACTAGACTGGTCGAGGACTATGGAAAACTCATAAGTATGAACATGTGATGTAAATGGACCTACAGAAAGAGGTCAATGAATGTAAATAACATTCTGAATTTATTGCAAGACTGCTGATGAGGGGATGTGCAGAAAAAGAGACCACGATGGTGGTGGAAGGCACCTGAAAAGGTTGCGATAACTTCCACCGAGAAGTAAATACCGTATTTGGACTCCACTGGCCCGGAGTACCAAAAGCGGCTTGTTGGCCCTGAAATTCAATGCTTCACAGGCTGGTAGGCAGATGGCTTGATGAGGGATGGGATGGTAAACCGCCCATTCGTAGAGCCGTTAGGCCTGATCGGTGCGAGGGTAATCGTGCCACACGCAACCTCGCGAGAGGATAAGGCATATAGCAGAGACGATTGAGAGGGCAGACGCAAGGGGAACTCATGCTAATGTCCGTATAGGTCCATACAATTGATAGATGATGTCATGCTAACGTCAACAGGGTCACATGAAATCACGAGAGGTTTCCACGTGTCACTCATTTTTGGAATTTTCAGGCGTTAATGTGGACCAACAAAAAAGTGCCACATGTCATTCGTATGGATGATGTGGCATCTGTAAGATGACGTGGAAGGTATAGGTGGTAGGTGACTGGATGTTGACATGGAAAGTACAGGTGGAAGGTGACTAGGTAGTGACATGGTAGGTTTTTGACACATGCAAACAAGTGGACCAATCAGAGAGTGCCACGTGGCACTCTTTGATTGGCCAATTTGGCTAAGGGAGAATAAAAATTGATGGGGGGTCAAAGGGAATAGAACCCTCGACCTCCCATGGAATCTGAGAATATTTCATAGTCTTAAATTTGTGCCTCCTACCATTATGCCATATGGTTGGTTATTTAAAACAAACAAACAAATATTATTTAATATTAATTCAATGCAGCCCAAGAATAAAGGGGCTCGGTAAGATAAAGGGGAATTTCCTGTGGCATATTAAGGACTAGTAAGATTATCCCATGTTTCTACATTTTAATATAAATTTTCATCCTTAAAATTATCCTTGGTTTTTAGACTTCCCAAAATTGACCCAAAAGAAGCTCGCCCAACTCTGTTCATTGAATCCACCTCAAGGAAACACAAGTCCTCCCATGTGGAGTGACTTGGCTACTTGAGGGAGATCGCCCCTCTTTGTTTAAGCCTGCCTCAGAACTGTTGTTAAGAACCAAATATCAATATAGCATAGAAAAACCTCAGAATAAGTACTCAACGCCTTGAAAAAGAGAGAATTTCATATAATAAGCCTCTTCGAGGGGGAAACCTCCTTTTACCCCACATAAATGTTCAAGTACAAGATGATTCCAAATGAAAATGTCTCCTTGGTATATATAGGAGACTAGGAGGTCTAATTACAACTAATGGAATAAATCTGACATAAATAAAATAACATTACTAATGTAATATGCTCCAATTAAGGGGTAATGAGCCAAGATTAGGGCTTAACATGCCCCTCCCCTTGATACAAGTGTTGTCCGCAATGCTTGAGTAACTCTGGATGCTTCTGTATAAAAGACTCATATTCCCAAGTGGAATATCCAGTCGGTAGTTTCCTCCATTTAATGAGATACTCTGAAATGGATCTATTCCTCAGCTGGCGAATTCTTGTGTAAGTGATGGCTTCAGGATCCAATATGATTTTTCATTCCTCGTCATGTTCTGGCAATATATTTTCAACTGGGATCTTGTCGCCTATAACCTTCTTTAATCATGAAACATGGAAAACTGGGTGTACTCGTGAAGATGTAGGCAACTCCAATTTGTATGCCATAGTACCAATCTTTTGCAACACGTTATAAGGGCCATAGTACTTTGGTGATAATTTAGTGTCCTTCTTGGATTGCTTGAGGGACATCTGTTTGTATGGTTGTAGTCTTAAAAACACCCAATCCCCTAGTTCAAAACTTGAGGTGTTTTAGAAGAAGGAGCATTATTCTCTCTATAGATGTTAGGATTGGTCCTTCTAGTAGCCATAGCCATATTTTTACTTTCAACATTTCTTGCCACCTTAAATGCATTCTCCAATGATTTGGCTTCCCAAAGGCAAACCTCATGTTGAATGTTATCCTTTAAAGTTCCTAAGAATACATCAATCAAGTGCTCATCTGGAATATTTGTTACCTTTATATTCAATCTTTGGAAGTTCTCAATGTGCTAGGTAACTGAACCCTTTTTCTTTAGATTTATCAATTGGCTAAAGAAGGTATTGCTCCTTGTATCCTCATAGTGTGTTATCATTTCTTCCATGAAAATCGTCCAAGTGACAAGTGATTTGCGAGAACAAAGCCATCGATACCATACAAATTGATTGGGTTCTAAATATAAAGAAGCAATTCATACCTTTTGCGTATGTAGCACATTATGTAGATCAAAGAATTGGTCCATCTGAAGTATCCATGTGATTGGATCCTTGCCATCAAACTTCCTCATATCGATCTTAGGAATGTGGTTGGTCTTCAATCCAAAGTTGGAGTTTCTCCATTCTTGATTCACCTTCCTTGTGTCCTCATCATGAATGTCATGGGATACATTTTCACTTTCAGGTGTCATCTCTATGAGGAAATTTTTCAATCCTTCCATGATCTCCCCTTTTAAAGCGTCCATCCTAGTATTTATTGCCTCAAACTTAGCTTCTATTGAATCCATTATCTCTTGTAGTTCATCTTTTGTTATTGTCTTCTTTTATAAATCATTTATGTCCCTACGCATTTCTTCACCTTCATCAAGAGTCCAAGTAGGATTGTTTGGAGACTTATTTGGTGTAGAAGTTCCCTTTTTTGGTGGCATGTTGGCCAAGTATCACTTTAAACCTTCATTTTGAGGTGGTTCTACTAGACAATCTTCTTTTTATTGTATCTCCAAAATTTCGACCCTTCTGAGTATGAACTTTTATTTTTTATAGGTCTCTGATATGTATACTCTTCAATGCCACAAGTCTAATAAAAATTGAATGTGCCAAGTGGAATTTATGGTAACTTCCCCACAACTTGTTGAATTTTGTCCTTTCCAGGAGATCTCACTTGTATAGCGTGCCCCGCACAAAATAATTGATATAAAATTCTGAAACTCGTACCAGAACTACTACGATTTGTCCACTATCTAATGCAACTGGTCTCACTCAATTTGGATACTCTAGGAATAATTTATGATTGTTTTACCCATAACACTTGCTTGAGACTAGTCAATAGGACTAGTCAAATACCCTATCTTCCACAAGGTGTATCTAAAAATTTACGATGACCCAAAATATGACATTTCTACCATAGATACCTTACTAATTTCTAAGAATAGACTCCAGATTTCAAGGTCTGAAACGTTACAAAAACAATTTTATAGCTAAAATTATGCAGTGACTCAATTCAAGATGATTCTGGAACCTTATCTTACAAAGGTTGTATCTCCGAAAGTATAAGGCCTCAGGCACTGAATTTTTAACCCAACGTACCTTGATCCGTCTACTAAATATCCTCCAAGTCGTTCCTTCTGAATCGTTGTAGAACAAAAGTTATAGCGAAAATTCCACGGTGTCTCAAATGTAGCAGTGAAACCCCAAGACCTTGAGCTCTGATACCATATGTTAAGAACCAAATATCAATATAGCATATAAAAACCTCAAAATAAATACTCAACGCCTTGAAAAAGAGATAATTTCAGATAATAAGCCTCTTCGAGGGGGCAACCTCCTTTTACCCCACATAAATGTTCAAGTACAAGATGATTCCAAATGAAAATGTCTCCTTGGTATATATAGGAGACTAGGAGGTATAATTACAGCTAATGGAATAAAGCCAACATAAATAAAATAAAATTACTAATTTAATATGCCCCAATTAAGGGGTAATGAGAGAATATTAGGGCTTAACAACCGCAAAGCTCTTCTAGTCTTCCAAGTTTTCATTCCTTGGTTGTGCACCCTTGTTTTCTTATAGTGACTCCAAAGGTCACCATCGTGAATCATCGTGTTCTTTGGGGGTATTGTGCCCCTTCGTAGACCCATGTGTCCAAATGAATCATCATTCCCTTTCACGGACTCGGCCGCCCAACCGAACCCATGCACTCATCAATCGTCATGCCCCTTGGCATCGATGTGCCCAACCTTAGTGTGCCCCTCATGCCAAGGTGCCCCAATCTCTTGGTTGCTTCATACGTAGAAAGATCCTTGGTGTGTTTGCATGCCCAAGGAGCCCACTTTCGTAACTTTGTGTCATAGCAACCCCAAGTTATGTCTCCTTAAGGACTTGGGCGAGGGTCCCTATGCCCATCTAGTGATCCGGATAATTTTCGGCACGAAATGAGAGTAGAGATATAATAAAGAAATGCACAGAGATATCACGGATATCCAATAATATAACATAAATGTATCATAGATGAAACCATACACACGGAGATACAATAATACACGATTTCTATTAATGAAATAAATGTACAAAGACTGTAAAAATACAGACTGAAAGACTTGCTAGAATGGTGGCAGCTTATCTCTGAGAAGAGATGTGACGGCTATTCGCATTCGCAAGAAGATGATGACAATGAGGCTTTGAAGGCCTTTTTACAATAATCAGGAATGTCAAAAACCCTAGACATCCAAAAACATAACCTTAAGAGATGAGGCTCCAAAAGTCATGTGGGCCCCATTTGGGTAAGTTAGTACATCAACTTCTCGGGGTCGTAACTTTTGCATACGATCTTCGTTTTAGGCGCACGATAGTTTGTTGGAAAGGTAGCGTCGAGGAGATTCATTTAGGGGGATCAATCAAAGGCTTTGGCTATAATTGAGAACCTTGATCTCGAAAAACCTTCATTTAGGCCCTGAAAAATAGCCCCGGAAGTTAAAAACTGCTAAAAATAGTAAATTACCAAAACTGTCAGAAAACTGTTTTGAGCCAGTTGGAAAAGGTGGGTAGCCACCGATATCCACTTGAATCATCTAGCCGAAGAGCTTACAATATGTCCTTTGATATACAATTTTGGGCATTTCTTGTCACTTGAGCTTTGCAACATGAAGGTGTATATAAAATGCATGATCTAAATTTAATGCATTCTTCGAAATTTGCAACATGATGGTGTATATAGAATGCAACCTTTAAAGAAGGTTGTAGAGATAAAAAGCCAAAGGTTCGTAGGATCATGAAAGAACCGTCAATAAATCATAATGAAGTGTGGGGGTTCTTAAATGGAGCATGTCAAGGTATTCGTGGAAGATGTGGAGTTGGTGTTGTCTTGTTTTTATCTCACCCTCATTTCTTTACCTTAAAGTTTAGAGTTGGTGAAGTCTCAAATAACATATTTTTTTTCTTTATGAATTTTGTTAAAGTTTGCTTTAGAAAAAGACATCACATCTTTGCAAGTATTGGGAGATTTAAAATTGGTGGTGGATTGGTTTGATAGAAAGTGTTAAATCACAAACTTAGGATTATCTCCTTTGTTTCACACTATTAGAAAGGTAGGGTCTCTCTTTGGTTTGCTATATGCTAAACACTTGTAAAGAAAATTTAACAAATTGGTAGATACAATCTCAAAAGAAGCTATGTCACACCACTAAGGTTTGCTCTTGTACTAGGAGTACAGTGGGGAAGAAAGCTTCCCAATAAGATCTCAAATCCTCTATTGACTTTGCAGATCAATGGGGGCTGCTCCACTTTATTTGCACATCTTTATGTCACATCTACTAATTGAAGAAGATGGTATAGATTTTTGGTAAATGAAATGGTTATGTTCTAATGTTAGACACTAATATTTTGTGGACTGTCTTGAAATAAGAAAATATAAAAAAATATTTCAAATAAACAAAAAAAAAATATTGGAGGAAAAAAAAACAATATAATGTGGACAAAAAGGGCGAACCCCAAGATTCTATCGATATAAATCCAATGACATATATCCCCAACCTACCAACGAAAGTATCATATATCTCTCTATGTTTAGATATAGAGAAAATTGACTGAGTTGTCATATTTCCAAAATGCACTTGCAAACTCTGACCCGAAACATGGCACGTATTTGGTAGTGAAGTTCCAGGCAATTTCAGTGTAAAGCCAAAGGCACGTGTTTTTCAAACTTTCTTCAAGTGAGAATCACTCTACCACGGTCCACCTGACACGAATAAACAAATGGGGTAACATTCGTTCGGCGGCTGCGCTTCTGCGCAAAACACGAAAAAGACATAGGCGCTAAGGCGCCTAACACTCTTCGTAAAACACAGACGACTAACACCTCCGAGAAAACAAAGTACGGGCACATTTAATTTAGAATAAATAAATGAAGCAATTAGACAGCAGCCCACGTTAAGAACCTGGAACAACTAATTCTTTAATTTATATATACAAGGATGTGGAATAGAGATCACTTCGCTTCACTTCCAGCGCTGACGTATAGAGGGCCGAGGCTGCTCTTCAAAAACCATCAGCGCACGTGGAAATTACACACACCAAGAAGATCACCCCAATAACAATGAGATACAGCTGGAAAAATGTATAATGAAGGCAAGCCAAGAGCTGCTGACGACTCATCTCTTATCAATGTACCCCGGATCTATGTCAGCATCTTATCTCCCAGCCAGGCTGTCCACTACTCCGACACCTGGCTTCTCTGGTGCAATGGAAGTTGGAACAGTTTAAGCAGACACGCAAACTCTTGATAGATTTTAGAAACGCTTAGTTAATAGACGACGGAATGGACTTATCCGAAAGGATGCCGGGTGACATGGTATGTTCATCCGTTGCCCTCAATATCTTCGTTACAATTGTTGAATTTAGGAATCCTACGTAAAGTCAATGTTA
>ML782418.1:326946-391564 GCA_009831015.1 Picea engelmannii
TATATATATATATATATATATATATATAAACTTTGCCATAAATTTGCCATCTTAACATATCGAACACAAACCAACCTTCTTATGCGATGAACATTCTCCAACGTTGCAATCTCACGAACATAAATGGACATTACAACATGATGAACATAGTAATGTTGCAATGTGTCGAACTTAGTAACGTTGCACAGTGACGAACACGGTAGCATTGCACTCTAGCGAACATAGTAATGTTACAAACTTCTAAAAATAGTAATGTCGCAATGTTACGAACATAAACTAACGTCACAATGTGATGAACATGGCCATGTCATCATAATGTGGATAGTAACAATAACGTCGCAATGTCACAAACATCAACATTTCCTCATGTTGCAATGTGATGTACATATATCGACGTCGTAATGTGACAACATAGCCCCAGTGTCGCAATGTGATGTACATAGCCCTTTCACCGCAATGTGACAAACACATCCTCACGTTTCAATGTGATGCACATATCCTAACGTTGAATTGTGACAAACATTTCCAGACGTTGAAATGTGTTGAACATTGCCATGTCATCGTAAAGTGGATAGTAATGTCACAATGTGATGAACATCAATAGAGGTCGCAATGTGTCGCACATCGCCCTATCTTCACAATGTGACAAACATTTCCTCATGTTACAATGTAATACATATATCTTGATGTCGCAATGTGACAAACATTTCCAAACGGCGCAATGTGTCGAACATAGTAACGTTGCAATCTACCAAAAATAGCAACATCGCAATGTGTCGAACATAGTAACGTTGCAATCTACCAAAAATAGCAGTGTCGCAATGTGATGAACATAGCCATGTCGTCGCAATGTGATGAACATATCCTCACGTTCCTATGTGACGCACATATCCTGACGTCGCATTGTGATAGTCATTTCCATACATTGTAATGTGTCTTGCATGACCTTGTCGTCCCAATGTGACGAACATTGCCTCACATTGCATTGTGATGCACATATCCCATGGTTGCAATGTGTCAAACATTTCCAAACATCACAATGCATCAAACATAATAATTTTGCAATCTACCAAACATAGTAACATCGCAATGTGACAAACATAGCCTTGTCCTTGCAATGTAACGAACATAGTCATTTCGTCGCAATGTGACGAACATAAACGTACGTCGCAATGTGGCGAACATATTCATTTCGATGCAATGTGACGAACATAAAGGTACGTCACAATGTGGCAAGCATACCCCTCTTGTTGCTATGTGACAAACATGTCCTTGCATTCCAATGTGACTCACATATCCTGATGTCATATTGTGATAAACATTTCCAAATGTTGCAATGGGACTAACACAACCCATTGCAACAATGTGATGTACACAACCAAATGTGGCAATGTGACAAACATAGACCAATATTTCAATGAGACAAACATTTCCCAACATGACAATGGGACGAAAATAACCCATTGTTGGACTATGAGAAACCTATTCCAACACCATGATGTGACAGACAAAAACCCTTCATTGTAATTTGATGACCATAACTTTACAATGTCATGTGACAAACAAAAGCTAATGTCACAATGTGACAAACAAAACCTGATGTTGCAATGTGATGAACAAAGCATGATTAGCATTGCAATGTAGTGTTGCGATAATAAACTATGGTTAAACATAATCAACATGGCCCACCATAATCACATCCACATGGTCAACAAAGTTTAGCCATGGTCATGGTCAACCATAACAAAACCTGATCAACCACAGTCAACCATGGTCATGTTAAACCACAGTCAATTGTGGTGAAGGACAACCATAATCAACCATAGTCAACATTTTCTTCCCAAAGTCAACCAAGGTCTATAAAAGTTAACCATAGTCATGGTCAACCATAGTCAACCATGGTCATTGTCAATTAATGTATTAATACTTTAATAGTGTATTAATAATTTAACATGTTACATTATAAATTAATGTATCAATACTTTAATTTTTACATTATATTAATGAAATAATGTATTATTATTGTAATAATATTTTAACAATTTATTACTAACATCATTAAGGTAAATGTATTACTACTATATTAATGTATTAAGGTAAATTTATCACCTTATTAAATATATTAATGTTTTAATGCATTAATACTTTAGAAATGTATTTATTAATGTATGAAATGCATTTTTTTTTGCAGTAGTACTCTAATAATGTATTATTTAATTATTGTATTAATACTTTAGCACTCTATTAATTAATATTGTAAAAATGTTTTAATTAATTAATGCATTACATGATTAATGTATCAATTGATTAATACATTACATTATACATTTTTTTTTTTTTGTAAGTAAGTATTTTATATATTAAAGCCTTCCAGGAACCAAACCAAGAGTACAAAAAACTGAAGTCAACCGGTTGTAATTACTGAACTGCTCCAGAAGGAGAAACCAGTTCATCCAACCGGGTAATTCGAGTATCAGAGCTTCTATCAGTCCTAGCATAAACAGACAACTAGAGTAAAATTTAAAACAAGAAGCATCCCCCTAGAGGGGTCATACAAGTGGTGTATAATCTGGCACATACTCTGGCAGAAGGCCTGGCCATGGCTCCTCGGTGACAGGTGTCCCGCTGGTTGCCCACTACATGTCATTGGCCTTGGTGCACTTGTCCTTATGAGTTGTCGTCTCAACACCTGTCGTCGGGGTGTACACCTGCAGACCGATGCCTATCATCTCCTTGACCTTCGGTTGAGTCGTTCCCTTGACAGCTTCTGCATTTCTCGTCGGTATGTGCTCCTGCCTGTCGGTGTCCATGAATGTTGGCTCGAACTCCTTCCGACCAGGCGCCTTGTTGTCCTCTGCAACTTCCTGCTGATGGTTTCTCTTGTGATCGCTGGCAGTAAGAGATGCTTCGTCGGACTCTGCTGGAGAGGCCTCGTGGTGGTTTGAAAGGAGTTGAAGGAGAATTGACAACCGCCCTTCCATCTGATGTACTCAAAATTGAAGGTCCTCCACTCCTTGACAAAGTTCGAAAACCAAATCATACAAAATGGTGAGACTTTCCTGCGACTGGTTGGTTGACTGCGACTTCCTTTTGTAGCTTGGTCAACCATGGACAGGCAGCCCATTGGGTGATTTAGCAGGAGCCACCACCGGCGCCGAAGGAGGAGAGGAGTGCCTGGAGGAGGAAGGGGCTCGCCAAGAAGGGTGACGCCGAGGAGGGTTCAGGTTGGTGTTGATGATGGCCAGGCAGTTGAAGGTGGTGGGAGTATGGGTGGTCGACCCAGGGAGTCTGAGCGACATGGCCGAAGTTGGAGACGAACCAGAGGGTGAAGTAGACGCGCGAGGCCTCCGGGGATGCCAGGGAGAGCCCCTGCGTGGGCGAAGTCGCTGGCGCGACATGGTGATGCCTGGCGGGTGGGGGAGGTCTGCAGAGCCGAGGCTGAGGGCAGGGAGCGGCCGGAGGGATAAAAACACCATTAGCAAACCAACAAAACTAGACCCAGACTGTCGGGCGAAAACACAAACTATTCTTGGCATTGCTCTTTGTGAAAAGGTGGTCGAGGGAGCCCGATTAAATGCCCCTCCCATCGACGTTAAAGAAAATTAATGCATGGGGGTAATGGCAGCAGTGGGCACGAGCCGAGCACATGGATCTGTGCACCGCCGGCCTCCCCTTGTACCCTCTATGCGCCAGGTGTCTGGCTCCATCACCCCATCTGGGTGAATACATTACATTATACATTAATCATCATTAATACTCTAATTTATACCTTACATTTATGTAATAATGTATTAATACTTTAAAAATGTATCAATGTATTAAATTAATACGTTTTAGTATACATTAATGTAATAATGTCAGTAATAGTCATGACTATAAGAAACCATGGTTTTGGTTAATCATAATCAACCATAGTTAACCATAACCATTTTTAATAAATGTATGAATACTTTAATATGATTAATGTATTACTTTAATGGAATATTCTATATAATGTATTAATACATTAATATTTATACTATTACTTTATGTATTACTTTTATAACTTATCAAAAAAAAATCTTATATATAACAATTAAAAATAAAATAAAATAAAATATTATATATAACAATTGAAAGTAAAAAAAAAACTTAATATGAATAATTTTGTATTGTTCATGAAGCCTTACATCATTCACTATTTTCTTTTTTTTTATCCTTATTTACATGTTTCCAATATGATTAAAAACAACATTAAAAAAATGAAATATATATAATATCTTAATTATTTTATCCTTAAATTTCACAACAAAATTAAAAAAAAATTTAAAAAAAAAAACAACCTTAAAAGGCTTAAGTCAGTATAGTGAAATTATACTATTTTGCATAGTATAATGTGTTCCCCTTTTCGGGTCACCCTTTGAACTACCTGAGACTTGCATCTCTCTATTTCTCCATGAAGCTAGCCCATGTATTTCTCCTTGTTTTCCATTTATTGGCCTAATTCTATGTTTATTTTTCGGTCCAAAATTACTTTATTGCATCTTTTCCTTTGGTAATAGATTTATTCTTAAAAATGGGATAATTGTAATATAGTGGAGCAAAGAGGGGTTGAAGCTTTTGCACAATGCTTTGGTTCACTAGATCAAGAGGGATATGTGCCTAAAAAATAGGTTTACAAGCTTGTGTGCAAGATTCCGAGCAAAGACATATTGTTATTGTCGAGCAAGTGGATGGATGAAGAATCATAAATTTGACAAGTATGAAAGTATCATGAAGAAGGAATTTCGAGCAAAAAGACATGGTGTTGTTGTTAAGCAAAGGCATGTATAAAGAATTATAAATTTGGTAAGTATGGAAGTACCAAGAAGAAAGGGAGACAATGCTTTTGCTTAACAATTATACTTATTGTGATGGAAAGTTATATTCTCGATCATTGAATCCATGGTCTTATGTGTTTAATTAGAAGCAAAGGATTGAGACAAAGCGTCAAATAAGTGTGAGTCATTTATGTCAAGTGAGTAATTGATCCGAATTTAATCTTAATTAATTCTTTTTTGTAAATTTTGTAATAAGTACTTAATTGTTTTGGCAAAGTCAAGTGAATAGTCCAAAAAAAATTCTAACTTAAAAGATGAAAACAAACCATTGTGATGGTTGGACTTCTAAGATGATCCATTAAATATGAATCCTATAGAGAAAAAAGGCATTGCAAGAAGAAGAAAGAACTAGAGCTTGAGAGGAAATGAAGTAGTGCAGTCACAAAACATGAAAGATTGAAGAAGTAGCATATTCGAAGGTTGAAGGTTGTCTTTGAGACAAATTCATCTACAATTTTGCTAGTAAGTAAAAATGCATTAAAATTCTTCTTAAGAATGCAACTCATCTTTGTAACCATCTCCTACAAAAGAAAAAATACATCAAATATTGGTTTTCATGTTTGGGTTTCTAGGATAAATCTCTATTGATATGGTGTGTTTAAATGCTAGTGTGTCTGAGCACTCTAATATGAGGAGGTTTTATTTGTTATTTGGGTTATTATCTAGGAGTGATTAATAGTTCTCATCATGTGGTTTATTACATTTTTGTTTTCATAGCTCTATTGCATTGCTACTACTTCATTTGGAAGCTACAATATGCTAAGCATGTGTAGTTGAATCATGGGGTTAAACCCTACAACACAAATCAATTCCTTCCTTAGTTGGGTTAATTCTTATGTTTGCAATAGTTGTGAATTGTTGGTTTGAGGAATTGGTTGAGCACTATAATTATTGAATTGATGCTATTAAAGGCTACCCACCTCTCTAACATTATCTTGTATGTTAATATGTTAAATGGCAACATTTTTTCAATCCGGTAGATTACTAGAGAGTTAAGTGAATGCAACAACCTCATCTCTATAGGTCGCTTTTGACTCCTAAATCTTGATTTTAACATTGCTTTATAATTAATGGTGTAATTTCTATGCTACAACATTTTTATTTTTGGATTGTGTATGACAATGAACAATGGGGTGTCTTACCCAAATAACAAGTAAAATAAAACCATGCCTATAGAAAGTAAAGAAACCCATTTGAATGCCATCACAATCCACTAAACATGCAACATTATTTGCCTCAAATGTTCTTGGAAAGTTACAACACAATTAACTTGGTCAATTTTCTTGGTGGCAATATTATTTGGAATGCTCAATATGTTTGGCACCTACAACCATCTCTCTATCAATGCATTTTCCTCTAGTGATTTTGCTAATCCACTCAACCCCTTCCCACCCCATGCCCCCAAACCCTGTGTGTGTGTGTGTGTGTGTTTCTTAATGAATAGTGTTGGGCATATACAAAGATGTGGAAAGAGATGAGATCACACAATTATATGTGTATAGACTACAAATCAATTACAACTAGTTTTAAATGGGATTTCAATTAAGAGTAAGGAATGTTGTTGGTTCCTCATGGCCTTAGTGGTAGTCAATCTAGAATGGAGTGTTATCAATTGTTGTTGATTGTGTGAAAGCGTAGAATTAGAGCATTGGGATTACACATGCAAAGAGCCAAAAAGTTGGAATTATTTACTTTCCATTGATTGGCCTTGGCACTCCAAGCAAGAGGCCAAGTAGTGAACCAAAGTTGAAAATAGATCTTTTATTTCAACAAATTAAAACTAAGAATATAAGCATTGAAATTAATTTTGAGTGGAGTGACTACACTGATATCTAATTATTTGCATAATTAGATTTTGTTTCCATAGAGTATTTTTTTCGATGATATGGATGGGATATACCTACCATTTATGGATCATATTGGTATCAGAGTAGGTTTATTGGAAACTTTGAAGTAGCAACCATGGGAAACATTTTGAAGAGGGAGAGGCTAAAAGAGTTAAGATACATCAACAGGAACATCTAAGAGGAAAGTCGATATTGGAGGTAGAAAGTAGATGAGTTGGAGAAGGAACTTTCCAAACTCTAGGAATCCTTCACCACCATGAAGGATGAATTAGACGGGAGAATATTGAATCTCTTACAATTGTAGGAGAAATTAATTTCATCGGATAATTGGAAAGAGGACAGGTTCACCAAAATGACTACCCAATTGTACTGAGATTTGGTAGCAAAGGAAGAGGCATTGAATAATCTACAAGAAACTATCCAAGAGACCAAACAATCCCCTTCCATTCACACTGTGGAAGCTAGCAACATAATGAAGTCAATAATGGTAAATTCACCTTCCAAGGTCCTTCCTAAAGATCCTTTTAGTGATTTTGAAAATCTCACTAAAGGCATTAGTTCCAAGTTATTAAGGAAATGAGCTACAAGGGCTAAGATCTAGGAGATAAAGGCCAAGGGATTTTGATTTCCATTTCATCTCAATAGAGGCCCCAACATGAATGCCTAAGACTCGGTAAACAAGAAGCTTTCACAAGTTCAACTAAAAGCACCTTTGTTGGTGCAAGAGGAATTATAAAAGAAGTCATTCCCATGGAAGGAAAGGTAGCTGGAAAATGAGTGGGAAACATGCCACTCAAATATGAATGTAGAGGCTTGGAAGAGGGTAGAAAAGGGAGGATTTCACCACCCAAATTTTCTTGAGGGACCAAGAAACCAAGTTGGAAAACATCAACACAAACCAAAAAGGTATGGCATGGAATATTTGGTTTGTTTATGTTGCAAGATAATAGATCATAGGGCTAGCAATTGTTGTCACTCTATAAGGCCAAGTAACCCATACATGAACAATTTCCAATACTATAGATTGACTGGACATTGAGAGGCCAAGTGTGGGAGGCTTCATCTGGAACCTCTTCCCAAAAACCAAATAGCCAAGAAGAAAGATTAGAGAGTCAAGATCAAGGGGAAAGATGATCTTCTTGTATGTGTAGTCCAAGGAGTAGTAGTTGTCTAGTGACCTATTGCCACAAAGAATATTATCTCTAGCATTATACTTAGTGACTTAACAAGAACTGTGACCTCAAAATGAGAACTCTAGCACAAAAAATCCATATTGTTTTATCAAAAACACTAAAATCAACCCCCATTTAAAAAAGTGGTGCTACCGGTAGCATCCTCTTTTTGCAGAGTAGTTAAAATTAAGAATTGTTTGAAATCGTGGCATTGCCAACCAATATCATTGTAGAAAATTGATCCTTGAATCAAAAAGTGATGTTTTTTTTTTTTTTACAGGAATGGATAATGGGATTTTATTATAGAAAAGCAGTGGCAAGCCACTAGTTCTGTTACATATGAGTTGATCCAAACATGACTAAACAGTTACAAAACGCCACACAAGTATTTCTTAACATAGTCGTTACTTGCGGAGGCTTCCAGTCAATGTCCAGATTGACTGGACATTGAGAGGCCAAGTGTGGGAGGCTTCATCTGGAACCTCTTCCCAAAAACCAAATAGCCAAGAAGAAAGATTAGAGAGTCAAGGTCAAGGGGAAAGATGATATTCTTGTATGTGTAGTCCAAGGAGTAGTAATTGTCTAGCGACCTATTGCCACAAAGAATATTATCTCTAGCATTATACTTAGTGACTTAACAAGAACTGTGACCTCAAAATGAGAACTCTAGCACAGAAAACCCATATTGTTTTATCAAAAACACTAAAATCAACCCCCATTTAAAAAAGTGGTGCTACCGGTAGCATCCTCTTTTTGCGGAGTAGTTAAAATTAAGAATTGTTTGAAATTGTGGCATTGCCAACCAATATCATTGTAGAAAATTGATCCTTGAATCAAAAAGTGATGTTTTTTTTTTTTTTTGACAGGAACGGATAATGGGATTTTATTATAGAAAAGCAGTGGCAAGCCACTGGTTATGTTACATATGAGTTGATCCAAACATGACTAAACAATTACAAAATGCCACACAAGTAGTTCTTAACATATTCGTTACTTGCGGAGGCTTCTATACAAAATTCCTTCCTCGCAAAGTTATTTGCAGAGGCCATTTCCTGGCCTAGGTGTTGCTTGCCAAATTACTTGGAGCCTCCCTTCTTGGGATGATCCATCTCCTGCTTCCATTCTTTATTCAACTGCTCCATCTATTGCTCCAAATTGTTGACCCTTTCATCAAATTATTGTTTTGGGTCTTTGAGGTCCTTGCAAAGTTTCCACAGCTCCTCAGAGAGTCCAAATTTGGTGGAAGTGATGTCATTTTCCAACATCTCCAGACATCTCCCTACGTCGATATCTAAGTTTTGGAGGAAGTCATCCAGATTGTTCAGTTGATCCATGAGATGTTGCATGTTTGCCTCTAGTGTTGCCATCCTCTCTTCCGTCATGGGCTTATTGCCTGAGCTCGATGCCATCGCTTCCACTTCTTCTAGGCTGATTCTCCTACGTGGGGTTCTCTCTCCTCTGATTGCTATGTTGTTGCTTTCCTTCCTTCCCAGTATTCCACTGCTTCTGGACTGCATGGCTTCCTTCCCTACATCTCCTTTTAACTCAAAAATCCACAGATTTGTTTCTCCCATGTGATACGCGTGATCTAGAGAGAATGGGATCTTGCTTGGATTCAACGACCAAATGATGGGTGACTCCATCAGATATGACTTCCTCCTTATTGTTGATTGTGGTAGATTTGACCCTGTACCTTCGAGGACGTGACTTGCCCACTTATAAGATCACATCCCTGTCTTATTCCCATCTTTCATGGGATTTCCCAGATGGTCAATGTTCTATTGATTTGTATGGTTCCTATGCTTGAGAAGACTCCCCCGTTAGCCTCTTCATCTTCTGATGCATTCGTTCCCCAGAGGACATGGTAAAGCTGATAAGTTTGAAGATTTCCCGGGAGGAGATGGATTTTCTCCAAAATGTGTTGGAGTTTTGCATCTTGGACTTTGTTGCGGAGAATTAAGGCTTGGATTATTAGCCATGAATCCCCTATTATCACCATATATCGGACATTCTGCAAAATAGATTGATTTATCCCTTGCCAGAGGGACAGTGCTTCTGCTATGTTATTGGTTTCTATGCCAAGTCCCCAAAAAAAACTGATTTCTGGGAGTCCGTTGGGGCCTACCAGGATTCCTCCTCCTGCTGCCACTCCTGGGTTCCCTTTGGAGGCTCCATCAAAGAATAGAATATACTTATTTTCCTTTCTTTTCCATTCTTCGAACTCTTGCTCCTCCATCCTGATTTCCCATTCTTGGTGGTGTGAGATGTTATGAGTTTTTTGTTGTTGATCTTGGAGCTTAAGATGCTCAATCCATAGTTTCTCTTCCAATTCTAACGGCTTGGAGTTTGCTGCTTTATAGAAGTAGGGGGCGCTCTCTCCAAAATGGGCCTTTATCTTAGTGGCTACCTGAGCAAGGATTATTTTGGCTTCCCTGAATAACCTGTTATTTTGTTCAAGCCAGATCTTCGAGAGAATAAATTTTGGGAGAGTTCTCCAAAGAGTGGAGAGTTGACCCTTTTTTGTTGTTTGAAAAGGGAAAAGGGAATTCCAATTCCGGAGCAGGGTGATGACTTCTTGAGGTAAAACAAGAGTGTATGGGTGTAGTCCAAGGCTTAATTGCCAAACTTCTTTGGAGTAAGTGCATCTTAAAAGTAGATGGTTTGTAGTTTCCTCTTCTTGACAACAGAGAGGGCATCTGGAGGGGCCTTACCAACCTCTTCTTCTTAGATTTTCGCCAGTGAGAATACGTCTGTGTGTCGTGGTCCAGACATACATATCTATCTTCAGAATTGACTTGGATGACCATATGGATTTCCAAATTGTCAAGTCTGGGGGGACGTGGGGGACTGCTTTTATGTGTTGATATCCTGTTGTTGTAGTGTAAAGTCCAGAAAACGGTCCCCACCCTCTCTTGTCTTTTTTCATTTTTTTTAAGGGGGTTTTCCCTTGCAGCCAGTACTTCAGCATGTTCCATTCCTCTTCTAGCTCTGGGGGTAAATTGGCAATTTCCCACCTTAGCCAGGAGTGGCTCTCATCGTTTTCCCAACATGAGATGTCCCACATACTGTGTAAATTCTGGAGTCTCATCCACTCTTTAAGTCAATCTAGACCCTGCTTCAAGTCTAGTGGTGGGTCTCCCATGATTGAGTCTTCCCAAACCTTGATTTCTTTACCATTTCCTGCTATCCAAGTGAGGTGAGGTTTAAAGTGTCTAAGAGCCTTCTCGCAAAGAGATAAAATTGGGGAACCTTTCTCCACCTTTGTTGGACTGTCAAGGCAGTTTTTCCTTGGGCCTCGAAAGTACTTCTTCCATAATGCTCTTTTATTCCAGGAGGAATTTACGGTTATTATGTTCCATAAGATCTTTTCTCCCAAGGCTAAATTTTGAGTCTGGAGGTTTCTAAATTGGATGCCCCCTTCAAGGTAGGGCTTGGTCATTTTTTCCCATATTATAAGGTGCAATTTCCTCCCTGTCTACTTCCCTCCCTCCCAGAGGAATCTTCTGAGCAATGCTTCAACTTTCTAGAAAGTAGACATCGGGGCCAAAAGTAAGGATCTTTGGTAAATCGGGATGCTTGTTGACACTGCTTTGATGAGGACCACTTTTCCTGCAAGGTTTAACCAGTTTTCTCCCCAGGAGTTAATTCTATTTTTAAGTTTTTCTATCAGCTGGTCCCAATGCGAAGCCTTTGGATTAGATTTGAAAATAGGGACTCCCAGGTATTTAAATGCATCCCAGGTGGTGCATCCTTCCATTCCAAGGAATCTTGATATATCTAGCATCTCCCTTGAAGTTATGTTCCACCTAAAGATCTTACTTTTAGTCAGACTTATCACACTTCCTAAAACTTTTGTGTAGGTGTCTAACTCCTTTTTGAATTTTCTTGTTGTAGGCATACTCGCTCCTCCCATTAGTAGTGTGTCATCTGCAAATTGAGCGTGGTTGATGTCTTTTACCCCAGGGGCAATTCTCAGGCTGAGAAGGTTGTTCTGCGATTGATCGTGGTCCAATTGGAAGCTCAGAACCGAGGCTTGGATGGCATAGAGGAGAGGGGAGAGGGGACAACCTTTCCGAAGACCTCTGGAATATTGAAAGAACTTAGTGGCATGACCACTCACTAGAGGGGATATCCATGGGGAACCGATACAAGCTTTAATCCAATTTATGAAGGAGGAGGCGAAACCAAAATTTTCCATGACCTTGAACAGAAAATTATGTCTGACTCTATCAAATGCATTTGCCAAATCGTTTGATTATCATACCTTTGTCTTTTCTGCGGATGCTTGAGTGCAGGGCCTCTTGAATGAGGATGATGTTATCCACTATATATTGGCCTTTTACAAAACCTCCTTGATTTTTCGGGATAATTGCAGGAAGAATATTTTTAATTCTGTTAGCTATTATTTTGGTGAGGATTTTGTAACTTGTGTTGCAGAAAGAAATTGGACGAAACCTTTCAAAGTTGACTGTTCCTTTTTCTTTGGGAACGAGAGCAAGAAAAGATGAATTTGTTCCTCCTCCTATCTTGGTGCAAGTATTAGACTTCCTGATCATCTTTGTGAGGTCTGATTTTATTATATCACGGCTATTTTGGTAAAATTTGGTTGTGAAACTATCTGGACCTGGGGCTTTGTCTAGGTTCATTTGATCAAGTGCCTCTTTTATTTCTTCTTGGTTGACTACCCTGGTTAGTTTGATGTTGACATATTCATGAATGAGGGCCGGAATTAAAGAGAGGGGGTAAACTTTGGGATCTATAGTAGTTCTTTGAGTTTCTGTGTAAAGAGTTTTGAAGGCTTCTGACGCAGCTGCTTTTATGCCTTCAAAATTTGTTATTTTCTGGTTTTGGACCTGAATTTCCATGACATTCTTGAACTGCTTTCGAGATTCAGTTTGTTTGTGGAAGAAGCCAGTGTTTTTATCCCCTGCTTCCAACCAGAGGCTCCTGGATTTTTGTTTCCATAATTTTTCTTCCTCTCTACAGGTTTGATGCTAATTCCTTTGGAGTTGATCCTCTTGTTGCAAAGTTTCTTGGGTGATTTCTTGATTTTCCATATCCAACTGGTGTTTTTCAAGCTTTTTTTGGGCTTCTTGGTGGGATAAAATAGGATTAGGAAGAGTTTTTCCCAAGCCTTTAGCGCTACCTTTAATCTTCTAAGTTTTTCTTCCCCCCCAAAAAAAGGCAGAGCCTCTTACTATTCCATTCCAAGTTTTGGTGACCAAATCCTGGAAGCTTTCATCTTGGAGCCATGTTGGGCTAAATTTGAAAGGGATTGGCCCGAGGTTCTTGTCATGTGAAATATCCAACATGATTGATTTGTGGTCTAACACACTATGAGGGAGGATGGAGGAGGACAGGGTGAGGCCTAGAAGCATAAATGTGCTATGAACTAAGAACCTGTCCAGCCTAGCAACAATGTGCCCTGGTCCTGCCCTCTTATTGGACCATGTGTATTTTCCTTTAGAAGGTTTGACATCTTCTTGCTCCCAATATAACATGATATCTTCTACCCATTCCCTTGATAGATCTCTCACAATGGAGCCACCTTTTTTCTCGGTCGCTGCTAGGGTCACATTGAGGTCCCCCCCAATAATGATATTTTCTAGCTCATTTAGTAGTAGGTAATCTTTTAGAGTATCCCAGCAAAATATTTTTTCCTCCAAGAGGACAGGCACATAAAGATTGAAGAGACTTACCTATTGGCCCGTTTCTTTGTGAATGATATTGGTGTAGATCCAATGCTTGCATGTTTCATATTTAATGAGGTCATACTTCGTATGGTTCCAGAGAGTGCCTATACCTCTTGAGGCTCCTCTTGCGCTTTCTGCTATTCCTTTGCTTGTTTTCCAAACCGTGTTTGTTATGTTGAGGAAGTCTTGTTCTTCCATCTTGGTTTCCTGGATAAGAAGGATCTCGTAATTTGAAGTTATGATGATATATTTAAGTGCCTCTTCCTTTATTCTACTGCCGAAATCCATGCAATTCCAGGAGGTTAGTCTCATGATTTACCTGGGGGGAGATATGGGCTCCTTGAGGGGCCCTGGAGTGCTTCCTTGTTTTCCTAACATTGATCAACTGTCTGATTGTTGGTTTCAATCCACTCAAGACATGTTTGTATGTCTCCTTTTCTCTTTCTTCTTTCTTGGATTTCCTGCCTCGACCTGTTTTTATTGGGGTGATAATGGTGTCACTTTCTCCCTCGTTGTCACTGTCTGAGGAGACCTCCCCTTCCTCCACTTATGGCTGTAGGTTCTTTCCCCTCGCATTTTGTCCTTGCTCTTCCACCCTTTCTGGCATCGGCTCCTCTCTGGCTTCTAGTGTTGACTTCCCTTGCTCTGCTTCTGCTATAGGTAAATCCTGAGTGGCTTCCCCTGTTGTTTTCTCTATTTTTGGATCTAGCCCCCTAAACCTGTTCGATGTCGTTGTCTCTGGCTGGTTTCCTTGCTCCTTGGATTGTACAGGGTTTGTCTTTTCGTTCCTTGGGTATTTTTCCTTGGATGAGGCTTTTCCTCTTATGGGTTGCCATCCTTCTCCATTGTCTTTCTCCTTGTTTGGGTCTTTAGGGAAGTTTCGTTGAAAGTGGTCGTACTCATGACAACCCCTACATTTGAACGACAATTGTTCATAATCAAGTTTCTGGTAATGTTGCCAGTCTCCAACCTTTAACTTGATTTCCTCTAGGATACCTACCTCTAGATCCACTTCCACACAAATGTGCGCGCAGGAGTATTGGTCCTTGGGGTCTGCCCTATCGATATAATGACTGAGTCCATTTATGATTGCCTAGAGCAAAGTGGGATTCCAGCAATGGATTAGGAGGTTTAGGAGTCTTACCCAGACCGGGACATCCTTGGGCACTTCAACTGCTGGGTCAAATCTTAGCATCCAACGGTTCAGGTAGAGCCCTTGAGTTCCCATGAAATAAGGTTTGTTTCTGAAGATGAGATCTTGATCTTCTTGCAAAATGAATTTGAAGATAAATAAGCCTCTTCCCACCACATATCAGGTTACACTATTCTGGATCAGTGGGCGCTAGTTTCTTTGGATCCAGTTGTTTGTGAACCTGGATGAGGGCCAGAGCCCCATAAATTGTCCTACTAAACCACGATCTAACAGGGAGATTGCTACACGCATAGGGTGGTCAGGGGGAAGATCAATCTCTGGAATCGAGTCGATCTTCTTAACGAAGATTAGGGAGCATCTGGGGGAGGCTTCTTACCATGGGCGGCTAGAAGCTTGTGGAAGGAGTCAGTTGTGGAAGGAGGGGGCGATGGCACCCCTTTGTCGGGGGTTGTCATGGCTGCAACAGAAGCGCTCAGAAGGTTAACCCTAGGCGACCTTAGAGTGAGAAAAAAATCGGTTAATACAAGGAATGTTGATCCATGATCAAAGCTCTTTTCTCTTACAAGAAATGCGAACATGTATTTTACCCAAAGGTTCCCTAATCAAAAAGTGATGTTACTAGTAGCACCATTTTTATTTATGGAGTTAAAATTATGACTTAATTGAAACAATGGCCCCAATCACTGGAACTGTTATGAACAAATAACTTCAAATGGACTCGTAAATCGAAAAGTGGTATTTTATTTATTAGTCAATTTTTTTTAATTTACATTAAAAAAAATTCCATAAACATGTTTCGTGTTTTTAAAGAAAAAAACACATTTTTCGATTTTGATTTTTTTAAAGAAAAAAACATGCTTTTAGAGAAAAACCACATTTCTCTATTAAAAACACATGTTTTTATTAAAAAGCATATTTTTTATTAAAAAAAGGGTTTTCTAAAACGTTTAAAAAACAAAATAATATTTAAAAAAAAAATCAAAAATATTAACATAAAGCATTAAAAAAACATAATTTAAATTATTTTTGAAAAAAATAAAAATATAAACTTAAAACATAATTTTGAAATAAATTAAACAATAAAAAATTTAAAAAACACAAAATTAAAAAATTAAAATTAAATTAAGAAACCAATGTTGCATTGGTATTGGTTTTATTTGTTTTGTTTTTTTATTTTATTTTTTTTATTTTATTTTTTTTTTTTTTATGTTTTACATTTTAATTTTATTTTTTTGTGTTTTCATTTTATTTTATTTTATTTTATGTTTTTTTCTTTAATTTTGCTTTTAAGTTTTTTTATTTTGGTTTTTTATTTTAAAATTATGTTTTTAAGTTTATATATTTATGGAATTTTTGGTTTGTTTCTATTGCAAGATAATAGATCATATTGTTAGTAATTGTTGTCACTGTAGAAGTCCAAGCAACCCATACATGAACTATTCTCAATATTATGAACTATTGTCAATATTATAGATTGACTTGACATTGAAAGGTCAAGTGTTGGAGGCTTCATCTCGAATCTCTTCTCAAAAACCAAATAGCCAAAACAAAAAATCTTGGAAAGTCAAAGTCAAGGGAAAAGATGAGCTTCTTGTACGTGCAGTGCAAGGAGCAATAGTTGTCTAGCGACCTATTGCCACAAACAATATTATCTCTAACATCAAGAACTGTTTTATTTTTATTTTTTTAATTTTTTTTGTTTTAAGTTTGGTTTTATATTTTCATTTTTTTTAATTTTTATTTTATGTTTTATTTTCTTTAATTTTGATTTTAAGTTTTATAATTTTGGTTTTTATTTTAAAATTATGTTTTTAAATTTATATATTTATTTTTTAATTTTGTTTTTCATTTTTGTTTAATTTTTTAAAGAATAATTTAATTTTTTGTTTCTTTAATGTTTTATGTTAATTTAATGTTTTATATTAATTTATGTGAATGTTTTTTTTTTTTAAAGAATTGTATTTCTTAATTTAAAAAATAATTTTTTAATTAAAAATTGTGTTCTTTTCTTTAAAAATATGTTGTTTTTTCTTTAAATAAAAATTAAAATAGAAAATGTGGTTTTGATTTTTTTTAAACATGATTGTAGAGTTTTTTTTTTCAATTTATATTTTTAATGTAAATTTTAAAAAAATGATTAATAAATAAAATATCACTTTTCGATTCACGAACTAATTTGAAGTTTTTTGTTCATGACAGTACCATTGACTGGGGTCATTGTTTCAATTAAGTTGTAGTTTTAACTACAAAAATAAAAAGGGTGCTACTGGTAGCATAACTTTTTTTATTTAAGGGTCAATTTTTTGCAATGGTATTGGTTGTCAAAACCATAATTTCTAACAAGTCACAATTTTAACTACCCTGCAAAAAAAAGTTGTTATCGGTAGCACCACTTTTTGAAATGGGGGTAAAAATAGCCATTAAATGTGACCTCTAAAAAAATGACAACTCTATAGAGTTCTCATTAAGTTGATAACTTTGTTTATCCATGAGATGAACAACATGTTCATGCCAAAGGTAACCCCTATTCATCTCTTATCTTATGTCTTGCAATAAAGGAACCATTTCTTGGAGATCTATCATAGATTGCTTAATCATAGTAGAGGAGGTAGGTATGCAAATGTAGAGAAGAAGAATATTGAAGGTAGTTGAATCTTTTGGAACCAAAATTTTACAAATGGGGAGGTGTGATCCTAATTGGATCCTAATTAAATCTCATTTTTAAACTTTGTAATAAATATTTAATTGTTTTGGCAAAGTTGAGTGAATAGTCCAAAAATCCCTTTGACTTGGAAGATGAAAATGAATCATTATGATGGTTGGCCTTCCAATGTAGCCCATTAAATATGAAATTTGTAGGGAACAAGGGCATTGAAGGGAGGAAGAGAGCAAGAGATCTTGTGAGGAAATGAAGAAGTAGGTCGGTTATGAATGACTCAAAAGAAGAAGGACATTTTCAATGGTCAAATACTATCTCTAAGCCAAAGCCATTTGCAATCTTTTCATTGAGTAAAAATGCATTAAATATTAGCTTGAGAATGAAACTCAACTTTTTAATCATTTCCTGATAAAAATCAAATAGAAACCATCGAATGCTTGTTTTCTCGTTTAAGTTTCTAAGGTAAATCTTTGTTTTTGTGGTGTGTATAAATGATATGTGTCACTAAGCACACTATTATGAGGAGGTTCAATTTATTATTCTAGTTATTATGTAGGAGTGGTTGATAGTTCTCATCATGTGATTTATTGCATTGTTGTTTCCATACCTCTGTTTCATTTTCATGGCATCGTTTGGAAGCTACAATAAATGCTAATGCATGTGTTGTTGAATCATTGGGTTAAAACCTGCAACACAACCTAATTCCTTCCTTAGTTGGGTCGACTCCTATGTTTGCAATAGTTGTGAATTGTTTCTTTGAGGAATTGGTTGAGCACTATAATGATTGATTTGATTGAATCATTGCTATCAAAGTTTACTTGCCTCTCTAGTGTTATCTTGTTCGTTAATACATTAAATCACAAAAATTTATCAATCGTTGATCAGTGGAGTGTTAAGTGAATATGGGCAAGTAACTTTTGACTCCCACATCCCAATTTTAACATGTCTTGATCACTAATGGTGTAATATCTATCCTACAACAAATTTATTTTTTGATTGTGTATGTTGTTGAACGATGTAGTGCTTTACTATTATTCTCTCTTCCTATCAAGGACTAGATTCAACCTCCTAGGGTCCTCTTAAATACTAATCAATATTTCCCTCTACTTTTTTATAGAGGTGGTACTCCTCTTTCTCACTCAAATATTCAATGAACTTGATCAAAACATATATTCATAACATGTGTTGAAATTATGCTTATATTGGGAGGGGGGTGAGTGAATCAGTATAAGATACCTTTTACTTTATTTAACCATTCATCAATCATTCATTAGCCGAAAAACAATAATCACATATAAACTCAAATCATAATACACAAAGTTTAACATGGAAACCCAACCGGGAGAAAACCATAAACTTATCTTTATAAATGTTTGTAGGCACCAACCTACTATTACAAATATTGTAGGAACCAACCTACCAAAGACACCAATCCCCTTGACTGAGAACCAACTCAACAAGATGTAGGAACCAACCTGATGGAGACACCAATCTCCTCAACTGAGAACCAACTCAACAATATGTAGGAACCAACCTATTGGAGACACCAATATCCTCAACTGAGCACCAACTCAATAAGATATGTGTAGACACCAATCCAATATATTCATACACAAAGTACTTCTTACTTCACCTGCATGATTCATTCCACAAACAATCCTTCAAATCCTAGCAAGCCTCATAGCATCATTCCTAGAATTTATTCATTAATGACAACATCCATTGACGACAATATCACAACCTCAAAATAGTGCACATGGTAGCATCACAAACCTTTAGTCCTTCATAGCACACCTTGAGAATAGGAAACACCTTAAGAAAATCCCTTAGACTTCTCTTTCACACTAGAAAGACACCCCAACACCTTTACTGCACCTCAGATCACTTATGCACACCTGAGACTTGATATATTTCTTGGTTACTCTAAAAATGCAAAAATATATCATGTATTTATAGTAATTATATCCCCACTTTCAAGGCCAACCTGTAAAGATTGGTTGATCCAACCTCAATTTTCTAGTTGGGTTTTTGGACAGAAAAATTCATATCGCATGATTCTTAGGGAGTTAGAAGGAATGAAATATACCATTGGAAAGGTCTTATAATAATATTTCCAACCATTCAACTTTGGCTCCCATTTGAAATAGGTATTTAAGGTAAAAATTCCTTCAAATATAAGGTATCCAAATTGATCATCAAAAATCCAAAAATAATACTTTTAACAATCTCCATCTTGGAATATTTATCTTGGACATATGTAGGCTTGTAATATTTATCGTGTACATATGTAGGATCCCTCTATCTTTGATGTAAATGACAACAATTTTTCCAACAATATCCCCCTTTGTCATTGATGACAACCCTTAGTCAATTCCGTAATACTCCCCATGTCTGCAACTCTCCTTGTGTCTACAATTCTTCATTTGTTTGCAACTTCTCCCCCTTTGAAATCAATGGAAAAGGGATGCTCCCCCTAATATTTTTCTTCCTTTTACTGACAAGGTGAGAGAGATATCACTCCCATACAACATTTTTCTCCTTTAACTTTATCGGGTATGTATGCATCTCTTGAGGTTTTGTTTGCATTTGCCACTAATATTCCTGAAGATACTTTCCTTCTATCACACCCTTTAGAATGACATGTGAGTTTGTAACCTTGATCACATGTTTGGCTGACACTTAGAAGATTAATGTTTAACCCTTAAACATACAAGACATTTTATGTCTTAATATTTAAATTATCAATAATAACAATACCTTTTCGAACTATCCTTGCAGAGCCATATCTCCAAAAGTAACCCTGTCTCCTTTTTCTTCCTTCAAGGTGAGAAACTTGGTATGGTCCCCTATCATGTGTTTTGAACATCCATCATCAATGTACCATTGCTTCTCTTCATTTTGAGCATAAAGTGCAAGTCCACATTCTTCCTTCTTTTTTTCTTCTTGCTTCCTTTTCCACGTCTTTGTGTATTATTCTTTATGTTTGGCAATAATATCTTCTTCTTTATTTATTATGTTTCTTCTACAGTAATGTGATATGTGCCCATAGTTATTTCACTTATAACATTCATCATTGTAGTCAAGTAGGGGAGTGAATTAATGTAGTTTATATCAACAAACCCATGAGAACTTCTAGTTTTATCGCTCACATAATCATTCTTTTCATTTTTATAAGAACCTATGTTTATATCTCTCACATGATCACTTCCTGCATAATCTTTGCAATCTATTGCTTTATGACCAAAGTTATTGTAATAAAAATAATAGCCAAGAAAGAGATTTTGGTACCGATTTGTGAAAGGTCTTGTTGATGGAACGATTGTTATGAACTCATTCTTGTGGGTAGAATCATATTTATATTGGGCATCAATTCCTTTCATACTATTGCTTTCATTGTTGATGGAGCCTTTGAGAATATTGGAATAGCTTTTAGGTTTTTCTTCATTTTCATTTTCTAATGGCTTTTTGACCTTAGTGCTTGCATCTCCCTTGGGGGTCTTTTATTTTTTGTCATAGCCAAGACCTATCTTCATGAATGGTGACCTTTGGAAACTGGAAATACTATCTAATATTGTAGTACTCTTTCCAAACTTCAAGATTTTGTATAATTGATTAGTTGTTTTCTCAAGTTCCTTTCTTAAGTAAATTATTTCAACTTCTAGCTTCTTGCAATTTTCTTCATTTTCTTGTAGTTGAATTCTCACCACTTCTACTATATTTTTTGCCTCTTCTAGTTGAGTCTTTGGGATGAAAAATATCTTCTTTGTTTCTTCAATATCATGATACTCCTATTCATATTTCTGCAATTTCTCTTTCTTCTTTCTGTTCTTTTCTCTAATTCTGTCTATTTCTTCTAAGGTGCTAATGAGTTCTACTTCAAAAATCACTTCCCCATTAATGTCTTCGTCTTCTTCTTCTTGTTCTTCTTCTTCTTCTTCTTACGTATTATTGTATTCACCTTATTTATCAATAGACTGTGTATCCATGGTTATGGAGAGAGATTCTTCTTTATCATCATTATCTTCCCTTTCTTTGAATTTTCCAGATTCTCCTTTTAGATTTCTCACAACTGATTCTTCTATCTCTAACTCACAGTAGGAATAATCATCATATCTCTCTTCATTGGATCTTTCTTTATACATGTTTTTTAGCTTGTCTGAAATCTATTCATATGTTCTACACTTCATTACCTTGACAATCTGAGAGTACGGTAGGCCACTCAAGATGACTTCTATTGTTTTTTCATTGTTTTCACTTGACTCCTTTGCAGCTTCATCTATATAACCATTTGTGACTTATTCCCAAATACCAAACCCAAGGGCCTGAAAATATATCATCGTTCATATACCCCTTTTGCATAGTTTGTTCCATCGAACAAAGGATTTATATTTGTAGGAAAACCTTCCTTACAATCCATATGTTCTTGAGATTTGTCTTCAAGTGGTTAAATTGTTTCCGAAGGAACCTGCTCTGATTCCAATTATTGAAATTATGCTTATATTGAGAGGGGGTTAAGTGAATCAATATAAAATATTTTTTACTTTATTTAACCATTCATTATCCGAGAAACAATAATCACATATAAACTCAAATCATAATGCACAAAGTTTAACATGGAAACCCAATCGGGAAAAAACCATAAACTTATCTTTATAAATTTCATTAGGCACCAACCTACTGTTACAAATATTGTAGGCACCAACCTACTAGACACACCAATATCCTTAATTGAGCACCAACTCAGCAAGAAGTAGGCAGCAACCTACTGGAGACATCAATATCCTCAACTTAGCACCAACTTAACAAGATGTAGGCCCCAACCTACTAGAGACACCAATCTCCTGAAATGAACACCAACTCAACAAGATATGTGTAGACAACAATCCAAGATCCTCATACATAGAGTACTTCTTACTTCACCTTCATGCTTCATTCCACAGACAATATTTCAAGCCCTAACAAGCCTCATAACATCATTGATCCATATTTATAAATGAATGAAATGAAATACAAATGTATATAAAATAAATACATAGAGATACAATAAAACTTCACTTCTATTAATAAAGAGAACTTACTGAAACTCTGAAAATGCAGACATAAACAAACTTGCTCTAATGGTGACAGGTTATCTCTGATAAGAGATGTGAAAGTTATGCTCATTCACAAGAATATGAGTACAATGAGGCCCCAAAGGCCTTTTTTAAAATTAAACATAATTGATAAAACCCTAAACATCCAAAACCCTAACCCTAGGAGATGAAACGCCAAAAGTTTTGTGGGTCCCGATGGGGGTAGTTGATACTTCTACTTCACAAGGGTGTAACTTTTGATTATGATCTCTATTTGGGGATCTCGATACATCGTTTGAAAGATATAGCCGAGCACATATATCACTTAGCCTAAAATTTTCCTCTGGATACACATTAGTCATTGTCGAGCCTAAAAACGCCGTTTAGGGCCTCAAAATGGCCCTAGAAGTTTGGGACCCAAAAAACTATAAAAAAATGTCAAAATGGAAACTATTCTTTGAGCTAGTGGAATAGGTGGGCGATCACCGACATCTACCTAGATCAATCATTCCCATAATCTAATTATTGATCAAAATATCCACTAACGACAACATCCATTGACGACAACATCCACTAATGACAACATCCACTAACAACAACAACACAACCTAAAAACAGTGCACATGGAATCATAATGGACCTTCAATCCTTCATAGTGCAACTTGAGAACAAGAAAGACCTCAATAAAATCCCTTAGAATTCACTTTCAAATCAGAAAGACACCCCAACACCTTTAGCACACATCATATCACTTTTTCACACCTCAGACTTGATCTCTTGCTTGGTTACTCTACAAATAAGAAAATATATCCTATATTTATAGTAATTATGTCCCCACTTTCAAGGCTGACGTATAAAGACTAGTTGAAACAACCTCAATTTTCTGGTTGGGTTGTTAGACAGAAAAATTCATATCTCCTCATTCCTAGGGAGTTAGAAGGGATTTCATATATCATTGGAAAGGTCTCGAAATAATATTTCCATCCATATAACTTGTACTCCCATTTAAGCTAGGTATGTAGGGTAAAAATTCCTTCAAATATAGGGTATGCAAAGTGACATCAAAAATCCAAAAGTAATACTTTCAACAATCTCATTTTGCAATATTTATCTTGGTCGTCTATAGGCTTGTAATATTCATCTTGGACATCTATAGGCTCCCCCTATCTTTGACATCAATGAAAAAAATATTTCCAGCAACATGAACACTTGTGAGTGGACCAAGTGGTAAAATAATTGTTTAAATAATATTATGAATTATAAAAAGAAGAGTATAACCTCACATGAAAGAATAATAACATCCATTCATTCAGGTAATGAGAACAAGGGATTTGAAGCAAGACTCATAGATAGAAAATAAATATGATCTCCCAGTAATAAAATAACTTTAAATCATTTCATTCATTGAAATTAATAATATGCATAGGAGAAACACACATGAGATCTCATGCTTTATAAAAGTTTGAAACCACAAATGTTATGAACTCCTAGAAATAACTTTCCGTGAGAGTAAAAAAATATTACAATTTGAATGTTCAAGTTTGAATAGAGTGTTTTCCTATCGCAATACACAATGTTCTTAATACTTAAATGATAAAATTAAAGGCGTCCAACCAAACGAACTAGGATTAGGGTTCCCGCGAACCATGTAAATTAGTAGAAGAAGCCTGGAAGAAAAAGAGAAATGCAATCAAGTATTAGTTTTACAAATGTGCAACACACTTAATAAAACTAGATTACCAAAGACTGGGACAAAGGAACGAAAATGCTTCAAAAGGAAAAAAATAACTCACAAAACTGCAAAGGAATGACATATGGATGGATATATCTCTCTCTTGATAATGATCTATGATGATCGATGGTGATGCCTTTATTGGAGGGGTATTCGTCTTTTATATCTGTGTGGTGAGCTTTCTTGAAGTAATCAATTTTTTGGTAGTTTTTTTTGGGTTAACTATATTGATCGATAAATTCTTGAACCACTCATAAATATAATCCTTCATTGGTGTGAAGGTGATGTCTTATTTAACACTTATCATGAATACTTGATCTTCGATTTATTTCAACTTAGAGTGTAGCTTCTCTATTGATGCCAAGTGTTCAGAGAACAATCCTTCAAGGTTGAAACCTCTCACAAGTTCTCCTTCCTTTATATCGAATGGAGTAACAATTTCAGATTTTTCCATCAAATGGGTGGAATTCTTCACTGTCGTATCAACAAAATGCAAGGGTAATGAAATATATTGTTTCTTTCTTTTTCTGTCAAACAGGATGGACTATGCTTTGTACTATCTACAAAAAATTGCAATCAGATACATGTCACAAACAAATACGAGAAGAAGAAGAGGGGTTTCTTCACAACTATACAGTCTAATGTAAGTATGGTTATGTTTAGAAAAACAAACTCCCTTTCCTTTGAGAAAATTTTCCCTTTATTTATTTATCCTTTTGGGTTCAACTCCAATCAAAATATGTCTAAATTTGTTAAGGAAATTATCTTGAATAAGGCAGAAACAAAAAGTGTCCTTGTGTTTCCAAAAAATAGGGTACCGGAATTGAACTGGCTCATTATCAACATCTAAATTTTCCCTTAGAGGAAACCCCTCAAAGAAAGTACAATAGGTGACTGGCAGGACCAAATACGCAGCCATAAAAAATATATGGGTTTTAAAAATAGTTGGATAGTTGAAAGGAAATCTCATTTGAGATGACTTCAACCCAATCAAAAATTATTTTTTTCGAAAAGAAAAATACAATATATACAATTTTGACCTGAGAATGTGAGAAGTGGACTCTCTTCCCATTAAGCATGTGAACAACCATGAAAACATGTGGTATGGCTCGACCAATAGATATATTTCAATGGTTAAGAGGTCGAACGACATTTCTAAGGATGGAACCATAAAATCCTTTAACAAATTAGCTCCACCACCATGAGAATCCATCAAAATGTTAGCTTCTAGAAGCTTAAGACTTTTATTATAAGAAGGAACTCAGAGCATTCTTTTGAAAATATTTGGAGTTAATAGAATAGGGTTCTTCCACCTAAAAAATACTTGATTTTTTCTTCTTTTTGGGTCGAACCGATGAGCACACCATAAAACTGAATTCAAAAATTTCAAGCATGCAACCAACATTTTCCAAGCCTATATTCCATATTTTTTTATTTTTCTTCTATTCAATAGTTAAGCTCTGATACTATTGATACGCCATAGACCAATGAAGATATTTTTCTTGGCGGGTGATATAGTTGGTAGTATCTCTGCAAAAACACTCTTTCCTTCTTCTAGTTTCCATATTCCTTATTCTTTCAATCCACTTTGATATACTCGATAGGATCACTTATGAATTACACAGACCAAGCATGTTTTAAAGGCTAAGTGCATGAATTATATTTAGTAAACATGCTTTCCATATGTACACATTCCTCTCAAAATATGGGAAACCATAAATGGAAGTTATTTTGAAAAGTAAGAGACTTATGGGAAAGAGAGATAATTAATTCACATTATTCCTAAATCACCTCCCTTTACCTTGGAAATCAGAACTCATTAATGTGAAAAAAGTGACCATTGCAGAAGATACAAGTCACATGATGTTTGTGAATATTTCACTAAGTATATATAGATATATGTAACATACCCGAACACCTAAGTCGGGCCATGCTACCTCATAGAAAAATTCTTGTTAATTTTGGATACATATTTGGTAGTACACCCCAGCCTTAGGCCACTGGGATATACCACTGAGAGACACATGTGGAACAACACACAAATAAAACTTAACAAACAATTACATTATGCCAATACATAGATAAATGTGGAAATAACAGTAACCCTATACATACAACATATACAGGATAAACTCATAAATATAAGACGTACAAATACACAACATGCAAATGAACACATAATTGATACTTATATTTTTATAGAAGACCACCAACTGTGTGCAGACCTTCCACGAACCTCCCAACCTTATATCGTGTTGTTCATCACTCTCAGCAGTGGGTCACCCCGATCCAGGACTAAACACCACCCGGGTAAAGGGATTCCTAAGATAGGCTGAGACAACTCGAAGTCACACAGTCAACAAGAAGGATTTCATCCCAGGAGCCAACTCAAACTAAAAACCTACAGCTTCTCATTCCCCACATGCATGTTCCACCCCAAGAAGTGTGACCCTTCTATGCTCAACAGTCCTTCGACTGCCCCACTTCCCATCCAGGGCTTCAACAACAGGCCGGACAAGAATTCTTTGAGAACTATAGCTTTCGTTGAGCTCCCTCTGGGAAAATCACTTCCCCAACAACCTCTCTCACATGGAGAGAGTTTCTTATAGGCCTGCCAACTTGCTTCTTCACTCCACGGGCATGACAACCCGCTTCTTCAAACCCACAGGCTTGAAAACCTGGTTCTTCAGTCCAACTCCTAATTTAATCGTGTAAGGTTGATGGAAACAACAAAGCTCAAGTATAGAACAGATGATGGAAGCAATAAAAAATCGTTAAGGCATGGTACGGGCTCAGGAAAAGTATTGGTGTGTTAAGCTTCATAGAAAAAGTACGGGATAGCTAAAAAATGTTGCAGGTTCCATAGGTGCATGAATGTTGCAGAGGTCAACGATGGAGGGGATGGCTCAATGAATGAGTGCATGAGTGAATGGGGAGAGATCACCAAAACAGACTATTTTCCTCCACCAATACTTACATGTGCCCTGATTGACACATGGCTCTCCTAGAGATCGTTTCTCTCCACTTGGGATTCATTCCCTCTTCCATGAGACTTAGGATAAAACAATTATCCTCACCTTAGTATTTAGGAAAATATAATATGATATTATCTTGGGGTTAATCCATCAAGCTTATCCCTTTTTCCCTAGTCTCTTAGCCCTCCCTTTCCCTAGCTAGTGGAGCTTAGTTCCCCATTCTCTTTTGTCATGGTCGTTCTACACACAGTGATGTATTATATTAATGATATGAGTGTTTACATATACAAAAATAGGCTCACTATCCTTTAGCATCTAGGATCTTCGACCTAATCATCATGTAAGCCTCCTAGCTTATAATCATTTGGCTCACCAGCCTACAAAACATGTTTATAATTCAGCAGGGGCTCGACCTTGGGGTAGTAAAATCCCCTCCCCTTATTTATGCATTGTCCTCAATGTATCTTATTTACATACTACATCAAGATTTTCAAAAATCTTCAAAAAGATGTGAGTATTTTTCCCACAAGCCATCTTCATACTCCCAAGTTTCATACTTAGGACCGTACTAGGCCCATTGGACCTTTACAAATTCTATGGCTCAATTCCGGAGCTATTTGATATTTTGGTCCAATATGCACATTGTATGTACTTGAAAAGTGCCTTCTTGCTCCACCTAAATCACATTCCAATCAATAACATGAGTAGCATCAGGTATATACTTTTTGAGAAATGATACATGGAATACTTTATCAATATTCATAGATGTAGGTAAAGCAAGAATATAATCTACATTCCCAATCCTCTATAGGATTTCAAATGACCCAAAATAACGAGCTGCCAACTTTGAACAGTTTCCCAACTTCAGGGAACTTTTGTTGACCCTCACTTTCAAGAATACATGATCACCCACGCAAAATTCCCTTATCAGCATAACTTGTTTTCCTGTCTTGAGAATTCTTTAAATTATTCCTTATTTTTTACATCTGCTCTTCCATTTCCCTGAGCAATTATGGCCCAACTACTACTCTATCTGTTGGATTGTCCCAACTTCCAGGTGTGTTTCACTTTCTGCCATAAAGTGCTTCAAATGGGATCATCTTCAGAGATTCTTGATACCCATTGTTGTAATAAAACTATACCAAATGTATATAATCTTCCCATTTTGATGGTTTGTCCATCACATACATTCTCAACATATCATCAATCACTTGGTTCACCCTCTTTGTTTTCCCATCAGATTATGGATGATAAGTAGTGATAAAATTCAAATTGGTTCTGAATCCTTTAAACAATCCTTTCCAGAACTTTGAGGTAAATGTTGGTTCTTTGTCAGACACAATTGTCTTCATAATACCTTGCAATCGATCTACTTTCCTCATATAAATATTGAAAACATTGGTTGCCTTGTGAGTAAGCTTCACTGGAATGAAATGGGTAGCTTTTTGTAAGATTTTCCACCACTACCATGATTGAATCATGATGCTTTCTTGTTCAGGGTAGTTTGGTGATTAATTCCATGGTCACCACTTCCCACTTCCACTTAGGGATAGGTAATGGCTACAACAACCCAGCTGGGTATCTATGCTCAGCCTTGACCTTTTGACACTCCAAACATTTGGTGATGCACTCAACAATTTCTTTCTTCATGTCTGGCCAATAATATTGGCTCTTGACTGCTACAATTGTTTTCTAATATCTTGGGTGTCCAACATAGGGTACATTATGCATTGATTTCAAAATTATACTTCTCAATTCTTGGGAATTGGGTACATAAATATTGTTTATGTACATGATAATTTCATCAATCCCCAACTTGTAATTTTCAACCTTCTGCTACAAATTACCTTGTTGTAGTTTTGTTGCTAATTCCTTTTATAGAAAATCTAATTTTGCAACTTCCAAGACTTTTTCCTTCAAATCATATTGATACATGTTGATGGTTGTAGCATGCAAACCATGCACTTTCCTACTGAGTTTATCAACCACCTTGTTCTCTTTCCCTTTGATATGATTTATATCAAATTCATACTCACTGAGAAATTTCAACCATCTTCTCTACCTGGTATTTAAAGTTGGTTGATCAAATAATTATTTCAGACCATTATGGTATTCCCTCAACTCAAACATTTTTCCCATGAGGTAGTGTCTCCACTTCTTCAAGGCATGCACTATGGATGCCAACTCCAAATCATGAGTGGCATAATTCCTTTCATGCTCCTTCAAATTTCTTGGTTCA
The DNA here is from genome assembly GCA_009831015.1 of Picea engelmannii. NCBI lineage: Eukaryota > Viridiplantae > Streptophyta > Pinopsida > Pinales > Pinaceae > Picea > Picea engelmannii. Next base: position 356,348 of record ML782418.1, read on the forward strand.
AAACATATGACATACCCCTTTTGACTAAGGACTCCTCCAAGTCCTTATTTGCATGCATTTGTGCATACCATGAAATATTCGTTTGGATCTATAATCCTTAGAATTGGAGAACTGGTTAACAACTACTTCAAATGCCGGAAGCTCTTTTCACACTCTGTTGTCCACTAAAACTTCACTCCCTTCTTTTACAAGGAAGTAATCGGGTGAGAAACATTTGAGAATCCCACAATAAATATTTTGTAGTAGCCAGTGAGACCCGTGAATGATCTGACTTCTGTCACATTCTTAGGTGTTGACCACCCTTTAATGGCTTCAGTATTTTGAGGGTCCACTATTATCCCTTCTTCAGATATGATATGCCACAAATAATGAATATGGTTATGATAAAATGAGCGATGGATCAATTTGGCATACAATTGATGCTCTCTTAACACTTTTAATACCATATTCAAGTGTTGTTCATGTTCTTCTTCTGACTTTTAATATATAATAATGTCATCCAAAAATACAATGACAAACTTGTCTAGGTATTCTTGGAAAACACCATTCATTAAACACATGAAAACAATTGGTGCATTTGATAACCCAAATGGCACCACTGTGAACTCATAATGACCATACCTTGTCCTTAAGGAAGTCTTGTTGATGTCTTCATCTTTGATTCTTACCCGATGATAACTAGACCTGAGATCAATATTTGAGAATACTCTTGCATCCTTCAACTGATCAAAGAGATCATCGATCCTCGACAAAGGATATGTGTTATTTACAGTTACTTTTTTCAATTGTCTAAAGTCAATACACAGTCTCAATATCCCATCCTTTTTCTTCAAAAATAAAACTAGGGCACCCCAAGGTGACACACTTGGGTGTATGTACCCATTTTTCAGAAGCTCTTCAAGCTGCATTTGTAACTCCTTCAGTTTTGGTGTACTCATCCTATAAGGAGTCTTGGATACTGGATTTGTTCCAAGAATCAAATTTATAAAGAAATCAATATCTCTTTTAGGAGGTAATCCTGGTATTTCTTTAAACACGTCCTCATACTCCTTTAGGACTACATAATATTCAATATTTGACAACTTATCCTTAGGTGTTTCTTCCATATGAGCTGCAAATATTTGTCATCCCTTTCTGTAGCATTTCTTCAACTGCATTTTTTAGATTTGTCTGACATCTACTACCCTAGGAATTCCTTGGACTATCCTTAGGTTCCCTTCCTCATACAGGAAAGTAAATGCCTTGTTATGACAATCTAAGAAAACATGGTGTTGGTCCAACCAATCCATCCCAATTAGGCAATCATATGAACCTAAAGGCAAGATGTTCAAATATGCCTTGGTGTTCCTCCCATTCATGTCCATTGGACATGACTTTACCAACTCATTAACTTTTCTCTTGGCTCCAATAGCTAGCTATACCAACCAATATTTCCCATGTTTGCTTCTTGGAAAATGAAATATTTCCACCACCTTAGGATCTATATAACTATGAATATCTCCTGAATCAATTAAAATTGCAAAGGTTTGGTTGTTGATCATACCTTCCACTTCAATCATGTGTGATTGAAATTTTTCTCACTTGTTGTCCAGGGCTACATAGATCCTTGGTACATTTATTCCCATGTCCTCCATTGTTTCATCTTGTTGTACATTGTGAACAAATCTCACATTGTCACTTTTGTGAGGAAAATCTCTATACAAATGATCTCCTTTAGAACCCCAACATTGAATGGGTGGCTACCTTGGCCTTTTCCCACCTATCTCAATCACTCTGGGCTCTCTATAAGTTGGTTGTCCCTGAGGACTATTTCTGAAGAAAGGTGGTTTATTCCCCTTCTTCCTTGCTCCATCTTGAACTTCTTCTTGTATTCCCAAGATTTTTGGAAAGTGGGCTTTCCTTTCTGCTAATCATATAGGAATTTAGCTTGCCTTATGGTCTCTTCCAATGTCTTGGGATCATCATATTGAATCTTGTCACTGATGAAAGATGGAAACCCACTCAAATACCTCTAATTCTTAACGGTATCATACTTTATGAAGGATACATACTTCAATAGTTCCAAAAACCTTCTTTCATACTCATCAATGGCCATACTCCCTAGCTTGATTTCAAAGAACTCCTTCATTTTATTGTCATAGTATCTCTTAGTCAAGTATTTCTTTTCAAAATACTTCTTGAATTCCTTCCAAGAAACATTTTTCTCTTTGATGTGTTACACCTGCACAAGTTGATTCCACCACATGGATTCCTTTCCTTTGAGTTGGTAAATAGAAATTCTTCCTTCTGCATGAGAATAATAACTATGCAATTGAAAATATTTTCTCATGCCTAGCAGCCATGTCTCAGCATCTTCATCCTTCTTGCACTCACCATCAAAAGTAGGAGCTTTGATTTTGTTCATTTATCCTCAAATTTTATCCACCCCAAACCTCTTATGATGCTTCTTGACAGGAGATGGACTTGAGATATTGTGTTCTCTCCTATTGGAATACCTTTTGGAGTGATGGTGATGTCTGCTAACATTCCTTGATCTTCCTTTCTCCTTGAGAGACCTATGGCTTCCTGATTTTCTTGAGCCATTCTCCTTATCCAAATTATTTTCAATTATGTCTAAGATCTGCATTAAATTCATGTTGAATTCTTCCTGGTACTCTTTGTATTTCATAAGCCTTTCATTGTCATCCTTGTGACTTTGGACGTCTTTATGCAAATTTCTAATGGTCTCTACCATATTCATGTTATCATCCTTTCCTTCTCCATGTCCATCGGAGTTTGTTCCTTCCATACCCAAATGAACATCCATTCCTATGATCTCATCTTCCTGGATGTAAGCCCCCTATGTATCATCCATATCTATGCACTAAGTGTTGATTTTGATCTGATCTAGTTCTTGTCAATTCTACAACATGTGCATCCAACAAAACTTTGTCAGGCTAATTGTCTCAACAATTTAATGAAATTATGAACCATTTTGGTTCAATAATACATCATAATTATTTCTTCTGATTTCTGAAAATTGAATGTTCAGCTCCATATTCAGGGTGAACGGTTATGTTCTACTATCCAAAATATTTCCAATGACTTCTCCCTTGCTCAATTCTGTGTTTTGAGCAGGAAGTTATGAATATTTGAAAAGTGTCTTTCCTGGAAGGTAATATATGTGCAGATGTTCTTCTTCTTTAGAGTTGAATTGGTTCTTGGACTCATGTTGGGTCCTCTGGTAAAGTACATGTGCTTTCTTTCCCTCTTTAGGCATAGGTATGTACAACTCAGAACCCCACATATTCCTTCTTCTAGCCCCCTTCTATCTTTGAAAACATCAATTTGGGCACTAGTCCCCTTTTATTTCGACTAAAGTCACATAGAACCAAGGCTATGACCAAGCTCTTAGTTGATGTGTTCTTATCCGGAGCTTCAGGACTTCAAGGCTCTAGAATTTCAGGCTTCAGTGGTTTCTCCTCCATCACACTTCATTTTCCTCGAATGTCAAACGTTGAACTCCAAACCGGTGAAGTTCTCCAGAGCTTCGGCACTTTGGGCTTTGGAGAATTTCACAACTCCTTCCAACATTTCCTCCGAACACCAAATTTATGAAATTTTGAACCTTCCAAGGTCAACTTAATTCTTCTATCATCATTATGGTGGTGACATGTGGCCCCACTAACAAGCAACATGTGTCAGGTCATAATTGGTACATAAGGCATGTCTAAGGTACAAAATAAAGTGACATGTGGTAGGCTTAGAATAAGTCCACATCACCCTAGGTGATGTCATCATGCCATGCCACATTGGTGCTTCAAAACTTCAGCACTTTGGGCTTCAGAATTTTTTGCATCCACAAACCTATTAACTCTCGAATGTCGAACTGTCGAACAATTTCTTCCCGGATCTTCGAGGCTCTGGGACTTCGGAGATTTCTTCAAATCAATTCCATGTTTCTTCCGAAATCTGAAGAGAGTATCTCTCTATATTGTGCTACTCCATATTTTGGGACTCTAGTGCTTCGGGGCTTCGGAATTCAGAATTGTTTTGGTGTTGATCACCATACAACCCTCGAATTGTCGAACGTCGAAATATCGAACCAACTAATCTGCGGATATGTATCTCTGAGAATGGATGGTTTGGATTGGTTCTGGACTTTGGGACTTCGGAGAAAAATCTACTCTACACAATCTCAAATGGATTTCCCCGAACATTGAAACATCGAACCACTTAGGGAATCAAATGGTCCGCCTTCTCCGTAACTATCTAAGGTGTTGTACCACTCCAGGAATTTGGAGATTTGGAACTTCGAGGCTCCGAGCGACTTCTCCACACTTCACCTCAAATTCCCCCGAACGCCAAAATCCTAAATACTTCTGAATCTGCAAACATGTGTCCTCAACATGAACGGTCAATATTAGCTATGGAGTTCGAGACTTCTAGAGATTTCCCTTCTAGCAGCTTAAGGACTTGCTTCTCCCAGAGTGTTGAACCTCTGAACTGTCATGGGATATACGGCTCACATTCGCTCGCACGCAGATCTAACGATTGGGATTTGATATTCACTGCAATGCCTTACTTCCTTATTTGTGCTTGATCTAATGGATCGGATCTCTCCTTGGCCAAATCCAATGGTAAATCACTTCTCCCAAGGATCTACGATGTAGATCCACTTTGAAACTTCAAATCTTCGGAGATTTTACCTCCCTTTTCATCAAAGACTTAAAATTTTCTGAAGCAACGAAGTCTAAAGGAATTGAGGTTTTAACAACCATGCTACTTCTCCTGATACAACGACTTTGAGGGAACTTTCTTATCCCGAATAGATCCATCAACCCAAATTTAAACTTTGTGGCTCCAAAACCACGGTTACTATGGTTTCTTTCCTCTATTGGATTTCTCGAACCACTACACTTTCTGAGGTTTTAGACATAGTTAAGGTGCTCTCAGCGCCCTCTTGGCACTCATGGAAGTTCTGAAACTCTGATTTTTTTTCCATTTTGACAACAATTCCCTTTGAAACTTTTGCTTCAATTTTCACGTACACAACCCATCCAGGCTCAATGTTGAAAACTGGAGCTCTGATACCAAATTTTAACATACTCGACCACCCAGGTCAAGCCATGTTGCCTCATAGAAACATTCTTGCTAAGTTCTGATACAAATTTGGTAGTACACCCCAGCCTTAGGCCACTGGGCTATATCACTTAGAGACACATGCAGAACATCATACAAATAAAACTTAACAGACAATTACATTCTTCTAATACATAGATAAATGTGGAAATAATAGTAATCCTCTACATACAACATATACAGGAAAACTCATAAATATAATACATGTACAAATACATAACATGCAAATGAACACATAATTGATACATATCTTTTTATAGAATACCACCAACTGTGTGCAGACCTTCCACAAACCTCTCAGCCTTAGACAACGTTTCTCATCACTCTCAACATTGGGTCACCCCCGATCTGGGACTAAACTCCACATGGGTAAAGGGATTCCTAGGATAGTTTGAGACAACTGGAAGTTGCACATTCAACAAGAAGGATTATGTCCCAGGATCCAACTCACACTAATAGCCTGCAACCTCTCATTCCTCACATGCTTGTCCCACCCTAGGAAGTGTGCCCCTTCTCTGCTCAACATTCCTTTGACTGCCCCACTTCCCTACCAAGGCTTCAACAACAGGTCGGATAGGAATTCTCAGAGCACTATAGATTTCATTGAGATCCCTCTAGGAAAATCACTTGCAACCTCTCTCACCTAGAGAGAATTGCTTATAGGCATAACAACCTGATTCTTCATTCCACGGGCCTGACAACCCCCCTCTTCAAACACACATGCCTGACAACCTGCTTCTTCATTCCATCTCCTAAGTCAATCGAGTAAGGTGATGGAAAAAACAAATCTTAGGTATAGAACAGATGATGGCAGAAACAACAAACCTTTAAGGCATGGTACGGGCTCAGGAAAAGTATTGGTGCGTTGTGCTTCACAGAAAAAGTACGGGATAGCTAAAAAATGTTTCAGGTTTGAGAGGTGTGTGAATGTTGCAGAGGTCAATGATGGAGGGGATGGCTTAGTGTGTGAGTGTGTGAATGAATGGGGAGATATCCCCAAAACAAACTATTTTTCCCCACCTATACTTGCATGCGCCCTGATTGACACATGGTTCTCCTGGAGATCGTTTCTCTCCACTTGGGATTCATTCCCTCTTCCATGAGACTTAGGATAAAACAATTATCCTCACCTTAGTATTTAGGAAAATATAATATGATATTCTCTTTGGGTTAAGCCCTCGATATTATCCCTTTTTCCCTTTATCCCTCCCTTTCCCTACCTAGTGGAGCTTAGTCCCCCATTCTCTTTTTTTGTGGTATGTCTACACACATCGATGTATTATATTAATGATATGAGTGTTTACATATACAAAAATAGACTCACTGGCCTTTATCATCTAGGATCTCTATCCTAATCATCACATAAGCCTCCTATCTTATAATCACTTGGCTCACCAGCCTACAAAACATGTTTACAATTCAGCAGGGGCTCGACCTTGGGGTATTACAATATATATCAATATTTATATCATTTTTAGTGATGAACCTCAGAAGTGTGGAAGTGAAAGGTGAGCATAATTTTGGAGGTGCGAAAGTATGGTGAGTGGAGAGAATGAGATATGCAAGGTTCTCTACATAAGATTTGTGTAGGATATAACATTTACGGGAGAACATATTGTGTGGAAAAGGGTGTTGCGCGAAGAGGAAGGTTGTGAGGAGAGAAGAGTGATGACGGGTATTATGCATTAAAGGAACTTTGAAATAAAACTAAGTGTTGGGTTGTGCGGGGAAATATTGTGTGCAGAGTATAGGGAAATTGTTATAGAAAAGGGAATCTCTGCATGGGATTGGAAATCTTTCAAAAATCAATAAAATAGGTAAGTGTTGAGAAATATTGTTCCCAAGTATAAACAAAGGAAAAATGGGTGGAGAAAGGGTTGTATGTATGGCACAAAATTAAAGGAAGGGGACACATGAAATGGGTCAACAATTACCTACAACAAGTAAAATATCCATTTAAATGCCATCACAGTCCACTCAACAAATTCTGTTAGGTTAAACTTGAATCGATGAAAGAGTCATTGAGTTAAATCCATTTTAGGTAAACGATGGTGGTTTGTGAGCCCATGCTTTTGGTAATCAATTGTTATCACTAGAAAATGGCTCATCACAAATACAGACAATGGATGAAGAAACAGTTAACACAAACACAACATACTATCAATATTCATCGAAGGATTACACTCAATTTGGAAAAAAAAACATAAAACTATGTAAACGTGGTTCTAACATGGTGTAGGATGTGCACAGTGCATGAAGTGCATGACTGATAGTTTAAAGACCCGTGCAAACGCATAAACGGTTCATTGATGAGTTTGGTCGGGCCTCAACCATTTTTGGGATGAAGGGGATCTCCCCCATACCCAAAATCACCCCCAAATTTCACCTTGGGATCACTGAAAAGGATGGGAAGTACCTCCAAGGTCCTCCCATTCACATTTGGAACTATTTAAGAAAAATATTTTCATTCTCCTATAAATAAAGGGCCATTGTATGAAAAAAAGAAGAATCATTTTAGTATTGTTATGCTGCTCATTTTTAGATTTGGGAAGCCATCTTCCTCTTAGAAATCTTTGGGCATCCATAGAAAGTGTTAGGACTCTCTCCTCTTTAGTATTCCATCACTCATTTCTTCACCATTTTCCTTTTTTATCCTTTGATAGTAGAAAGAAGAATTTGTACTTGGGGACTCAAGAGCCTTCCCAATAAGGAAGATGGGACTCATAAGTTCCCATATTTCTCCAAGGAGTATCAATTCAAAGATCAGTTTACTTGGTATATATGTCTTGTTTTTTATTTGTGCATTCATTTCAAGTTATTACTTGCTTAGTTTAGATTTATTTCTTTGTTGTTTATTTCTTGTTTCTTTATGTTAGGTGATCCACTAACCAACTAAATCTCTATTCTGATTTCTGGATAGCCTAACTAGATAGTTAAGGGACCTCCATTTGCTTAAACCTTGTGACAAAAGGAACCCAACAGATTGGCGACCATACTGGGGATTTGAATCAAAATTCTCCCAAAATAGGTTTTTATAGTTTTCTTTCTTACTTGTTTGCATGTGTAGGGGTCAAAACCGACCTAGTCTCACCCTTTGAGAGCAGGATTTCACCCCACAGTAAGAGATTGTTTTCAAAAATCTTGTCCCACCAACTTCCCTACATGATCATGGGTTCAAGACGAACAGACGCGTGATCCATGCACATATGCACTCTGTCAAAACACTTCAACCATGCGGTCTGTGCATTGTGTGAGATTGTTTCTGATTATTCCTCGCACTTGACTTATTTTTTCAAAATTGTAAGGCTTGAGTTGCCCACTGCCACTCAGTAGTTTAGATTTGATTTTAGCTCTTTGTAAAAGCCAGTTTAAGCATGCTAAGATCTCATTATTTCATACATAAACCCCACATCACACATAGATAATTAGGGAGATTAAAAGGAACCACAATATCTTTGATTTCCTTAGTTGCCACGTGGATGGCTTAAAAGGTTTTTTCATTTGAGTTTCAAAACAAAGATTTCATTTTACAAATTCATCACATTAAACCGGGACTAGAAGACCATCTAAACCAATCTTGGATTATGATTTTTCCTTGCACCTTAGTGTGATCTTGGAAATCAGAAAAAGAGATTGCTTAGATAATTCTCCATCTCCCTTGGTAAATCAAATCACTTTCAAAAAGAGGAAAATCCTCTCAACTTACTTGTTGAAAATTAATCTTGAAAGAGTTGTAAGGGCCCATATGCCCACATGCATGCAATTCTAGGATAGTTTTCAAAAAATCTAGAGTAATTCACCTAAGGAGTTTAAAGAAGTTGTAAGGGGCCACACATGCCCACACCGTCACAATCTAGGACTAGTTTCAAGTTTTCTAGATTACAAAACGCCTTAGGAAGATAAAGGGTCCAAGTAAGGATTATTAGATCTGCCATAATAGCTTAGGATCTCCTTTCATTTGCAAGGGTCATTTTGAAAAAATTTAGTAAGTTATCTAACCAAGATAGGTAAAGGACCACACGATGTCCACCATGTTAAAATATTGAATTTAATTTATTAAAAACGTGTTTCGCCATCACCACTCGCACACACTCTCACTAATTCAAAAACATATTTGCTAGATACTTGGAAATCTTGTGGACTTCATTTGTTTATAAAAGGGTCTTTGTGCACACCTTCATAAAGAATTAAGTTGGTCCATGACCCCAACTTCACATCCTTATGTCACATTCTAAAAACAACCATAATCAACCCACTTTCTTGTATAGTTTAACCTTGTACAACATTTATTGCAAACAAATTTTTAGTAAAAGAACAAAAAAGATACAATGGAAAATACAAAAATTACACATATATTTTTCCCCTGGAAACCTAAACTGGGAAAACCAACATATTCTATATTCATTCATAGTGATACATTGTTTACAATACAATATACATATAAGAGGCAGTGGCATCCAAAACCCTAACCCAGTGACCTGGATTAGTAAACAACCCTAATTCCTTAACCGGAAATAGAAAACCATCGGCAAAAAAACATGTTCCTAAAAATCGCTCAACAATGGACACAAAAATCGAGGCAACATGAAAAACGAGGCAAAAATGTGACACGTTTCATGTTTCCCAACAATGGACACTACTACTCGTGCAAAGAATATAACACATACCCAAAATTCTCCCACTTGTTGTTTTCTTTTCATACAAGGGGTTACAGTGTTACATAGTCAACAATATAGGGCAACAATGCCCATGGATCCTCTACACCAAGAGAACTTCTCAATGCTCACATATTTTGTTAATGAATTTTCAACATTCTTCGAAGTGTCCACCTTCATCAACAACACTTTATTTTCTTCAACCATGTCTCTCACAAAGTGATATTGAATATCAATTTGCTTTGTCTTTGAATGATAAGTCGGGTTCTTCACCAGAAAAATTGCACTCTGACTATCAAAATCTATCCTTATAGCTTGTTGTACCAACCCAATACCTGAACAAAATATTTGTAACCGTATTGCTTCCTTACTTGCATGAGTGGATACCATGTATTAAGCTTCTGTAGTTGAAAGTGCCACTACAGCCTGTATTTTTCTCATCCAACTTATTGCTCCTCCAAACAGGTTAAACACATACCCACTTGTAGATCTCCTACGATACAGATCTCCAGCCCAATCTGCATACACAAATCCATGTATATCGAACACTCTATACAATCTCGATCTTCCTTGGTAGCAAAAACCATAGCTAGCAGTTGCCATGCAAATACCTGAAAACCGTTTTTATTGTTGTCCAATGCTCCTTCCCTGGTTTTGACATATACCTGCTCAAAACTCCCACTACATGTGCAATGTTCGTTCTAGTACATACAATTGCATACATCAAATTGACAACTTCACTCACATATGGAACATGATACATGTCCTCCTCCTCTTCATGTGTCTTGGCACACTGATCCTCTTATAACTTTACACCAACATGAATAGGAACCTTGATCGGTTTACATTCCTTCATATTAAACCTCTGCAATATTGTCTTGACATATTTTCTCTGAGTTAACCAAAGTTTCCTCTTTTTCCGATCTCTTTTAATTTCCATGCCCAAAATGAAATTTGAAGCATCGAGATCCTTCATGTCAAATTTAGAAGACAACTGAGTTTTCACATCCTGGATAATATCCTTGTTGTTTCCTATCAGCAACATGTCATCCACATACAAGACCAAATAAATAAAATGATCACCAATTAATTTAAAATACACACAATGATCCTCTTTGCTTCTTATGAAACCAAGTCCCAACATATAAGTATCAAATTTTTGATACCACATCCTTGGTGATTGTTTTAAACCATACATGGACTTTTTCAGCGTGCATACCAACTCCTTCTTTCCCTTCACAGCAAATTCTTCTGGTTGCTTCATATAGATTTTTTCTTCCACATCCTCATGTAGGAATGTTGTCTTCACATCCATATGTTCTACTTCAAAATCAAATGTAGCAGCAACAGATAACAAAAATATTATAGAGGTTAACTTGGAAACAAGAGAAAAAATCTCACCAAAATCAATTCCCTCAACCTGGGAATAACCCTTTGCTACTAACTGAGCTTTGTATTTTTCCACTTTTCCTTCTGCATTCAGATTCTTTTTAAATACCCATTTTCTGCCAATGGGATTTCTTCCAATCGACAACTCCACTAGATCCCAAGCTGCATTCTTATCAAAGGTTGTCATGTCTTCATCCATGGCCTCTTTCCAGAAATTTCCATCCTCTGAATCCACAGCCTCCCTGAAATTTCTAGGATCATCATCAGTAATAGAAAAAGAAAAATTTGAATGGAAATCATATGGACTATACCTTTTTGGTATCCTTCTTTCTCGATCCGATCTCCTCAATACTAGAGTATGAGGATCTTCTTCTTCTTATTCGTGTTCTTATGTAGAGTCTAATTCATCATCCTTTAAATCAAACTCTATTTTCTCTAGTTCTTCCTTACTTTGTAGGACTTCCTTTTTAACAACATCCTTCATTTCTATAAATACCACATCTTGGATATACACTACCTTCTTATTTTATGGGTTCCAAATCTTATAACCTTTTAGACCATCTTTATATCCAATAAAGATACACTTTTCATCCTTCTTATCTAGCTTACTCCTATTTTCCTTTGGAACATGAACATATGCATCACATCCAAATACCTTGAGATGTGTGAGAGAAGGTTTCTTACCAGTCCATACCTCTTCTAGAGTCTTGTCATCCAGTGTTGATGAGGGTGATCTATTGACCAGGTAACATGCAGTCTCCACTGCCTCTGCCCAGAACTCTTTCCCTAACACGAAACCACTGAGCATGAACCTTTATTTTTCCATCAACATCATGTTCATCCTTTCTGCAACTACATTATGCCGAGGTGTATATGGAGTAGTCTTCTGCCTTTATATACCGCACTTCTTACAAAATTCTTCGAATTCATTCCCGCAAAACTCTCCGCCATTATCTTTCCTCAACACCTTAATTCTTTTCTCTGTTTGATTCTCAACAAGAGCGTTAAACTCTTTAAACCTGTCAAAGACTTCAGATTTATTCCTAAGGAAATATATCCAAGTATTCCTTAAGAATTCATCTATAAATGAGACATAGTACACAAATTTTCCCAATGATGGGACCAATATGGGTCCAAAAACATCAATGTGAACTAGCTATAAAATTCCTTCTTCCCTCATTGCACCAGAGGGGAATTTTACCCAATTCTTCTTCCCATAGACACAATGTTCATAGAAATCAAAATCCAGAGAGAATTTAGACATACCTTTACCGTGTAGTAGTCAAATACCCTTCTCTCTGATATGCCCTAGTCTTTGATGCCATGGCATAACCTTTTCTCCAGAGACTGTAGGAGTTCTTTCTTCTTCAAATCCAATATCGTGAACAATGGAACTATTACACCCATCACTAATAGTGCTTCCTTGCATCTTATACAGAGTTCCAAACCAAACTCCCTTCAATAACACTATTGCTCCTTGAACCATCCTGCAGGTTTCATTTTTAAATATTGTTTTTACCCCTGCATCGTCCATTTTGCTTACATAAATCAATTTTTTGGCCAATCATGGGATGTGAAAAACACCAAATAGTGTTCTAATCCTTCCATCTATGAGCCTCAACTTGAATTTTCCTCGACCTATGATTTTGGTTGTCGATTCATCACCTAGGAAAACATTACCTCCATCATACCTTTCATATTCACATAACCACTCCCTGTGGGGAGTCACATGAAAGGATGCACCTGATTTAACCAACCATGCCTCATGATCTACATGTGTGCTTGAAGAAGCCAAGTACACATTCCCTCCTTCTTCCTTGGAGGTATTTTCTTCTGTAGAAGGAGATTCTTCAGATCCCTTATTTTTCTCAACTTTGGATCTACACTGCTTCTTGTAATGCCCTTATTTTCCACATCTCCAACATACCTTTACAAAATTTCCAAGAGATTTAGATATATGCTTAGACTCAAATCTCCCACTTGAGAACTTAGATCTATTTCTTTCCCGGGAGCATCCTCTTGCAAATAACGCACATGTGATATGTCCTTCCATATTATTTTGTCTCATCTCTTCCAACAAAAAGGATGAGACCACTTCATCAAACTTCAAGGAATTTGTATTACTACCTATGGCCACAACAAGACTATCCCATGAGTTTGGTAAAGAACACAGTAAATTTATACACTTATCTTCATCTGAAATTGTAATCTCAACATATACTAACTGACTTACCACAGTATTAAAGGAGTTCAAATGTGATTCCACCGATTCTCCATCTCTCATCCTCAAGTTATACAACTTATTTCTCAGGAATAGTTTATTTACTAGGGACTATGATTGATAAAACTTCCCCAACTTATCCCATAAATCCTTGGTTGTAGCTTCCTTTGACGCATTCAGTAATACTGAATCTGAGAGACACAATCAGATTGTTCCTTCGCCTTCCAATCCAACTTTTTACAGTCATATGTTGAAGTTCCTATAGGTGCAGTACCTGGATCTACCGCAATCCACTGATCTCTATCCACCAACAAATATTCCATATTGAGCTTCCACAGCTCAAAACATTTCCCATTAAACTTCTCGATCTCCATTTTCAAATTTATTTCCATTTCTTTTCACCTGAACAAATCAATACCACAAATCTCCCACTGTAACAAGGCTTATCGCAGTCCTGAGCCAAACCCTTGACCACAAAGTCATCCCCCTGAAGCCAACAAATCTCTGATACAAAATGTAGATTTTAACCTTGTACAATATTTACTGCAAACATATTTTCAGTAAAAGAATAGAAAATATACAATGGAAAATAAAAACATTACACAAATATTTTTCCCCTGGAAACCCAAACCGAGAAAACCAGCATATTCAATATTCATTCATAGTGATACATTGTTTACAATACAATATACATATAGGATCCAGCAGCATCCAAAACCCTAACCCAATGAACTGGATTAGTCAACAAATCTAATTCCTTAACTAGAAATAGAAAACCATCGGCAAAAAACCATGTGCCGAAAAACCTCCCAACAATGGACACGAAAATCGAGGAAACATGAAAAATGAGGCAAAAATGCGACACTTTTTCCGAGGAAAAAAAAATCTAACAATATAAGACATACCCTAGAAAAGAATATAACACATACCCAACATTTATAACCTTCATAGGAGGAACACAAAACAATTTGGTAGTCTAAGTTACGATTTTGGGCATAGGGATCCAAATAACTTCCCGTCATCATTTCTCATTTGAAACTTAGGAAGTTGTTAATTAGGGTGCCAAAATCCTCCCACTCAAGCTTTCCTATACCATAAGGAAGGTAGACACTCGTGAAGGGTCGAAGGTCGAGGTCCATTTGTTCTGTTCATGCCTCCTTGGGTCACCCAACCCTTGGAAAGCATCTAGCTTGTGACTTATTTATGAGGCCGAAAATCTAAATGTCGTGCTTGATGGAGGTATCTTAGTAGCCAAAAATTACCTTTTATCTACAAAATGTGGCGGTTATGGGATGTAATCACAGCTCAGTCATATTTTGAACTCCTATTGGGAAATATCACCAGTACTTCCAAGATATACACCCTTCACCCCTCATTATAACTGATTGTTCATTCCTTCAATAGCTTCCCCTCAAGTGGGTTTCTCCCCCACTGTCAGGTGCATTTTTTGGAGGTCCAGTGTTATTTGAGAGGAAGGAAGTTATGTTGGATAGGACAGATACTCTTATTATTTGATTTTTATTCCCCCACAAGGAGTTACAAAAACCCAAACCACTTTTTACATGGTCTTGATGTATGATTTTCACCACTTGAAGTACATGCAATTTTATGAATACATTTTTAAAATTAGTTTGAAAGCGGTTTATCCTATCATTCCTCACCAATATTTACACACACCCACTTCTATGATAGAATCATAGAGGAACCACAGCATCCCCACCGTTCTAGACGCTTAAGAAACTTACCCCCAATTTTGGGTGGTGTCCCTAATTTCATTGAGACATGAGCAGTACCATCACATATGCTAGTTAGTGATACGGTACTAGGCTCCGGATTACTAGGAGCCACTTTACCCTGAACCAATATCCCAAGCAACTCACAAACAAACCCTCCACCACAAGGAGGAAAAGCCCAAACTTTCTCACAAAGTACAAGCTCCCAAGGAACCACTTCCTCCCATAAAATGGAAGGACCCACTGCTATCATGCCTTTTTTGGCTTCACTCAATATCCATGATCTAACTAAAATAAAAAATGATACCATGTTTCTCGACCCCACTTGGTTGAATATTCCCACAAAACTACCTTCAGACATCCCTAAGTTTGAAGGGAAAGTCAAAGAAGACCCTGCCAACCATTTCATGTCCTTCCACTTGCGATGTTCTTCCAATATCATAATGGAATATTTCATTCATCTACGGTTATTTCATAAAACCCTCACTGGAACAACAGCCAAATGGTATGTGGATGAGAATACTAGAGCCCATTCAACATTTGAATCAATAGCCAAAGCATTCCTATCATTTTTTCAACTTCCCATCCGTCGTGATACCGGGTCTAAAATATTGTCAGAATGCAAATAAAACACCACTACTCACATTTCAGACCATATTCATGAATGGCGTAGATGTTGCAAAATTTGTAAAGGGGACACCACCCCTCAGCAAAGGCTATATTGGTTCCTATGATCGCTCGTTCCTACTCTTGATAAAGATGTGGCCACATCCCTCCTCCAAATTGAAGATGAATCCATCACTAAGGTACAATAGTTTGACCTCATCTACTCCCAATTAGGGTACCTATACATAATCCTTCCAGATTCTCCTTGTCCTTTTCCCTTCAGTCAAGACAAACTTGTAACATCGCACATTGTTGATGGGTTGATTGTCTCCATGGATCATATTCAACCACAGGCAGAGTCGATACCCATATATGGAACCAATCCATACCATCAACCATATGGGGGAGCTTCATATTACCCTCCCCCACCCCCCCACCACCATTCATGGAACCCCCTCTTCCCCCCATGGGTACCCAACTACCCACATCCCTTCCCCATCCAATCCATATCCCACAACTAGTTCTTCCACCAACAACGGCCTATCCACCTAGTAATAATGTATCCACCTCCACTTCTTACAATCCATATGGACCCCCACAAGGTAACCCATACTGTCCCTTCCTAGGTCCACCACAACCAATCACAACCCCACATGGACAACACCAGGAGGGGGTAAATCTCATCCAAACATCCCCTCTTCAACAGGTTCAAGATTTTGAATATTTGAATATGGCCAATCCACCTCACCAGCCCAACAATAACCGAAATAAAGGAAAGAATAGGAACCATGGACAAGGAGGGAAACCCCCTCAACAACACCCCCAAACTATGGGAAACCAATGCCAACCCAACCAAAACCCCCAAGGGGGAAATAATAATCGCTAACCATGACAAGGGTGAAATAACAACCTTCAAACCAATTACCCTTTCACATTATGTGGTGAATATGGCCATTACACTCACCATTTCCCTCAAATCGTCGATTATAAATAGATGAAGGATGCCATGAATCCTAAGCGGGCTCCCAAACCTCAAGGTCCACCTCAAGGACCTCCCACTTATATACCACCACCACCATCGAAGGTATTACAAAACCCTATCCCACATCAAGGAGTCATTAATACTCAATCAGAGGGGCTCCAACGCCCATACCCATAGCGTAAGTTTTCTCCACTTGAACAACCCCACATAGGGAACACCATCGACTGCAGTATCCTCCTCACTATCGAAGAGGGAATCCTCTTAAAAAATCATAGTTTCCAATACGGTGCATCCCCTGATCCATTACCTACCACTTTGGATGCTCCCCGACCACCAACTGGACAACCATTAATGATCCCTCGTCCTAACATTGAAGCCATATCACACATGCCTCATGCACCCTTGCACGGAAACATGCATAACCCTCATGCTAGGGCCTCCCATAAATACAATCTTATTGACGATATTTCTCAATCACCCGCTGCCATTTCATTTATGGAAGTCCTTCAAACATGCCCTTCCCAACGAAAGGCATTACTTTCATATTTGAGGGTAGTAGATCCTGCATATACATGTCTAATCACATTTGATTTAGATAGAGCAGACCTATACTCCCATCGTTAGTCACATTCCATATTCCTGTCAAAATACAGAATAATATCACAGTCTATGATTGCATCATACACAAAGGAGAATCCACTTGCATCATTTCCAAATTAGTATGAAAACAACTCGGTTCACCTAAGTTGATCCCCTCCACCATCACTCTTCGAGCTTATGATGGTCGATCCCAACCAGAAGGCTTGTATCAAAATGTTTTGGTCGAGTTAGGGGTAAAAACAATTCTCATCGACTCCCAATTGGATTATAATATCCTCTTCAGACAAAGCTACATGTACGCCATGCATGCTATATCTTCCTTGATCTTCCATACCATGATCTTCCCTCACAATGGGAAAATCATTACCATTGATCAATTGACCCACCATGAACCCAACCAATCAGGGAACATTGATAAAATCCTCGAGCATCGACCTTGTCCCAATGATATACGTTGAACCAGGACCATTTCAGGATCCATCTTTTCTTGGTACATACCAAGGCTTCCCACACCCAAAACCAACCATCGACGTTGTGTGCATGGTCACGAATGATGGATTCAAAATACTGGACCCCTCATCCATAGAGAACTCATCATAATCCACCTCCACTCCTTCCCATCCCACCCTGATATTTCCTAACAAAATCCCCATACAAACTCCTCAAGACAGTTCATTGGAGACTTCACCACCTGCGGGTCAAATTCCCATTTGGTAGACAATCCCACAAGCTATCACCCAAATACCCTTCCTTTATCCTCCCCCGGGAGTAACAACATATCAAGTTTTTGCTACCCTCACCTTACCAAATATGGTCATATCCATCCTTGTATGGTATCTAGAACCACCATCTATGGTACCAGGCTTATATCTTCCACCACAACCTACGGTCCCACTATTGTGATTAGTGGTTCATCCATCCACTCACTCAATCGGTCACATAGTTGGAGGAAATATTACCACCATAAGAGACGCTACCTTGGGAACGGTGGGCACTATCACAATCCAACGTAGCACATGCAAAAACAAGGAACCTTCTCTCCCTTCCCCACCCTGCATACCATCCCCGTGCCCATTATGAAACACCATTGGACACCCTACCAATCTCTTCCCCGCCTTACCTGAGTTACAAAATCTAATTCCAAAACCCATAAGTACATGAGTCGCCCCACCGGCCTCCCCAGAACCTTCTTCTTCCAAACCTCCCATTTTGAGAACCAAGCATGCTTGCACCATGTTTTCTCAATATGGCCATTACATGCACCATTGCCTGACCCTCCCTCGGTTTCTAGACACTCTTTCCACAGTGCACCAGACCAAATTACACAAATCATCCCAACCCATCTCCTTGGTACAACCAATTACTAACATTCTCTATGTCTCCATGTCAGTAAACAAGCGCAAGCGATGCCCTTGTGAACTATGTTACC
Source organism: Picea engelmannii (assembly GCA_009831015.1). NCBI lineage: Eukaryota > Viridiplantae > Streptophyta > Pinopsida > Pinales > Pinaceae > Picea > Picea engelmannii. The sequence continues at coordinate 375,084 of ML782418.1, forward strand.
ATGTGGACCATTATATATCGGTGTCCACTCATCATTGAGGGACGCACATGTTGGAGGGCCTCCATCCCACCCATTCCACCAAGTGTACCAACCTCAGTGCACCCAAAAGTGAACAATCACCATCCAAGCAGTCATGGAATGCCTCCCCCATGGCTCAACCCCTGTCTATTGACCCCTCTTCCCATTCTACCACAATGTGAGGACTTCCTCCCAAACCCCCCCAATTCTCTTGTAACATCGGTTTACAAGACTCCCCCTCCATACCACGGTACATCCATTTCATATATGGATATTTGGTTCATGACGTGTACTGACAGTTCCTATTCATATCACATAGGTCCATCTACCTCAGGGGCGAATGATGATATCCAACCTTCACCAACTCCCCCCATGAATCTCAACACCCCACACTCCCCTATTACAGACTCCTTATACTTCATCACCTTACAGTCCGACGAAGACATTTTAAAAGTCCTATGTGCACTAGATTACCCATGGGATGTTTTTCATCATCAATCCATGTTTCTAGTGCACAATGCCTTTCATCCATCAATAGACACCCCTTTCTCTACTATCAAAGCTAAATATTCCATCCCTTATGGCCATTTATACTGGTTTAAGAACCCAATACCCGCCCCCGATGTATTTGAAGAAGGCAACATGGCCAAAATCTCACCCACCATCAAAATCAACATTTCAGTCAAACCCAATGTCATGGAAGAAATCACCTTGGGGGAAGCATACTCCCCAGAGAAAATTATAGCACGCAAATCCCTATTCCAGGAATATCGAGATGTGTTTTTTTGGTCATACAGTAAAATGTCGAGATTAGACACAACAAGTTTTTAACATCACATTGACACTTGGCCTGACATTGCCCATATTCGCCAAAAACAACGCCCCTCTACCCTTCCAAATCCATGGCGATCAAATTTGAGATCAACAAACTACGTACAATTGGCTTCATATACCCAATTACATACACATATTGGGTTTCCAACCATATTCCAATCAATAAAAAATAGGGCACCATTCGATTTTTCACAGACTTCCATGACCTCAACCAAGCTTGTCCCAAAGACAACTTCCCTACTCCCTTCATCAATCAAGTCATCGATGCATGTGTTATTCATGAAGTCCTCTCCCTCATGGATGGATTTTTTGGCTATAACCAGATGCACATCTAGCAGGTGGATCAATACAAAATCTCCTTCACAGCCCCCTGGGGTACCTTTTCCTATCCCATCATGCCCTTCAGACTAAAAAATGTCGGGGAAAATTTCCAATGTGTAATGACATACGTCTTCCATACTTGGATAACCTTGCATAAAGGATCTACGAATCATCTTTGAATGTTGTTGAAGATACAACATTCAGCTCAACCCGCTTAAATGTGTCTTCTGCGTCACTGTAGGTCACCTTTTGGGCTTCATAGTATCCCGACAAGGCATCACCATAGACCTCCTTAAAGTTTAGGAAATCAACAAGATCCCCCCTCCCAGGAATGTATGCAAGTTGCAAGGCCTCCAAGGAAAAGTCAATTTCTTGTGACAGTTCGTCCCTGACTATGGAATTCAATCCCATGGATTCTTACAGTTGCTTTGTCGTGATATCCCATTTCACTAGGATCACCATGCCCAATATTCCTTTGACTCACTCAAAGATTATCTCAGCAAAGCCCCCTTAATCATTCCCCCAGACTATGACAGGGATTACATACTCTACCTATCTTCCTTGTAGGTTTTTGTCACTGGAGTCCTCGTCCAAGTTGAAGATGATCAATGTGAACATGTTATTTACTACATTAGAAAGATCCTCTCTGGGCCACCTCTCAAATAAAATCATGAGGAGAAGCTAGCACTAGTAGTCACCCTAACAGTTCAAAAACGGTGCTATTATATCTTGCTTCATACCACCAAATTAGTCACAGATTCCAACCCCATGCATTACCTCTTTAGTCTCCCCCAAATCAATGGAAAATTTCCTTGCTGGATCATTATTCTCCAAGAATACGACCTAGAGTTTACCACCCCAAAGAGAAAGAAATCCATTTTCCTCACCGAACTCCTCGTAGACTTTCCATCTGATTGTACAGACCCCCCAGTCAATGAGAATTTCCCTAATGAGAATTTATTTCTCGTATCATCAACAAACCCATGGTACAGTGATATTTTGGTCTACCTCTGCACTCAAAAATTCATCCCACACTTATCTCGGGACAATCATCATTGTATCATAGAGGTGTCAACACACTCCTTTGATGATGCCTCACCCAGGAAGAGGTCGAGACAATTCTGAATGACTGCCACATTGGCCCATGTGACGGTTACTTATTTGGCATGTCCACTGCCCAAAATATCATTCAGGTGGGTTTATTTTGGCCCACATTGTTTCATGATTTCATCCAGGAAGTTAAGAGATGTGACAAATGTCAGTTATATGCACATAAGGCTCAAGCACCAACTGCCTTGTTGCACCTCATCATCACGGCTGGCCCCTTTTGTAAATGGGGCGTTGATTTCATGACATGAAATCCTCCTTCCAACAATAGACATAAGTACATTATAGTGACCATTGACTACTTCACCAAATGGGATAAAGCTATGCCCACGTTCAACAATACGACCGACACAACGACATGTTTTTTCTTCAACCAAGTCATCTCTCTCTTTGGATTCCCCCTACAACGAGTCTCTCACCACAAAAATCACTTCAAGAACGAAGACTTCATGAAGCTATCAGCCAAATTAGGATTCCCCCATGATTTCACCTCACCCTATTACCCACAATCCAATGGGTAATTCGAGGTCATCAACAAAGTTCTCAAAACTATGCTTCAACGCATAGTTGAAAAACACAAGACCAATTGGCATTATATGATTTTTCCATCTTTATGGGAATATCAAACAACTCTCAAAACAACCATCGGTTTCACACCCTTCCACTTAGTCCATGACATTGAATCTGTACTCCCCATTGAGTGTGAAATCCCAATTTTGCACATTGCGATTGAGCTATTTCCGAACACATCGTCACTTGAGCAGCGGTTTCTCTCCATTGAATCACTCGATGAAGCTCGACGGGCATCCTTACAAAACAATGAAGCAGCAAAAAAGTGGACCAAAGCCACCTTTGACTGCCAAGTTAATCTTCATTCGTTTTCCAAAGGCGGCCTTATGCTAGCCTATGATATCGACCATGATACTCTCAGTCGTGGAAAATATGAATCCCTATGGAGATGACCCTATGTCATCCATCATTTCCGTACTAAAGGCACCTACATCCTAGGCCACCCTAAAGGTGCTACCCTCAAGGACTCGGTCAATAGGTTATACTTGAAGAAATTCTACCCCTGAGTGTAGCCATTTTACCTTAGGTTTTCCTTGCTTTCCTAGTTGTTTTTAGTCTTTTTTGATATATCTCTCTCATTATTTGAGCCTAATCAAGCATCCTTGTGTCAACAGATTAATTCTTCATTCACTTATCACATTGAGTATGCAGACGGAGCTACTCGTTGGACCAGGAATCTTGCCTTGGCATCATGGGCCATTTACACCCCCAACCATGTGTTTCTCCACTCCAGCGGCATATGCCTTGGCCCCGCCACCAATAACCAAGTTGAATATGTTAGCATCATTTTTCTCCTCTTTGAGGCTAGTCACCTTCATATTCATCACCTTAGTGTTCTATTAGATTCTCATCTCATAGTCCATCAGCTCGACAACATGTATCGTGTCTCTGATCCATGCATATATCATAAGTACCTACAAGTCAAACTTCTATTGTGGAATTTTGAGTCAATCACATTTTCTCATATTTCTAGAAACCACAACCAGATGGAAGATACCATAGCTAATCAAGTACTATATTGGAATTTATCACATTAACATACATATTGCACTCATCCTTCAACAAATAAAACAAAAACACATATCAAATACATCCACACATGTCCCAAAATCTCTACTCATCTATATAGATCGCTCATGTGTTTGATAAAAAAATACATATATGCCTTAGCTCCATGTATAGGCCAACTCATCATATCTATACAAAAGGGGGAGTTCAAAACGACTCCTACATAATACAAAATTAGGACCAACCTATATGAGGTCCTCCTACCACCTAGGGTGACCCTAGTTGTGGTATATCATCGCTAGTTGGTGGAGCTCCCCCGGGAATAATATCCACAGCAGGAACCCGCCCCATCATATTTTCACCTGCAACCACTTCTTGATGAATCAGTGATCACCAGCGTCGGTCCCAACCAATGCATAACTCCAGGATACCCTCTTCCTAGATCCAAAGCCACAAGTCCTCAGGTACTCCTTCCAGGACACCCTCAAGGCACCTCCTTAGCTCCTCCATATCTTAGTCTTGTTCCCCAGGATCAGCTCTACCTTGGCCATCGGCTGGTCTTGCTCCTGATGCATGCGTCATTCCTACCCCCACTACAGTTGTCATTCCTGTCCCCATATCATCAAACTGACAACGCCTCTTGTTCCACCCCTCCTCTACCTACTCGTTATCCCCCGAGAAACATCTACCTCACAACCACCAGGTCCCACATATGCATGACCAAACCAACAAAGGTATATCAATACCAACAATATACACATATATAAACTCAATGAAAAATCATAAATACAAAAGTATCATACAAGCACCTCGGTCGTCCCGGTCCTCCCCAAGCGGCAGGAACATGCCTAGATGGTGTCGGAAATCCATCCCGTGATATGGGAACTAATAAAATACTTGAGGGATCTGCCACCATACTCACTTGAACATAGGGGTAATTTAGTGCCCCACGACCCCTCCCCCCTGTCGAAGCAGCATCCCTGCCCACCTTATCAGTCTCATATCATGTGTTGTCGACGGATCCAAAATAGACTGAGGGCATAGTAATACCACCCTCTCAAACATGAAGGAACACAAAAATGAGCCAAAGGTTAACTCACCACCTCTAGTCACTACACATCATTCTAGTTGTGCCACCATGAAGGCATGCATCAACTGGGCTCAAGAAACCATCCGACCATTCATGGATTGCTTTGCAATAACCTTATGCACACTAGAAATGCGTTGTGTCCCCAGTGACCCATAGATCCAGACCACCATCGCACAAAAATCATGTACCTAGAGCGATTCAATAGAGTTGATGTCGATAGAGCCACCACTCATAAATTCTCCCCCATAGTAGTATCGTCCAGCCATCCCCCCCACCATCACCCCAGCCAAATCCACCCCTCGGAACAGGAGCCCAGTAATGAAATAGATTTGAATATCTGTGGTAATATGTAGATCTCACCCACACACTAAAAATAACTTTCAACCTGGTTTCCACATTCGCACTATGAATTCTAGCAGCGCCTCCTAGGTACATATTAGTGCACAATAAAAAACTCGCAGTAAATTGTCCCAGGCCAAATGTCGTCGAATTCGCGCATCAACTCCCACCTCTCTCCTAATAGACTCCCAGTCTCTCTCCCTCCACTACACCAGCATCCTCCCTCTCTGACTGGTAACATGCATCCGCAGAAACATAAGATACGTTAGCTCTTGATCATTACCAAACTCCCATCAAATCCATATAAACACATTGTTTCCCCTATGCGATTTTTCCCATAATAGTCATGCACATATGCACGACTGTTTCACTCATAGTCCCACACTCCTGCGTGATTTTTCACCAAAAATTTGCATAGTTATTGCATGACTTTGGGCACAATTTTTTGTTCAACAGTCGCACATGTGTGTGGTTTTTATTTTTACATTTGTGCATGTGTGCGGTTTTTATTTTTATAGTCGTGCACATTTTTGTGATCGTTTTTCGAACAACCATGCACATGCTCAATCCTCGTCCGTGCACCCGAAACTTCGAGCACCGCACACATATGTGTGGGTGTCATTGATATAGCCATGCACTGTGCATGGATTTATCAATTAAAATCATGCATATGTGCTTGGGGATCACAGGATCATTCACGTGGACCCACAACCACACCAAAACAAATGGTCGTACACCCCCCTACCCTCCCAAAAATATGCCCCCTACCCTCCCAAAAATATGTGTACACTAGTCATGAGGTTTTTATGGATTACCTAGGTCTCTCGCCACTCAAATATAACCTCGCTTGCTCTCCCATGGATCATAAATGTCCATGCGGACAACTATCATACCTCCAAAACAACAAGTACAAATGAGGTGCTTATGTGGGCCCCATGCCCTTATATATTCCCTATTTCCCAACTTCCTCACGTCTGTTCAAGAACATTTGAACTCAGTTTCTCACATCATTCACACCTAGGAAATCCAGACTCCCTCACCTTCACAATGGTACTCTCGAATTCTCATTTCATTTTGGAGCCACGGGGACCCCTTTTTGGTACCCCAGGCACAGGTACACATCCCCTGTCCACATTTCATTATCACGTAATTAAAATTAAAATCCTCTACGACTAGATGTCATACCAATAAGACAAAGACCCTATAGGATTAATCCAGTATATAAACATAAATTCAAGACAGATATTGATAAACATGACAGAAAGAGGTGCATTGCATCTATTACAAACATGACAGAAAGAGGCACAGCTCAACTCATGGAACTAGAAGAAGACAGGATTATGGTTGGTTTCCATCAGGAAGTACAAAAATAAAAGGAGAAAGATTGGCATGATATGCACATTAAGAAGAAAAAATTTAAGGAAGGATATTTGGTTCTCCTCTATGACAACAAATACTTGCAACACCCAGGAAAATTCAGGATGCATTGGTTGGGGCCATATGAGATAAAGTCTATCACAAATGGAGGTGTTGTGCAGTTGCAGGATCTAGCAGGAAAAGAGATTCAAGGATTGGTGAATGGAAGTCGACTGAAACCGTATATGGATAGTCAACCTAGTTACCCTTAGTATATGCAGCGTAGAAAATTAAAATTGTACATAGTGTATATAATAGGAGTTAAAAGAAAAAAACAAGAAAAAAAATTGGAAAACAAGAAAAATACAAAAATATGTAGTAGATGGATAAGTCATAGACAAAAAGTTAGATAATACAGCACACAAGAAAATAGAAATTGGTATGGAATAATTTGAATACACTACATGCCAGAAAATTGTGACAAGGCATAAAAAACAATGCGTCAATAAAAAAATGGTCGAAAAAAGGAAAAATCGGTGATCGAAAAAGTGCGGCACGATGGATAATTTATGACACATCCTGCAAAAGAATAAAATGTTCATGAAAATATTCATTGTGACCTTGTGAAACTAAGGAAGAAAACTTGGTGCGAGCAGGTGCCTCTGAGGTGTTTAGAAAATATTAAGAGCAACCCTTTGAAGATTTATTAGAATGGTTCCACCAAAGTTTGGAGCTCCCAGTCAAATCACAAGGAAATCTAGGAGTGTCGCGACGTCTCCACAGGCCACAATAGTCGATGGGGAAAAATTGAATCAACCGGAAGGAGTGGTGGATGTGGATGAAATTCCATCTCCGGTAATTGAACCAATTATTCTCACCATTGTAGAAGAGCAGTATTCAACGACAGAGAAAATGGATGTCGACCCGCGGGGTGAAACACAAAACCTTACAACAGATCCAAACCATGCACATCAAATTGTTTTAGGAGAATAACAACAACTAGATGAGGAATATGGTGAATGAACAAAGTCATATTGTCCCAGAGAACAGGTCGAAGAAGTGCATCATCGTGTAGCAGAGCCAACGCAACAGACGGAGGAACAAGTACTAGTGGAGGATATTAAAAACTAGTAGAACTCAGACACAAAAGAAGATAAGGAAGAAAACTAATTGGAAATGGAAGGGCCATTGGTAGGAAAGAAGAAAACTAGGGAAAACCATGTATTCCAAGAACATCGAGCAAGCAGAAGGAACTAACACTGTCACTGCCATAGATACATGAAGGAGTCAAAGTGGACGGTGACATGTTAGGATGTGTTAACAAAATAAAGTATGATGATCATGATGTGGCAGACACAATTAAGTTCCTTGAATTTGTGTAGCAAGTGTACATGGAGAGTATAGGAGAGGGTCCATCAGGGCATCCCATTTTGGAGCTGAAACAATGGATTGCAAGATTATATAACACGGGGATCGTGAAATTTCTAGAGATTCTTCACTTTAGGAGTGGAAAAGATGTAAATTCCTATGTCAAATAGTTAATGGCACTAGTACATGGAGGCATCTTATGTATGGAGAGGATTGTATTCATAGATGTGGACTTAATTGTAGAGATCACAGGCTTACCAACAGATGGTGAAAAACCAGAGCAGTACATGAATGATAAAACCAAAGAAAAATCCATGGAAGAGAAGATAAAGAGAAAATATGGCATTGGCAGAGGATCTAGGGGAATGATCATTAACGGAATCAATGAACTAGCAACGAGGTTGGTGACAAAATTGATGGATTGCAAAATTTTAAGAAAATGTCTCAAGGAGGAAGCCCCTATATGAGCAATAGCAGCAGTCATGCAATGCGCAAAAGGGAGTCTACTTAGTTGGGCTCCATATTTACTAAATTTGTTTATGGAGGATTGTAAGGATGTGCAGGATTTAGGTACATAGTTTCATTATTCATGGATAATTATATTGATTGCATTGGTTGGTTGGGAAGAACCGAAATACAATGGATTTTACCAGATGATAGGGAAATGTCGCGCAACAAAATATACCACATTATGGCATACCTCATATGCAAAACAAAGGAAGGAAAATGCAAGCATGTTTGTTATGTATTATGATGAGATGCAGAAGAATTTATCTAATACCTGAAGAAAACCGCCATAAGTGGTGAGGGAGAACCAAGGAATAGCTAACTTTAAGGCTTCCAAACATAACATGTGGATCGAGGTTAAGAGGGATCCCAAGAAATAATGGTTATAGTTGAGGTATTGTGTCACAAGGAAAGAAGTGCAGTGGACCATGAAGGATTGGCCTGAAGAATGGAAGGTGTCAGTGATTCCAAATAAGGTACAAAAATCCAAACAGAAAGTAGAGGTTCTCCCTTCAAGACAGTCAACCATCCTAGTAGCAAATACAAGGAAAGTGATAGAGCACATGAAGGAAACATGGGGTAACACAAATAATTTAAATCCAAGGAAGAAAAATACTATCCCAAAAGCTTCATTTTAGGAAAAGGAGTGTGCAGTGGAACCAAATGGAGGAGCATGGAAAGATACCAACACTCCTATGTCAGAGGAAACAGGAGGTGAATATCTCCCAGATATGGATATACTAGTTACAATCGCAGAGACAGAGGTACTGCCAAAGAAAAGAACTGTGTTGCAGGAAGCAGGGCATGCAAGAAAATAAAGGTGCATAAGGGTGTTCATGAGTTTACAATTACAGAGGACAATTTAGACTTAGTAGTAGATAAAGTGCAGGATCGCACGACGGAAGCTTGGTATGATGCTAAGAATCATAGGGAGGATATAATCCATAAATTTATAGAGGTCAAGGATACACTAGAAAAATTGCAACTTACTACAGCGCAGCAAAAGGAGCAAGCGCAACAACACCAAACTTCCCAGGAAAGAAAAGTTTCAGAATAGGAGACAATACAAATCATATCCATGGGGAGTAAACATTTCCATATCACCCAGGGAATGTTGCAGGTCAATAAGGATACAACGCAGAAGCCACTAAAGGACATAGATTATTTGTACTTGCACTGCCCAAGGTTCCAACTAAGGCATTGTACAAACTTCAAATAAGTGTCACACAGGAAATTTAGTCGAGGGCTCGTGTAGATGCTACAAGTTTACAATTGGCCAAAAAAGTAAGTAAGACACTAGAGATCACACTTAACCAGGTGCAGTTCGAGAGGGATGAAGAAAATAAGTTCACTAGTAGAATAGAGCAACAGGTGGAAGAAGTCTTTAAAATCACTCCTGACAACATGCAAGGAGAGAACATACAAACAGAGGAGAAAATTGAGAAGATAGCATAAGATATGGAGACGTATAGAAGCCAAATTATAGAATTGACAGAACTCATAGCACCTAGCACTCCACTAGAAGTAAGAACATAAAGGGAACAGGAGGTTACAAGTCATACAGAAAGCATTGCACCGATAATCCAGGAAATCACATAGTTGTATAATAAGAGCATGCAATTATGGATGAATCTTCAAGAGGATCAGAAACTACAGAAATTAGACCAGAAATAACAAGCTATAAATATTGTGATGTGAGAACTAAAGCAGAAGCAGAAAGCAATCACAATACCAGACAGGTTGAGAAGCGCGCAGGAAATGAAGAATTTGCGGGCAGAGTTGAAGACTATACAAGAAGAAAAGAAGTCAAGGAAGGTTGTATTAGTACCACTACAGAGAGGTGCAAAACAAATTCTTATGGAGATTAATGTAGCACAGGGTCATATTGAACAAGTTGGCTTGGAAAGTGGGGAATTATTGAAGTGGTATATTACTGCGCAAATTGTGGATATATTAGCAGAAAAGAGCATGCAAGTAAAATATCAAGTTGAACAAATTTCAGGCAGGTTCCAGGAGCTATAGAATTCAATATAAGAGGAAAACACTACCTGAGTGGCTTGGGATGAGCCACAGGTGAGTGTTGGGGGCATGTTGGCACGGGACATTTTGAGGAAAAGTGCGGTTATTAATGAAGAAAGTTAGGAAATGGACCAGAAAAGAAGAACATGCCTGAAAATAGGGAGAAGTAGCATCAAGAAAGTAGGAAAGTCAAAGGAAGGAAGAAGGATGCATATTGATGAGGAAAACGATTAGATTTTGGACAAGCCATGATCAGGAAGTTAGAATGTAGAAAAACCTAATCCATTTAGGGTTAGTGGGTTATGGTTTTCGTCATTGTTGTAACTGGTGTTATAACCCTAATTTTCACTAGACATGCTTACCTAGCATCAAGCCATCTCATTTTCCTTCTTGGCCAAGCCACTACTGAACATCTCTTCTTAAAAACACTTTTTTTAAAGGCACATGCTAGCTGATCCACTACAACCCTCGTGTACACTCTAGCTGACCCACTACATCCCATGTGTACATGCTAGTTATCCCATTACAGCGCACGTGTACCTACAAAAGCACAAAAAATGGAAATGTGTTGACGGAACACACAGTTTTGGGTAAGTTAACTAAACCTTTCGACCATGCATGGCCAGTCACTCAACTAAATACCTAGCTCCTTCTAGCCTATAAAATAAGGGTTAGGGGTCCCATTTAGGAGGAGGAAAATCATAGTAAAGAAACTCTACCCGAATTATCATTCCCCTTGCCGCAACTTTTGCAACTATTGTGTGAAGAGAAGCATATACAGAAGTAGTCGAAGCATAGTTGAAGAGGATCCCAAGACCAGATTCGAGGAGCAGTGTCGACCACATATTGTAAAGTTTACTCTCAATGTAAAGATTAATACAAAAAGGAATACTTTTTTCATCCCACCATATCATGTGTTCAAATTGTGTATTTATTGTATGACGCTGTCACATCTAACCCAACAATTAGTATATGAAATGCATGTTTACAGCTCTCTGTTTGTCCATGTGTGAATGCAGGTCATCTTTGGGAGGAGGCTTGCAGTCAAGGAGTGAGTGAAAGTGAAGGGATCGACATCAAATGAAGGATTTAAGGTAGAGTTACCTAATCTTGTTTGCACCTTTGTATTGCATGAATGTGGGATTTTGTGTTGGGAGAAATAGGAAAAAAGTAGAGGCCTTAAAATGGTCATTTTCTACATGCATGATTAAACCCTTAGTGCTAGTCCGTAGAAGGGATTTCCCACCCACAACAAAATTGGCGACCATACTGGGGATCTCTCAGATTTTCTGGGGATACTATTTTGGTAGTTTTAAATTGGTTTCACTACCTTTTTCTAAGTTTCTACAAGAGTCTGAGCTAGTAGGGATTCTGGTCTTCCATACCAATACTCCCTGCTTTCTTTGCTTGGTTGCATTTTCTTTTTGGGAAGTCACAGAGGTACACGTGGCCTTTATAAGGCCTTCATGCATGTACATGCGCCCTAGCTTCACACAGCCCGCGTGCACACGCTAGCTGATGAAGTGTCAGTCACGTGTTTGAGTTCAAAAAAAAAAAATTAGAGAGCGAGTCATCCTCTCCCTTGTCATAAGTGATCCTTCTCAGGGTTTTTCTGGATCTCATTCTGGTCTCTGTTTTTGCAGTTTGTAGCTTAGGTACCACCTTATATTGGTTTTTTTCTATGAAATTTTCCTTGAACTATTTATCTTTTCTGACAAAGTAAGTTTATGAGCCTTCAAGAGATTTTGGTTCTCAATACCAGTAGTCTCTGCCAGTGCTTAAATGTTTGTCTTTTCATTTTTGAAGATTTCCAGAGGTACACGCAGCCTGCATAAGGTCTGCATGCGTGTACACACACTCTGACCTTACACAACTCGCGTGCACACGCTGGTTGTTGAACTATCAGTGGCGTGCCTGTTGAGAAAAATTTTGTTTTAAGGAGAGGCATTCATCCTTTCCTTGTCAAGAGTTATACCTCTCAGGGTTCTTGGTCTCTATCATAGTAGTTGACAACTTAGGTCTGATCACAGCAATAGATTTCTTTTTCATTTAAAATTTTTCCACAAAATTTTTCTTTCATAGGGTTTTTAGACAAGTGTGAGAGTCTGCTTTCATCAGCTTGTGTGTTATTGTTAGTAACTCTTTGCGATCTGCGCTTAGGCCAGAAGTTTTCTTGGTCTTTACTTGTCATCGGTTTTCCTTTTTGCTTTGAGAGCATTAAATAAATAAATAAAACTTTTATTTCTTGGTTTGGTTAAGTAGTTGTTGGTTTGCATTAATAACCAGAAAAATCTTTGCTTTCATAAGTTCTTGGCTATTTACTTAGGACAATAAGTAGCTCATAGTTGAGCGAAATCCTATTTTGAGTTTGTTATTCAAAGATCTTAGAAAAAAATTTAGTTTGAAAAGTTGATTAAGAATTGTGTCAAGAAGAAGTTATTTTGTTTCCAGCTTTCTGTTTATCTTTTCTTTCATCTCTCAAAACATCATTAGTTTCACTTTCATAACCTTTGACTTAATACAAGCCATAAAAAATTAATGATTAATTAAAATCAACTAGTGTTATGTTTGTAGGTTCCATCAACTAGTCTAGGCTAGAGCCTTGATGTAGGTTGGAGAGGAAACTCTTCAAGGCTGCAAAACATACATAAGAGTCTATGCTAGGGAGTGTTAAAAGTTCAGTATCATGGAAGTTATCTAGGACCCCCCTCTAACACAGGGGATAAACATGAGGTCGCGTGCGGAAAGGCAGTGGAGATAACCCCTCCAAAGCCGGACCAAGCATAGTGAGGAACGCATATAGAGGGCTTGTTTTGGGATTTCGTCGATTGCATTTTCCACAGATCTTTGTAGGTCTCAAATCTGGTCGAGGTCCTCAGTTGTCTTCTGGACCACTTTATTTCAATACCCTTGATAGGTTTTAGGCTTGATACCCTGCTCATTGTGGTCCACCCGACTGTCGAATGTACCCGCTTGGTGACTGTTCACGCGCTGGAAACTTAGTTTCCATTATTTTAGGGACTTCCACAGGTGACAGCGGGGGTAGACCACAGTACCTAGGATAGAAATCAAGCCACACTTTGCAGAGTATACCCAGAGGGTGCTTCCATGTTTGAGTTTCACTTGCATCAATAATTTTATCTAGTGTTGGTTGTTGTAACTGTTCTTCCAAATAATTTTAGTCATTGCTTGTTTTATCTCATAGGGACTTTTTCTAGTGTGTGTTGTTTTTGAACAAATAGAAAGTCCTAGTGTGTCTTTGATCTTCTTACATAGTGGAGGATCACGAGCTCTGCCAGTCATGAAGGATTCTTGGCCTACCATCGGTTACACTGGAGCCACCCCCACCACCACTAAGGCGAAAGCTAGACCAACAAGGGTCTTTTGAAGCAATCGGGTCACAGGAAACTGTGCCCGACCAACATCCAGAGGAACCAACTATTTCAGACCTTGGAGCGGAAGCTCTCAATCCACCCAAAACTCCAACCACGAATTGTTCGACGCCCATCATAGTACATATTTATCCTTACAAATGCTAGACAATGTCGCACGCAGTAATGGAAGAAAATGTTTCCACTTCTTCCGGGAATTTTCCTATTCCCACTACCGCTGTCACCGCAGAGGGTGTTCCACCTCCTAACCCACCATCATCGGTCTGAGGCACCATGGTATCGACCCTCTCTACCTCGAGCAGTGGTCTGATCCCATCTTTGGCGACGGTCACTGCTCCTCTCACACAGAGTGCGACAGGCCCTCCATTTTCATACGGGATGCCTAGCTCAAGTACAAGTCATGTACTTTCCTACTCCACTTTACAGACTTTAGTTCTGGGGGCATGGATCTCTAACTCTCCTCTGCAAGGACCCGTGGGGGGCACTTCATCTCCCTTTAACGCCTTCCCTTACGGGGGAGGTCATATACCTCCTTCATCCCCTTCGCTCGGCAGTGCACACTAGCAATCCATTGGGTTGAACGCACACCATAGTTCTTTCAAAGCAGGGAGTCAAGGACCACCTTCTCATAATATGTCGTTAGGTTCGACACCATTTTATTTTTTTGGTGCGTTTGGTAAAAACACTTTCTCATCATCTACTTTCACGACTAGGGGCAACCCTGGTTACTGACAACTTAATCCTATGCAAGGTACTATTCCTGCACAGGGGGCACACCCAAGAACTTCTTCCACATCAGGACCTTGGAATTCTTGGCAGGGGTCAATTCCCTCATCAGGAATGTCGGTCGGGGGAAAACTCTTTTCACAACCAATGGAACCCTAGGCAATATGCAGTACCTATGCCCATGGGATTGGCATGGGGCAACCCTTCCCAAAGTCCTTCGAATGTAATGCACGCCCAACCATCTATGTCCTATTTCAGGAATCATTCGATGATGTCTCCTCAAACACAAAATCCATACATTGGTCATGGCCATGGTTTTTACCAGAACCAAGGCCAACAACCCTTTTCCTAGAAACCTAGTGCCATTCAAACTCCAGCCCCCTTTTTCCATGGTTATCACCAACAACCCAAACTACCTTTCCTTTGCATTTGCTATACTTAACAAGGTTGTTGAATGACTCTATCTGTCATGATCCACGTTGGCCCCCTATGTCGACAAAGTTTCCTTCAGACATACCAAAGTTTGAAGCCAAGCCTAACGAAGATCCAGGAGATCATGTGACTACTTTTCACCTTTGGTGCTCGTCTAATTCATTGAAAGATGACTCTGTATAGTTGTGATTGTTTCAAAGTACTCTCATTGGGAGTGTTGTGAAATGGTACATTGAGCTCAACTACTCAAGATACTCTTCCTTCGGCGAATTGGCAATGGCTTTCCTAAACCATTTCCAATTACCTGTGAGATATGACGTTGGCACAGAATTGCTGGCCAATTTCAAACAGACAAAAGTGGACCATATCTGTGATCACATTCAAGAATGGAGACGCCAGAAGAGTTTGATTAAGGTGTCAGTCCCACCAACATTCCTGCTCGAGTGGTTCCTTAAGTCTTTGGTCCCATGGTTATCCAAAGACGTCGCAACTTCAGGATTGTTTTCAGAAGAAGATGCAATCATGAGAGCTCAACAACTTGAGCTAATCTATTCTCAGTCTGGTCTACTGTACGAGATCTTGCCAGATGCACCATGATCAATACTTGATAAAACCATACAGAGATATGGACCACATGCAGATGGTATTGTTGTTTCATCACAAACAAATCTCGTTGAACAACTGACGAAACAATTGCAGCAATTGTCTATCCATAATAAAGAGGCTAGCCATATTATTGTTTCGGTTGCTCCCCCTACGCAAACGTCAGAGGTACATAGTGTGCAATTGAAAAATCCAAAGGCCACCCAGCAACCTAATGGAAAGAAGAAACAACGTAAGAAGGGTAAGGGGGATAAGAAACCCACTAATAATGTTGGAGGGGGAAATGCCAAAAAAAGGAAGTCGAAGTATCCGTGTAATTTGTGTGTAGAAGACCACGCGACTCACCAGTGCCCTCGGCTTGCAGAGGCCCAAACGTTATTATCACAGCAACAGTCTGTTGTGTTAACAAACCCATTTCAACATGGCCAAAATCTAACTCGAGCCTCTACAAGCGTGGAAGGGGGCAGCCAAGGACCCCCTCTGTATTCAAACAATCCTGCATCCGTGAATGTGTATATTATGAAATTTGATGCCTATATATCGACTAGAGAACATGATTACAGCAAACCAAGTACCTCTAAGAAAGGTAAAGAATCTGAAACCCCATCTCTTCCTCTCCATATCGAGAAGATTGTTGATACTGAGAGGGGGGTGAATCAGTATCAAGTACAATTTAAAACCTTTTTCAACTTATACTTAAAAAATTCAACTATATCCAATGAGAAATGAACAATAGTATAAGAGTTACACCAATACACCACAATACACCATGCACAATATATGAGAAATAA
>ML782418.1:440297-494424 GCA_009831015.1 Picea engelmannii
GGGGGGGGGGTCCGGAATAGTGTGGCGTGAAATGGGGCCCCCTCCTGTCCTGTCGAATATCGTGTCGCACTTTCCCCTCTACCACCCGCACTCCACTTAACCGTGCGACGGGGCATGTTCTCATTGGTTGTTCTCTAGCCCTATTAGGGTTCAGTGGTTACAAAGTCGAACGGTTTGACATTACCGTAGCGCCAAGACGCGAAATTAAAAAGACGCTGCATTTATTTGAACTGTGATCATGACCCGTGATCACTTGGGAACGGAGAGAGAAAGTAGGAGCCATCTTACGCTAGTCCTCCATGGATATTTAGGGGTTCGGATTCGACAGAGGACCAGAAAAATCCGATTTAGGTAGTGGGTATGTGACAAAGTGGTATCAGAGCATGGTTACAACACTCGACCTGATTGGGCTCATGCACGAGTTATGCATAAGCTCTGTTTGAAGCACTCCTACGAGGAGTAACCCCCTAACTTAACTCTCTTGTCCAGGATTAAAAACTTGGAAACAAGAACCCGACTGTGTATGCATGTGAAAGAGTTATAAATTCATGCGCAGATTATAAAATGTATTTAACTCTTGACTAATAACCATCGTTTGTCTTTTCACCCAAGCGGACGATCAGCCACGGGAATTTATAGATGCAAAGAATGGTGACACCCTAAGAGATGGGAGAAGGCTCCCGCAATAGAGACGAAGAGTCTGACGAAAGAAGAGCAATGGGAACCCCTCCAAATCTAGCCGAGACTGTGATGAGTCTTATGGTTGAATTGCAAAGTTGTAAGGCCGAAAATGAAAGGATGATGAAAGAACAAGAAAATCAAACCGAAATTAATGCAGTTTTACTGCAGAGCTTATCCGACCTACAGCGACAAATTCATCATGAACCCAAGATGCAAAAACATGGTCGTATCAGTGGCCATACTGAGAGGAGAACCTCAAGAAAGGTCCACCCCAGAGGTAAAGGACCATTGCTGGACGATTCCACTAAGAAGGAAGCTGGCGATTCAAAATGATCTTCCAGCAGCAGGGCCAGTTCCTATTCTCGAAGAAAACAGAAGAAGCAAAAGACTTCCAAGGGTCATAAATTTGAAGAATTCAGAAAGGCCAAGCCTCCCTCCTTCGACGGTGAGATAAAGAAGGGAGAGGAAGCCTATGCATGGCTACTTGGAGTGAAGAAATATTTCAGAGTCCATGATTTTTCAGAGAATTTGAAGGCTCGAGTGGCCACTTTCAATCTGAATGGAAAGGCTTCCATCTGGTGGGAGGATCTTAAGAATATGAAAGGGGTCCGCGAGGAGGACCTGTCTTGGAAACAGTTTGAAAAGTACTTCAAGAAGAAGTTTTTGTTAGAAAGGTATTTCGATGAGAAGGCTAAAGAGTTTTATGAACTCAAACTGGGATGACTCACTATAGAGGAATATGTCAACAAATTCCTCGACTTATTGAGATATGTACCCTACATCAAAGCAGAGACGGCGAAGGCGCAATGCTTCATCAGTGGGCTACCCAAGGAATACCGGAACTGAATCGAATTCGACGAGCCAAAGACCTTAGAAGACACTATTCGAAAAGCAACATATTGTCATGAACAATATGGACATCGGGCAGAGTCTCATGGAGACTGGAAACAGAAGAGTGGTTTGAGATTTCAAAAAAAGGGGACCAAACCCTCAGGATTTAAGAACTACAAGAAGAACCCCAGAATGAACTTTCCAGCTCGGAGTGTACTCCAGCAGAACATTCCCTCGGTGGATGGAAGTAAAACTTATGGACCTATACTAGTGAAGACTAATAACCCAAAGAAAGAACCTATGAAATGTTGGGGTTGCGGAGAAGAGCATCTCCTGAGAGACTATCCACACTAACAACAGAATAGTCGGAAAGTTTATAGCATTCAGGAAGCTCCCACAATCAATGATGTGGCAAGGAGTGTGCCACAGATTTATGCAGCCTTGGATAATAACCAAGCTGACCACCAAGCTTCAGTGGTGGAAATAGAAGGTATGATTTTCAACCATCTGGTGTCTGTTTTGATTGACCCTGGTTCAAATTTGAGTTATATAGCCCCTAAAGTTGTTGATAAGTGTAAGCTACAACCACAAAAGAAAACTAATCCATGGTTGGTACAGTTAGCCACTGGCACCAAAAGAAAGGTAGTAGAGGTCCTACCAGCCTGCCAACTAAGGTTGGGTGAATTCCCCACCCAAGCAACCCTTAATGTATTACCCCTGGGATCATACGATCTGTTGATTGGTATGGACTGGCTGGCCACCCATAAAGCCAAACTGGACTATTACCATAAAACCTTAGAATGTGTGAGCAAAGAAGGAAAAAGGATAACCCTTCAAGGGATCCGAAAACCGGTCTCGGTGAGGCAAATATCAGCCCTACAAATGAGAAAGTATTGTTGAAAGGGATGTCCCCTATATGCAATACAGGTGTTGAAAACAATCGAAGGTGCTAAACCAAGCCCTGATGATCACCCTATCTTGAGAGAATATAGAGATGTGTTTCCGGAAGAGGTACTGGGTCTGCCTCCGAGAAGAGACATTGACTTCTCGATAGAGCTCGCACCAGGAGCGGTGCCGGTGTCTAGGACACCCTACTGGATGAGCACACCTGAGTTAGTGGAACTCAAATTACAATTGAAAGAAATGATGGATAAGGGTTATATTCGACCCAGCGTGTCCCCATGGGGAGCACCAGTCCTGTTTGTGAAAAAGAAGGATGGCACCCTTAGACTGTGTATAGATTATAGACAACTCAATAAAGTAACCATAAAGAACAAGTACCCCTTGCCCAGGATCGATGATCTATTCGATCAGCTGGGGGGTGCATCTATTTTCTCAAAGATTGACTTGAGGTCAGGATACCATCAAGTCTGAATCAAGGGTGAAGACATCCATAAAACCTCTTTTCGGACACGGTATGGTCACTATGAGTTTGTGGTAGTACCATTTGGGTTAACCAATGCCCCTGCCACTTTCATGTGCTTAATGAACAATGAACTCAGTAAATTTTTAGATAAATTTGTACTAGTTTTCATTGACGGCATATTAATCTACTCTAAGAATAGAGAAGAACATGAAGGGCATCTTAGACTTGTGCTGCAAGTGCTAAGAGAGCATCAGCTCTATGCTAAATTCAGCAAATGTGACTTCTTTCAAAAGAAAATACATTACTTGGGACATGTTCTGTCCGAGGAAGGTGTAGCAGTAGATCATGACAAGATCAAGTCTATCATGGAATGGCCTACACCAAAGGATGTCTCAGACATCAGATCCTTTATGGGATTGGCGGGATACTATAGGAGATTTATAAAAGGATTCTCTAAGATTGGTTGTTCAATCACTGCCCTCCGGAAGAAGGGAACAAAATTCTTGTGGACACAACAATGTGAAGAAAGATTTCAAACATTGAAATATATGCTAACCCATGCACTCGTGTTGAAAATCGCTGACCCAGAAGCTGACTTCCTTGTGTGCGCAGATGCATGTAAGGAAGGGCTCAGAGGAGTCCTTATGTAGAAAGGAAGTGTGATCTGCTATGAATCCCAAAAATTGAACGAACATGAAGTCAACTATGTGGCTCATGATCTAGAATTGGCTGCCATAGTGCATGCCTTGAAAATGTGGAGGCATTACCTCTTGGGAAGAAAATTTGTACTTATGACAGATCACTGTGGATTGAAATATCTATTTGACCAACCAAAGCTCAATGCTAGACAAGCTAGATGGATGGACCTCCTTAGCGATTTTGATTTTGAAATCAAACACATCAAAGGGAAGGAAAATAGAGTGGTCGATGCCCTTAGCAGGAGCATGAGAACGATTCACCTGGCAGCGGTGAGTACTAGCGAGACAGATGTCAAGAACAGAGTCAGAAATGCACAGGAGACAGATTCCTTTGTTCAGACGGTGACCCTGTACCTACAGCAAGAACCCTCTGGAGTAAAATATGAAGGCTACCAGATGACCGAAGGAGGTCTGCTCACCTACAGAGATAGAATGTACATTCCAAATCGTGACGACTTGAAGAGGTTCATCATGGATGAACTACATAAAAGACCATACACTGGTCACCCAGGATACCAGAAAATGATCATTGCCACCCGGAAACAATTTTATTGGCCTGGATTGAAGAAAGACATAGCCAAATATTTGGCCCAATGCATAGAGTGCCAACAGGTTAAAGTAGAACATCGACACCCAACAGGACTATTGCACCCTTTACCCATCCCAGAATGGAAATGGGAAACCATCTCCATGGATTTTATCACTGGATTACCAACTTCAACCAAATAGAATGATTGCATTATGGTGGTGGTGGATAAGTTGAGCAAGTCTGCTCATTTCATCCCCGTCAAATCAACCTGCAAGGCGATAGATATCACCCAAATATTCATGAAAGAGGTATTCCGACTGCACGGTATGCCGAGAGAGATAATATCTGACAAAGACACAAAATTTACTTCCAAATTTTGGAAATCACTGATGGCTGGATTGGAGACCAAATTGTTGTTTAGCACCGTCTATCACCCTCAAACCGACGGATAGACAGAAAGAGTGAACCAAATATTAGAAGATATGTTAAGGATGCATGTAATGCATCAACCCAGGAAATGGGAAGACTACCTGCCACTGATAGAATTCGCCTACAACAACGGCTACCAAGCATCCTTAAAGATGAGTCCCTTCGAGGTCCTCTATGGTAGGCCGTGTAATACTCTGATCAGCTGGAGTAATCCTATAAATAGGATTTCTTTTGGACCTGACATGCTGAGAGAAATGGAACAGCAAGTGACTCAGATAAAACAAAATCTGAAGATCATTCAGAACCAATAGAAAAGTTATGTTGATCAAAAGAGAACTCCAAGAGATTTCAAAACGGGAGACCATGTATATCTCAGAATTAAGCCCAGAAGGAGTTCCCTGAAAATGGGAGCTTGTGAAAAGTTGGCACCCCAGTATTGTGGACCCTTTGAGGTTCTAGATAGAGTGGAACCTGTAGCCTATTGGCTAGCACTTCCTCCCACAGTAAAAGAACATAATGTTTTCCATGTTTCATTACTGAATAAATATGTACATGATGCTAATCATATAATTGACTGGTCTGTGATCCAGGTGGAACCGAAGGGAGAATTTCTACCAGAGCCCTAATGCATATTGGACAGAAAGGAAACCCCGCTCCGGAACTGAACCATTGCACAGGTAAAGGTGCAGTGGAGACATTTTGGCCCAGATGAGGCTACATGGGAAATGGAAGATGCCATGAGACAAGAATATTCGATTTTGCTTACTTCTATACATGCAATTCATGTTAATAGATGAGAACATCGAGGACGATGTTCCCTTTTAAGGGGGAGGGAATTGTAACACCCTATTTCCCCCAGTTTGTAAAAATAACTGGACTGGAAAAGAACTGTGGCAAACTCATAAATGTGAATAACATTATGAATTTATATTGCAGGACTGCTGAGAGGGGATGTGCAGAAAAAGAGACCACGATGTTGGTGGAAGGCACCTGGAAAGGTGGCGTTAACTTCCACTGAGAATTAATACCATATTTGGACTCCATTGGCCCGGAGAACCAAAAGCGGCTCACTAGCCCTGAATTAAATGTCTCGCAGGCTGGTAGGTAGATGGTTTAATGAGGGATGGGAGGTGAACCTCCCATCTGTAGAGTTGTTAGGCCTAATCAGCGTGAGGGTAATCGCACCACATGCAACCTCGCAAGAGGATAAGGCGTGGGGTAGATGTGATTGGGGGCAGACGCGAGGGGAGAACTCTGGCAATACGCAGAGTGAGTGATAGCAGAGAGGAAGGAGAGTAACCTTCGCTCCTGGTCACTGGCGGACAGAGACGTAGTCTCACAACATCGTGGTCTCAGCTCGGGGGTGGCTAGTGGTAAATCCGTTGGGAGTCGCTAATCCTACAGTTGGGTGGAAACGAGCACCCCTCTCAGCAGTTGCATGACCCCTGGTGTTATTTTTGATAAGTGTTTTGCCTTTGGCATCTTGAAATATATGTATATGTTCATTCTGATGATTATGCCCATAAGCTGTGAAACTATGAATGATTTCATTATAAGAATGTCTGTATGGTATTTTGATCAGTACTAGTAGTTGTATATTTGTATGGAAGGACTATGTATGGCTTATGCCCTCATGAATTTTTATTTACATGCATACTGATCTAACTCAGAATTCACATCTGGTTCTCGGGAGGATGACCTCCTTACCTACCTCAGGTAGTATCCTGAGTGAATCTCCCCATAGAGATACCCTCCTTGAAAAGCCCATCAAGAACCTGGAAGGAGGACATGAGGGCGCAAGGCCCTAAGAAATCCCTGATAGTAACGAATCGATGGATGATATTTCATCAAGAAATCTATGGTCACTCATGACCATTAGATTTGGTAAGAGGAAGCTGGAAAGTTAAGTGCCTTAATCCTGATAGGTATTAATTGAAGGATGAGGATCCATCGGTAAATCTACGATCACACACGACTGTTAGATTAGTAGGAGAAAGTAGGGCATTAAATGCCTTACCACTTTGTTTTCCTGTATCTCCGTGGGTAGCCAAGAGTTTAGGAACGTGGATCCCCAAAGTCCATGAGAGTATCTGGGCCATGGATCTTTCCACGTTTAGGAAGTTGTGGGAGAGCCCACAAGTTAGGAATCTGTCTGAGCCGTCAGATTTCGGTTGAAAAACCCGACAGCCATTGGATCTGTCAGAAGATACCCGAGGGTTAACACCCCAGTGGATCGGGACTTTCCAATGTGGAAACCCCGAAATAGATTTGAGCCGTCCGATTGACAGAGGCCACGTGTCGTGAGATCTCCCATTTTGGGAAATCAGGAATCGCAGAATCGAGATTCCTATTGACAAGAGTTTGGGATTTTCCAATGTGGAAACCCCGAGATGGATTTGAGATGTCCGATTGACGGAGGCCACGTGTCGCGAGATCTCCCATTTTGGGAAATTGGGAATCATGAGATCGAGAGTCCTGGCGACAAGGGATCGAGACTTTCTTGGGTGGAAATCCTGGAACAGTTGTGGACTGTCTGATTTAAGGAGGTGACGTGTCGAGAGATTACTCGTTTCAGGAAATAGGGGATTGGGGATTCGGGAATTCTGTTGACAAAAACCCAGGCTCTTGCCTTGACAAATCTCGACCCATAATGACGAGACTATAGCAGGTGGCTAAGTCCCTATGGACGGACTAGATTCCTTCGGGAGATCTCAGGGGTTGTAACGACTATTAGATGTGAGGAAGAGATGTCAGTTTTACGCTGGAGTGCGAATGCGCATTAGGGTAAGTAGAAAGCAGATCTGGATGGCCAAAGTCCACCCGCCCAGATCTACGGCTGAGGATGGTGGATTCTGGATCCCCCTTTCCATTCTACCTTTAATGGGGGACGGGGGGTCTGGAATAGTGTGGCGTGAAATGGGGCCCCCTCCTGTCCTGTCGACTATCGTGTCGCACTTTCCCCTCTACCACCTGCACTCCACTTAACTGTGCGATGAGGCCTATTCTCATTAGTTTTTGTCTAGCCTTGTCGGGGTTCGGTGGTTGCAAATCCGAACGGTTTGACATTACCGTAGCACTGAGACGCGAAATTAAAAAGACACTGCGTTTATTTGAACTGTGATAGTGACCCGCGATCACCTGGGAATGGAGAGAGAAAGAAGGAGCCATCTTACACTGGTCCTTCATGGATATTTAGGGGTTTTGATTCGGCAAAGGACCATAAAAATCCGATTTAGGTAGTGGGTATGTGATAGATAGCATCTTCGGACCCCTGGTATGGAGATATACTTGTCTATCTCCAGACTTTGAAGTGCCCCACCTCTGCTTGTCGTGATGAGCATCACCATATATGCCATCAGGCCAAGAACTATCTCATACTCGAAGATACTCTCCATCGTCGAGGTGTAGATTGTATCCTTTCCCGGTGCCTCACTCATGAAGAAGCGGAAATCATGCTTAACGATTTCCATACTGGAGCATGTGGCGGTCATTTGTCTGGGTTGGCAACAGCCCAAAAGATTTTACGAGCAAGTTACTTCTGGTCGACACTAATCAAATATTGTATCACATCAGTCAAGAAGTGCCACCCATGTCAAATATTCTCACGGAATATGTATTACTCCTAGGTAGGTCACCTTGGGTAACTTTTTGTAACATATGTATAGTCTTTGTACTATTACTTTTTGGTTTCTTTTGGTTTTATGGACGTGTCATTTTTTGATGTTATCTTTTTTCACTGTGGCAGATGTCAAGTGAATCAGAGGTCTTTGTTGGATTCGCAGAAGGCGCTAGCCAGCACACTCGGAGGCTTGCCTCCGCAGCTTGGGTAATTTTTACACCTCAGGGCCAGTTGCTATCTTCAGGAGGTATATGTTTAGGTGACACCACAAACAATGTCGCCGAATACAGTGCAGTTATTGAGTTTCTTCGTGACAGTTTGTCACTTGGTATCTCTCACCTCTGGGTCTATTTAGATGCTCAGTCAGTTGTGTCTTAGTTAAATAGCATCTACCGTGTTCATGATCCTACTTTACACCGACGGTTCCTTAGGGTACGTCTCTTAGAACGAAGCTTTGATTATATTACATATTTTCATGTTTCTAGGAGATTAAATGAAGTCACAGATACTCTAGCTAATCAAATTTTAGATTGGCATCTCGTACACATATAAGAAAGACACACACATGCACATGTAAATACATTTTTAATGAAAATATAATCCATAAGACATAAAAATCCATATATAATATCAAAAACATCATAGTACATGTGTGGGCACAAGCGCCTCAAAAATACGTCCAGTAACAAGTCATGGAGCTTATGCCCTCAAAAATATACAAGTAGTGCCCTCAGCACGTGAAAATCCCATCCTAACTAAGGACGGGGCCTGTTGGCCCTGTTGTAATGGTCAACAGCATTTTCCAAACACCGAAAAAGTCAGACCCGTGTCCATGCTACCCCCACTACATGAGGCTGCATAGACGGCGGCAGATCCTCGATCTCTGCCATGTGGACTGTGCGAGTAAGCGAGGTAAATTTTCGCTCTACTCATCTCAAAACTCTCTCAGCCTCACCAATTGGAGGTACTCCTATTGCTACTGGTCCACTGGCTGTGACTTGGGTGACCTCTAGTCGAGGACATCGTTTGTTCCTCGCATAGTCTGCTAGTCGCACTAACCCCACATCTTCACATAACAGAAACAGATTTGTCAGATACTCTGGTGTATAAAAAAAATGATATATATAAAAAACAACATAAAAATTACATATATTTTAAGAAAACAAAACGAAGCAAACTTACCCATCTCTCCTCACTGCTCTCCGGGAGGTACCGGTATCTCAGGATCTCTAGAGAAGTCAATGTCGGCATAGGGGTAGTCCTCTATGACTGGAATCTGTCGCACCCACCAAGCAAAGAACTTGTCATCGAAGGCCTCAATGATCCTCCCTCCCCCCTGTCGCGGCAACAGCGTCACCCATCTGCATAATGCAGGGAGAGAGGCCTTGTGCCCTCGTATAGTTTCTCTAGGACTGAAACTAGGCACTCTCTCAAAGAAGAAACACAAAGAATTGTCCCAAACCCAAAGTTTCTTCGATTCTGCATTCAGCACTCTATTAATTGCCTCTTCATACAATCCAACAAGGTGGTGCTCCAGTCAAATATTTGTGCATTTAAGCACTGAACTGCACAATTTATGTGCACATGGGAAGCCTGATGAAAAGACACGGACCCAATAATCTGCTCAATGAGAAACACTATCACTTTTAGTGATAAGTTAGAGATCTTGCTTATCGGCACTTGCGAGCTCGTTATGTCAGTATCGGCTTCACAATGGAGTCCAATCAACTCCGATATGTTATGGGGCCTGGAAGGAAAGGTACGCAAATTGACCGGTTCCCCTCTCCTCAAGAAGCTATTCAGGAAGTATATATCCTTTGTCGTTGTAGCCAACGACTGCCCCTCTAGCATAAAGGCCTCTGTATCAGGATGCCAATAGTCCACCAAGGCATTCAGTAGCCTAGGTTGTGCTTGCATGAAAGGACAATGGAAAAACTTTAATAAACCACACTACAATAGTGTAGTAAGAGAATCAGGGTCCTCATCGACCAACACATCAATATCCTCATGCTCTCTTTCCCTCCAGTGAACATACATCCTGCAAATAGACAAAATTCAAGAGGGTTAAATCTTGTTTTTTTTATTTTTTTACACTAAATAGAAGGTCCACGCAAGTTGTAGTGCTCACAGTAGCATGTACACTTGGGTTGTCATAAGGCAACCCACGTGTACACTTGATCTATCCTAAGACAATCCGTGTGGACGTAGGGCTGACCTTTTAAAGGTCGACGACCCCAAAAAAATGAACTTAAATGCATAAAAAAATATTTAAAATGCAAGAGGGAGTAGTGAGTACTTACTTTATCCACGTGGATGGTCGTTTCGTCCACTGAAGCTCCAAGAATCAACTCTTTTCACAAAGTGGTAGTTTTGGCTTTTAGTCAATTTCTCAATTAGCAATGGTGATAATGAGCTGCCATCTTCTATTTATAGACTTTTTGGCCTCTTTTTGTCAATTTTTGGACCCTTCTGTCATTTTTTCTAAACTAAAAATCATTTAGTATGGTTCAAGAGTTTTCTTTGGATTGTCACGAGAAGTGTTCTTTGGGTATTGAGAAATTTTTTGGAGTTTTGGGTCATTTTGAAGGTCCTTTGGTAAAATGCCATTTTTTTCCAACTCATTGCATTTAAGATAGGATTCCACCTCCACTTTTTGTACCTTGTTGTCTTTTCTACTTTGCCATAGGATCGATCCCACTGAGTTGTGACAAAGAACCATCATTGTTGCTTTAAGAGTGTCGTAATTTAGTGGTAGAGCCTACTTTAACATGGATGCCCTATATCCTGGTTGCATTTCAGTGTCCATGCTGTCACTAACGACTATAGGCTCGAGAGTCCTTACTAGTTTTTCCTTGATTACGAGTTTGAGCCTCATTTGCATGATTCTGTATCACTCTTGAACTCACCCTCAAGACTCCCAAAACTTAACGGGTCTTCTTTTAATCCGTTTTCAGACCCTCTAAACATGAAAATATTGTCGATCGATCTTGTTGACCTTCACGCTCGTTAAACTGAAATTTGAAGTCACATCTGTCCCGCGATCGTTTACCCCTTTTTCGTTCAGGATGGTCAACTGCACAAACAAAGGTATACTCTAGGAGATTTGGTTCTCTAGAAGAGTATTCTCAAGTATAATTTTAACCCTTTTTTGGGCCTGAGGGACTAAATTTACGAAAAAGGAACCCCCATAGAGTCCATAGTTAAGCTCTTTTCAAAATCCCTAAAATTGAAAAGATTTTAGAGTGACCTTATTCTTTCACACTCGTTAAAATGGTCCAGAAGAACATTTTTGACGGAGTCCATAATTAATCCTTTTTCAAACTCCTTAAAAATGAAAAAATTGTCGAGTGACCTTGTCTTTATCACACTCGTTAAAATGGTTTTGAATAGATGTCTGTTCGGTGCTAGTTTACCCCTTTTTTCAAACCAACTAGACTATTTTCAAAAAAGGTACCCCACCGAAGTCTCCTTTTATGTTTTTTCAGACTCTCTAAATATGAAAAACCGTTGAGCTTACCTTCTCTGGGCTCGATAAAATTACATCGAAGGATGTTACCATCGTGTGTTTTGTTAACCACGTTTGCATACTTGTGTCTTTAGTCCAATGTCAGCTCCATGTTGCTCTCAACTGAACCATCTGAAGCATGCCTTATACGCAAGCCCTGTAGCACTTTGCCTCTGCGTCTTGACACCTTTGGCCCCTGGAGGATTTTTCCCGAGTGTCCTTTTCCTGCATATGTCCCTTTTCCCTGAACATCCTTGTGTTCTGTGCGCTTGTAACTAGTATGTTTTCGACACTCGATCCTCCTTTGTAACGTAGCATTCTTTATTCTTTTTCAAGCTTTCCAAAATTATTGAAAAAGACAAAAAACAATCAAATATACCCCAAAAAGAGGAAGAGAAAAGTATTTTCTTTTTATTGGCAGCACAATGAGTCGCCCTTGGACAAAGCACATCCTTTTGTTTATTCGTCAAAGCCCTGGGATTTAATATGACCTTAGGAATTTGTTCTCGCTACATAGAGTTGTGTCCTCCTCTGTTCAGTTATTCTTCCAAACACATGGAGAGTTTGTGGTGTCTCCTGCATCGTGAACTTATGTCAAAATATCATGTTGCCTGAGTCTCATATTATATCGTGCTATTTTCCAAGGGAAGTTATTACCGAGCTTGAGTTGACCCCTCTGTAGTACTGTCTCTTACCCCATGCTCGGCCATCCCACAGGTCCAATCAAGTCTTTGGTCGAAATCCATGAAGCCCTCAACCTGATCATCAAAATCCTCCAGTTCGTTCCTAACAAGCCGTCAAAGACCTCTGGGTAGTGAATTCGTACACTCATATTACACTCCTACCTGACTTTTGAAGATTTTTAAGTTGATGCTCAAGCTCTGAAGACCTCATCTCCAGGCATCATGCCTTATTAGCTTCTAGAAGTTGGATACTATAAATGTATATCTTTTTTATTTTGAGATGTATATCCGATGTGTATTGCTCGCGGATACACTTTATATAGTTATATGACATGGATCTACAGTGTATTTGATTGGTAGCCATGATTTTATTTCATTATGAGCATGGGTATGCCCGCCTCGATGAGACAATTGTTATTTTGCAGATGGCACCTCCCGAATTCTAGTACCTGGGCTCATTGGTTTGGTACGTTTGTGAAGATTGATAATGTATTTTGGCCATTAGATACTCTTCTGACCTCACACATTAGGGGGCATCTATTATAACCCTAATTTGCACCAGACATGCTTACCTGGCATTAGGCTATCTCATTTTCCTTCTTGGCCAAGCCACTACTAAACATCTCTTCTTAAAAACACATTTTTTAAAGGCACATGCTAGCTGACCCACTACAGCCCGCGTGTACACTCTAGTTGACCCACTACATCCTGCGTGTACATGCTAGCTATCCCATTACAGCCCGTGTGTACCTACAAAAGCACGAAAAATGGAAAGTTGTTGACGGGACACACAGTTTTGGGTAAGTTAACTAAACCTTTTGACCATGCATGTCCAGTCACTCGACTAAATACCTAGCTCCTTCTAGCCTATAAAAGAAGGGTTATGGGTCCCATTCAGGAGGAGGAAAATCATAGTGAAGAAACTGTAATCGAATTAGCATTCCCCTTGCCTCAACTTTTGCAACTATTGTGTGAAGAGAAGCATATACAAAAGCAGTTGGAGCACAATTGAAGAGGAGCCTAGGACCAGATTCGAGGAGCAGTGCCGACCACATATTGTAAAGTTTACTCTTTTGAATATTAATACAAAAAAGAATATTGTTTTCATCCCACCATATCATGTGTTCAAATTGTGTATTTATTGTATGACGTTGTCACATCTAACCCAGCAATTAGTATATGAAATGCATGTTTGCAACTCTCTGTTTGTCCATGTGTGAATGCAGGTCATCTTTGGGAGGAGGCTTGCAGTCAAGGAGCAAGTGAAAGCGAAGGGATCGACATCAAACAAAGGATTTAAGGTAGAGTTACCTAATCTTATTTGCACCTGTGTATTGCATGAATGTGGGGTTTTGTGTTGGGAGAAATAGGAAAAAAGTAGAGGCCTTAAAATGGTCATTTTTTGCATGCATGATTAAACCCTTAGTGCTAGTCCGTAGGAGGGATTTCCCACCCACAACAACGGGTATTAACCCATTTTTTTAATATAAATATATGTGGTGAGATAGTGGATGAGAGGTTATTATTAGTTCATGAGGTGTTGGCACAAGGGTAGACCCAGGGTTCACTCTAATAGCGCACCAAAAAACCCTAACTAATGGCCC
Organism: Picea engelmannii; assembly: GCA_009831015.1. Taxonomy (NCBI): domain Eukaryota; kingdom Viridiplantae; phylum Streptophyta; class Pinopsida; order Pinales; family Pinaceae; genus Picea; species Picea engelmannii. The sequence continues at coordinate 454,243 of ML782418.1, forward strand.
TTTCGGCAACACCTGCGAAGAAGATGAAGTCTCACCTAAAGTAGCAATAGGGGGGTTGTGGGACACATGTGTTTACAACCAGAGGAAGTCCAAGATGATTCCAGAACAACAACTCAAAGTAACCTAGATATTATTTAGCAGAAATACACATAGCTTCGTGCAGTTGGATTATACCTCATATCTTTAATAGGGAAACAATAACAATGCATAACAGTATAACTAGATAGAAAATAGCACAGTATCAACCACAAAGAACAACAATATTTATGTGGTTCACCCTCTCCCTAGGGATACGTCCACAGAACGGTGTTTCTTGATATAATAGATGAAAACATACAGTTCTATCTTCGCACTTAGTTGCAGATCCTTCTCTCTCGTCCTCGTTATCTAATCTCCCTATGCACCCAACTACAAGGTTGATCTTGACACCCAGCTGAAGATCCAGAATACAGAATGTTCTTACAACAAACCACTTCTATCTCTCACTATTTCTATCACAAACAACAATGACAACCAACAACCAACCCTCTCAACTCTTCTAGAGCTTTATTTATACATTTCATGACTCTTAGAGAAACTTAGACCGAAGCCTAGGTGTCAAAACCCTAGGTCCAAAACCCTAGATTCCAAAACCCTAGGTCCACATGACCCGCATTTTAATGGATTGCCAACATGTCCTTCCTTCTCCTCCATGAGGTGCTCCAAAGCACCTATTAGTGTCTTCTTCCACTTGCTCACCTGTCTACGATTCATTTTCCTTGTTTCTTTGTCTTCCTTGATCTTCTCCTTTAACAACTCACTTTTCCTTTACTTCTCTCCTCCTTTTATGCTTCTTTAAATACTTCGACCCTTTCTCGGTTTGTGTGCCTTCCACACACTTCACACTTTGTATTTCTTCCTTAATACATGTCCAAGGGCCATCAGGCCCCCAACACTCACATGTGACTCGTCCTGAGTCACTGTGGGGTTGAAACTTTTGTAATACTTCGACTGCAGACCGCGTGGAGCAGCATGTGCTTTCTTCTTTGTCCCTCCCTATTGTGTGCAGACTGTCTTTTATGTGTCTAGTACCCAATTTCAAATGCACTTGGTACCTATACCCTTCTTCATGTGCTTTTAGTAAGATTTGTGCGGCAGCTGGTTGTCACAATATAGCTTCAATTGGCTCCCATTAACTAAACCATCCTTCCATTCTCCATTAAGAGTCTTCAACTGCGCAGCTCCACCTTCTATAGCATAGACAACCTTGAATGGCCCAATCCAATGTGTCCTGAACTTTCCTAGATGCTTCATGAACTCACTACCATATAAAAGCACCAAATCCCCTTGCTTAAATGCTTTCTTCTTGATATGTCTGTCATGGTAATCCTTTTCACGTTCTTTTCATACCTGCTGATGAAATCCTGTAATAAACCTGTCTTCCTCTAATTCTACCAACTGTGAGAGCCTATCTTGAACAGTGTCGGTGTCATCCATACCTGTAAATGTTGCAATTCTTAAACTAGGAACAAAATATTCTATAGGTACTACTGCTTCCTGGCCATAAAATAACTTAAAGGGAGTCTGTGTTGTTAACTTTTTGCAAGTAGTTTTATAATCCCGTAACATTGTTGGAATCGTCAAAGCCCAATCATATATGTTAACACTGCAAATATTAGTCAACATTGTCTCCAAGATCTTATTGAAGGCTTCGACTATACCATTCGCTTGTCGGTGGTATGGAGTGCTCTTCTGATGGTGAACTTCGAACTCCTGATTCAAGGCTTCAATAGTTTTGTTGATGAAGTGTGTGCCTTGATCACTCATAAGGATCTTTGGGCATCCAAATATGGTTATGATATCATCAAAGATAAACTGTGTAGTTGTCACTGCACTACATTCCTTAACTGCTCTTGCTTCTGCCCATCTAGTCAAATATTTTGTAGCAGTGATAATGTATCGAGATCCTATGCGCTTTCCTGGTGGGTTGATAGGTCCCACAAAGTCAATATCCCATTTCTCAAATGCTTGTAAGGTTAATTGAGGTACTAAAGGCATCTCATCTTATCCCTTCTGGAAGGCTTCCCTATCCTTTGGCATACATCGCAAGCTCTGTAGTATTCCTTAGCATCCTTATGTAAAGTTCGCCACCAGAGGCTAGCCCTGAGAACCTTCTGCGTTGTTGATTTCCCTACATAATGTCCTCTCACAATGCCTTTGTGGGCTTCTACTTGAAGCAATGGTATTTCTTCCTCCATAACGCACCTCCTCAAGATCTCATCTGGTCCCATTTTGTATAATTGTCCAGCTATAAGTTGAAAATATGCAACACGGAATACCAATTGTTTCTTTTGAATAATTGTATACTCATGAGGTGCCATTCATGTGGATAGGAACTGGACTATCTCAGCGAAGTGATCATCAAATTTCTTGATGGCCAACAACTGTGCATCTAGTAGTGTATCATCCAAACTAGTAGGTTCATCTCCATGTTCTAACTTGGATAAGTGGTCAGGCCCTTAATTCATTCTTCCTGGCTTGACCACGATCTCAAAGATATACTCCTGGGATAATAGTATCCATGTGCATATTCTTCCCCCCAACACTGGCTTGTTGACTAAGCACTTTAACGCAGAATGATCAGTGAACATCTTAAAATTTCCTCCCAACAAGTAGTGTCTAAACTTTTGCAGTACATACACCATAGCTAATCCTTCTCTTTCAGTGGTAGTATAATTCATTTCATATGTAGAAAGCTTCCTGGTAGCAAAGGTTATAGGGCAGTCAATCTCTCCTACTCCCGGTTGTGTTAAGACTACTCCTAATGAAATGGACGAAGCATCGACATGAACATTGAACTCCTTGCTCCAATCTAGAAAAGCCAAGATAGGCGCAGTGACCATTTTTTTCTTTAGTGTGTTGAATCTCTGTTGGAACTCCTCTGTCCATTGAAACTTACTATCCTTATTTAACATCTTCTCCATAGGTGTTTTTATATGTGTGTAGCCCTTAATAAATTTTCTATAATATCTAGTGTGTCATAATGTAGTGCACAACTACCTAACCGAAGTAGGAGGAGGTAGATCAACAATGATAGCGATCTTGGAAGGATCTACCAAAAACCTATGCTTACACACAATGTGTCCTAACAACACTCCAAAAGGTGAAAAGAAAATACACTTCTTCAAATTCATGTCAATCTAACATTGCCTACACTTATCTAACATTAATCTCAATCATTCAATATGATCTTTTAGCAGGCTAAAAATGATCCAATCATCAAAGTATGCCTCCAAAAACTTGTGTAAAAACTCTTTAAATGCTTCGACCACCACCCTAGAAAAGATGGTTGGTGTGTTCTTCAACCCAAAAGGCATCACAGTGTACTGAAAACAACCCCACTATGTTGCAAATGTAGTCTTATGCATGTCTTCCTTGGCAATTCTAATCTGGTGATAGCCTGAAAATCCATCTGTGAATGAATAAACCTCTTGTCCTCCTACATTATTTAGAACCTCATCAGTAAAAGGTGTAGGATATGGATCATGTAAACATGCATCATTCAATTTCCTTATATCCACACAAATCCTGATTTCTCCTGACTTCTTATCTTGGACCACCATAGGGTTTATCCATTCAGATTCTTCAACCAGTTATATGATTCCTTCTTCCAGCATTTTATCTAATTCAATCTTAACTTTATGCTTGTACTTGGGATTCAGTCTGTAAGGTCTCTACTTGATAGGCCTTGCATTTGGTCTCAAAGAGATCTTCATTTCTCCCATGGTCCCTTTTATGCCCTTCATGTCTGTGAACTTGGTTGGAAACAAGTCTTGATACTCATGCAATAGTTTTGTAATCTTACTAATAGTGGCATCATCCCAATAGTCTCCAATATTAGCCAACTTAGGTGCTTGCTTTGTTCCAATATTAACCTTCTTAATTTTAATAGGTTGCCCAACAAAAGGTAATTCAATCAATGGCCCTTTTGTGTCTCTTTGTCCTTCAGTTTCTACAATGTTTACATCCCTAGGGTCATCATCTTCATCAGCATTAATATTATAACAATCTTGTAACCACTAAAGGGGCGCATTCCATTCATCTTCTTCTTATTCAAAAGGGGGGTTAGATATTTCCTCAAAGAACTTATGTCTTATAATTTGTAAAGCCTAATCTACTGTGGGGTACTGACTTTCAAATAGGAACGTAGCTATAAAGTTCTGGGTCATACCATACCGATCTGTAGTGGCTAAGCGCAGTTCTGCTTGAAGATACCAGTTGATAGGCATAGCATCTAAGGTGTTAATGAACTTATGTACCCATTGTTCCTTGGGAATGTTGCTCCATGCCTCTTCACAACTTCGCATATGGTCCTTATGACAACTCTGACATGTGTATCGAACTTCGCATCCTTCAGCTTGGTCTGAAAATCATATTGTCAATAAGGTGAAACATTGCACCCAATCAATGATGTTCTTCTTGTGTGTTCCCCACCATCTAACTGGTGTTGCTTTCAAGAATTCATATAGTGCCAACATCCTCTGTTGTATTGTTACAATTCTCTCAAATTCATCTAGAAATGTCTATAAATGATTCAATCCATCAAATGTAGGAAGATTACTTACTTCTGTGCTAATCCAGTGAACTGCCTTGGTCAATCTGGCACACCTCCGCGTAGAGACTTCATACATTTTGTTCTACCAATTTTCCAATGCTTCTTCTTAGTCTAATGAGCATGCACTTTCACTTCACCAACTTAGATTTCCATATGTTGTATGATTAATATAATATTGATGTCATGTTGTCAGTTTATAGATGTTTTCTAGCTCATAGGTGTCATCTTCTTCTCTTATAGGTTCTGTGTATATGTGACCTTCATCAGGATCAAGAGGTGCAATGACCTTAAGGCTATTAACCTCGAATGTCAATCTTATCTTTTTTAGGTCAGCAATAGTCAGATTGTTGAAATCCCAATCAATACCTAACAACGCAGGGTAGGGGAAACTATCATCAACAATCTCAATCACTTCGAAGTCTACAAATGTTCTTACCCCGCCAATATCCACAGGGACATGCTCTAGTCTTCCAAAGGGGATCACCGCCTTCTGTTTAGCCATCCTGAGCTTAATAGGAGAGTAAATCAAATTAGGTTTTCCCATCAATGCCCAAGTCAGCTTCGTCATAAAATTTACTTATGATCCCAAGTCAAGGACCACATAGTCCACATCGTAGTCTCCAATCTGAGCACTAAGGTGCAATTCCTTGTTTGTCCTCATTTTCCTTGATACTTGATTCACAGCTCTACTCAGCAGAGGATCTATTCTCCCAATTTCATATTATCTTATCAGGTGTTGTATTTCTTGCACAGTTCTTTCATCTTTAATCAAATTGATACAAGTATACAAGAAGTCCACCAATTTGCTTACCTCTTTTCCTTGCCTAGACTAATCAAATGTTGGAGGAATTTCACATTTCTTTACTTTTGGTTGTGCCCTAGATGAAGAATGTTGTTCTCATATAAATTCTCCCCTTGCTTATTCAAAAGTATGATTTTCTCTTCTCAAATCAAACAATTGTGCCTTCTCTGCAGCTCTTCTGATCCCTGATCCATCTGTAGTATTTCCTGGAGTCACCCTATCTTCTCATGTGATAGCGCCTCCTTTAGTGATGACAACGAATCTAGGATCCTCACTACAAGGTTCAGCTAATATTAGTTGGACTTGTTGGTTTCCACCTCGTCTTTTCCCAATTTTATCTAACAATATTGGGCAGTATTCAATGACATGATCAAATGGATTATAGTAGTTGCAAGTAGTACAAGGGTTCTGACAATCCCTTTCCAAATGACCTGGTTGGGCACATTTATAGCAAATAATCTGACCTCGACCTCGACCCATACCTCCTCCTCCTCCTCCTCTTCCTATGAATCCACCACGAGGGTTGAATTTTCCTCTTCTTGGGGAATTGAACTGCGCGTTATTTCCTTCTGATTGTAATTCTCCTTGAATTATATATGTATCCCTTGACATTTCATGCATGAGGTCATAATCCCTACAATCCTTCTCATCATGCCCCACAGATTTGCAGAATGTACAATAAATATTGGTAGGTGTCTGGACATATTTCTTCATATAATAACATTCACCAGGGCGATGTTTGGTTCTGCATACCTTGCACCATGGTATAGTAGCCTGCTTCAAGGGGTTATGGGATACAGAGGCCAAGTATTCATTAAATAAGGGACAGTGTTCTTTGTCATGGACCACTGATTTACATCTGATACACCAGATGTATTCTCTTTTCTCTTTCCCTTTATCTTTCTTCATGTCTTCAACTTGTAAAAATAAACTAGTTAATTGATTCAAAATTTGGCTTATAACTGGGCTAGATTCTCCTACAGGGGTTGCTTCTCGTTTCATATCAATCTCTAATGCTTCAACCTGTGAAGCGACCTTATGTTGCATTAGAGAAACTCTAATGTGTGGTAGGAGGGAAACGATGAACCATTCCTTATGATGTTCATATGGGAACTAAAAACTTAAATGGCCTGTCAAGGTCTTAAACCTCTAATCAAATTCCCAAACAGGTTCAGTTACTTTCTATTTGATCTCCTTTAACTCTGTAATGCACTGTTACTCTGACTTAGGTTTCTTGAACTCCACACTCAATGCAATTTTAATGTCATTCAGTGGCTTAGGTTGTACAAATCTTGAAGCAAATTTCATATACCAGCTCAGGGCACGGTCCCTCAAGGTAGTACTAAATTGATCTCTCTTAACAGATTCATCGGTGACTTGCTTAATGCTCCATACATCTTCACATAAGAACCAGTGTTGGTCAATATCCTCAGACCCATCTCCTCTGAAAATAGGTAACCTCATTTCATCTGCCATGGAACTTCCTTGGTTTCCCAACTGAATATGTACTAAACTGCTTGTAATAGTTCTCTTAGTGCTCTAATTACTTTGATTAATCTAATTACTTAGTGCTGCTAAAATAACAAGAGGATTAATAATAATTACTTCGACGGTAGGTGCAGTTCCTGAAGTTTCTGGCTCTTCTCGGCGAAGTTCCTTAGCCTTCGCTTCCTCTTCCCTTGTGAACTCTAAATCTTATTCGTCTAATCTCCCTGCTTCCTCCCCACTATTGAAATATTCATCTTGTGCCAATGGTCTGTAACTCTGCTTAAATAGGTTCACAAGAGGAACCTCTCTGAATGATCTCCCATTGCGCATGTGTCCAACTTCTATGTCGTTGTTGTTGTCTGAATTCTTGAACATTAGCTTTAAAATCCAACCGGTTAATGTATCTTCAAGATATTCTTCTCATGCAATAGCATCTTAATCTTCAACTTCAAAAAGTGTAGAAACTTCCCTCAAGGTCCTTTAAATAAATACCTCTATGCTTGGCTATATGATTCCACTCTATCAATAGAAAACTCAATAATATACCCTCCAATAGTGCTATCAAACCAGAGATCCACTGCTCTAGACACATCGTTATCGACTCTCTTGACTTTCTTGATCAGCACCAGTTTCCAAACCACAGGTGGTCTATATCTTATCTCAAACTGGGTGTCTGCTAATCTGTCTAACCACTCATATAAATCCTTATGAACTCCAGCAAAGAAAATCATGTGCACATCAGTAAAAATGTATCTCCCCAACCAGTCTTATGTACTAATGTTAGGGTTCTTGTTCTGAGCTTCGGTGAAGTCCCTTTCTTTTTCTTCTATCCACTTCTAAATCTTTGTCTTCGGTGGAAAACACCTTGAAATTTCCTCAAGAAGATCTCGGTCCCATCAATGGAACCATTTTTTGGCACAGGAGCACACCTAGGGTTCACTCTAACAGCACACCAAAAAACCCTAACTATTGGCCCTTTCGGAAACACCTGCGAAGCAGATGAAGTCTCACCTGAAGTAGCAATAGGGGGGTTGCAAGACACAGGTGTCTACAACCAGAGGAAGTGAAAGATGATTACAGAACAACAACGCAAAGTAACCTAGAGATTATTTAACAGTCTTACATCCATCTTCGTGCAGTTATCTTATACCTCCTACCTTTAATAGGGAAAAAATAACAATGCATAACAGTATAACCAAATAGAAAATAGCATAGTATCAACCACAAAGAACTACGAGATTTATGTGATTCACCCTCTCCCTAGGGATACGTCCACAGAACTGTGTTTCTTGATATAATAGATGAAAACATACATTTCTATATACGCACTTAGTTGCAGGTCCTTCTCTCTTATCCTCTTTATCTCCCCTCCCCGCACACCCAGCTGCAAGGTTGATCTTCGCACCCAGTTGAAGATCCAGAATACAGATTGTTCTTACAACAAACCACTTATATCTCTCACTATTTCTATCACAAACAATAATGACAACCAACAACCAACCCTCTCAACTCTTCTAGACCTTTATTTATACATTTCATGACTTTTAGACAACCTTAGACCAAAGCCTAGGTGTCAAAACCCTAGGTACAAAACCCTAGGTGCCAAAACCCTAGGTCCACATGACCTTCATTTTAAGGGCTTCGCCAACCTGTCCTTCCTTCTCCTCCATGAGGTGCTCCAAAGAACCTATTAGTGTCTTCTTCTACTTGTTGACATGTCCACGATTCGTCTTCCTTGTTCCTTTGTCTTCCTTGATCTTCTCCTTTAATGACTCACTTTTCCTTTACTTCGCTCCTCCTTTTCTTCTTCTTTAACCACTTCGACCATTTCTCAGTTTGTGTGCCTTTTGTGCACTTCTCACTTTGTCTTTCTTCCTTAATACATGTCCAAGGTACAACATGAGGTTAGCAAGAGATATTGTTTTGATTATCTTAGAGTCAGTTTTGAAGGCAGAGATATGCATTGTAATTGAGGGTAAGGTCGCAAGTTGTGGAGCTTAGTGGGGTCTCGTCATCCTCACAGGTAATGTGCATAGTGTTATAAACTTGATAAAGAATAATAAAATAGAGAAGACAGCCAGATATTTGTGGCCATAGCCCGAGGGGGTGAACCAAGGTAAAAAATTGTGTCTCTGTGTGGAATGTGTCTCTTATTTCTTGCTATTACTTAGTTATGATGAATGAATGGATCTGTTGGTAGTAAAATGCAATGCACAGTAGAGTAATAACATAATTACTGCAGAATGAACTTTAATGAATGAAAAATGGTAGATCTGGATGTAATGATGGATTAGAATAGTATATTTGATGTATGTTGAGGTATAAAGAATGTCTCTCATTCCCACAGTCTCCTCTCTTCCACGATTGCATACATCTGGGTCATGCAATCACCCATAAGCAATCTTGGGTGTGACTGCATTGTGCACAGTGTTGTCTTTTGGTCTCAAGAAGGATCGATGGTTTGCAAGGTTTTGTTGGAAACCTAAAGTAGAAACTAGGTCAACCCATAACATCCAACACCTTTTGATTGTAGGTTTTTATAGTTTTCAATATGCTTGGTCAAATTATATGGCAACAATTTTCCCCACTTGAAAGAAAAACCCTCTACGAGCTCATGTATGATTGAGACCCATTCTACACTAAAATTTGCATGATCCTTCTTACCAAATAGCCTACACAACATCATGGTCATGTACATAAAAGGTGCATCACAAGAGGAAGTAGAATATATACCATGGCTATCTACCCTGAATTTTCTTTTCTCACCCCACCATTCTCTAACAATACCATTTATGTTTATATCATATTGAGTGCATTCTTTCTCTTTAAATTCATGAACGAATTGATAATTATATGTATACTTTGGGTTTTTGGATATTTTATACATTACTCAAAAATCATTGGTCCTAAAGGATCCAACAATAGCTCGTTGATGATTATAAATGGTCCTAGTTGATGAATAAACGTGCTCTAAATCCCATCAAACCATGTCTGTATAAGGTAACAATCTTGGCCTTGGTGTGATATTCTGCAGTTCTTATTGAGAGACATTCTTATAGTCATTTGGCGGCACATATTCTTAATCCCCTTCATCTTTTGAAACTAGAGACTCCTAAAATTCAAAAATCTTGTACACTTGTGTCAACGTCTTAGTATTGCCTTTAAGTATGGCATTGGTATCTGACATAATGTCGGAATTTGGGTTCGGCTCCTCAACTTGTGTTAGTTTCTTTCCTTTCCATGGTGGCATGAATTATGGTTTAATAATTGTTCTCACTACAAACAAAGATCTTATGAGTGTGAATTCAAGGGTAGATGGAAATTGAAATCAGTTTGAAAATGCAAATAATCTTTGTTAATATGGCATTAACTATTTCACATGAAATTGAGAGAGTTTAATCAATTAAATATGGTGCATTGATTACCTGACGGCGCACTATTTTCCCAAAATCTAGATTAGTTACCTTTAATGACCACCATAAACCTTAATTGTTGGCTCCTCGGGCTTCGGGATTAGCATATGAGAAAGACAAAACATCCCAAAAGCAAAGATGTTGAGATGACATCATAATTATAATTAATTAATTATAATCATTTTTTATCAATATAATCCCTATTTGATTCTTAATCACTGGGCTTCAGGATGTTGGGTATATTGGATAGAATAAATCAAACATCTTGGGACCAAGAACTTGATGATGATGTGGCAGTATGATGTCACATATGATCACATGGGACTCAAAGTATAGATGACACATGTCATCCAAAAATAAGTGTATTATAAGTCTAGAAATGCTAAAAATGAATGCCACATGTCACCACGAAGCACTACTATTAGGTGGCATAGGACACGTTGGAAAACATATGGTAATGAATTAAAAAATTATTAAGGATTAATAAAGGTTATTTAAACCTTGATTATGAGATAACTGCATATTAACTTAATTATTGGATTTCAGAAATAAGAGATCTAAAGAACTTAAAGCAAACCATCCTGAAGCCCTACAAGGAGCTTTCTATGATATAATTATGATGAAAGGAAACAGAACCCTCAAAATGTAACTGTGAATATCGATATTTCGAGCTTCGGGATATTTAAATGAACAAGAACAACAACATCCTGAAATCCAAAATGTAACCATGAATGGAATCAAAATAACACGTAACTTTACAGTCCCGAAATTTCGTTGGTCATTGATTTGTCACAGCATAAGATGGTCAGATGAGAGAAAATCCGTCAATTTTTCCACATTAAATTTCTCCATTGGGACTCTGCAAAACCTGCACTTCAAATATTTTCCAATCAAATACTAAACACTTTAATCAAATAAACAATATAATCAATATTTTCAAAACTATTATCGTCTTAATTTCACCCTGAAACAAAAACATGTACAAGTTAAACATGTAAAATACTAAAATGATATACACTGCTACTGAAAATAACAATTATATTTCATAAAAGCTAAAATAGAAAACTATAAAAAATAAAAAATAAAACCTATAATAAAAAGAAATTAAGAAATGTATACAAATATTTACAACAAAGAGTCGTTCAATTGTCACCAGATAAACGAATATTTCTCTGTCTAAATTAGCCATTATAAGCTTCCTTACAACAGTTCCTCGGGATCTTACAACAAAAAATTTGTGGAACTTGCAGTAAAGAAACTTGTAAAGGTTAATTAACAGGACACAGAAAAATTGCAATGATATTATGAGTTTCATTCTATATAAATATAACAGAAATAATTGTTATCAATCATTGCAATCAGATACGAGACCTTTCAAATAGGTCTTAAAATATTTAATGATATAATTCCCTGAAAAATTAGATATGTGATTTGATTGACTGACAGTTTTATTTACCGTGCAAGGATTTTCTAATAATGATTTCCTTTTGAAAATACTTACATGATAATAACTATTATTAAAAATCATTGTGTCAGTTCCTTTTTTTCTACAAAGTAGAAATCCCTCGTCAAAAAATTATTTTTAACAATTGATAAATCACAATTTGATGTCTAAAATTGTAACAACAGTGCCCATGGTTCAATATTATATCATTCTTATTCTTGAATCCTTTTAATCTCCTTGTTGTTTTTTCTTCTTGATCACCCTAAACCATAACTCATAATATTTTGATTCTTATTTAAATAGACTATAAACGAAATACCATGCACCATCATGGCCCTACAACAAAACCACCTTGGGATTCATTAGAAAAATAATTGTTCTACTTTGATAATCTAGTTCATATAACTTTAGGAAAGATTAGGTTCCCCCCCCAGCTTGAGTGATATCTCAAAAGAGTATAGAGGCGTAGAAAACTTCTCCTACATAGTATGCCCCAACATTGAGACCTTGAGAAAGAGTAGAGGGGAATAACCTAAGGGAGAACATACGAAGTGGGATCATTCCTAAGGAAAGATATTTCTCATAAAAAAGTGACAATTTTTTGGCAATGTCGATATGGAGTGGTGCAATTGTAGAGGACTCTATCATTGTATGCAACATCAAGTATATTTTCTGGTCGAAGAGAAAAAAAATTATAGAACAAGTATGTGTGTCATTTTTCTGAAGGTTTTGATTCACTAATCATTCCAAGGTGTGTTGAACCATAGAGAGAGATCTAGGTTCATGTTTTCCTTTAAGAAACACTAGCATACACCTTATTTATGAAGACTCAAGGAAATGCTCCAAAAAGGTGACTCCACTATTTCATTTGTCTATTGAGTTTTTAATATAATGGACAACTAATAATCATCATCTTGTGATATTGAATATTTTTAACTTACTATAAATTTATCGGTGACTCTACCAAGGAATGAAACCATATTCCCATTAAATTTAACTACCTCTTCTTGTGGTGAGCAAGTAGCAACTCTAAAGATGAAAGTATTTCACCTAGTAACTCCACATCCATTTCATTGCACTGGACCAAGCTTATATAAATGAATATCCTTTCAACAAACAACTCCCCATTGACACATTTTATTCAAGTTGGATCTCTAATATTATCTTGCATATATTTTAAATCTCATTCTAAAACCCTTTGCTACCATTTTTGTTAAAAAAAATGAAATATTCTTCTTTCAGTTGCATTCCAATCTACATTTACTAACTTTCATATATTGTCTAATATTGGATGTTATATCTCCATTCACTATCCATGTTAAGAAACCTAATGTTGAAATCCATGAGTCAGCATTTGCATTAGTTTTCATCATTCCCACTTATTGCCTTAGTTGTGTCAACCCTTGGTAGGATGCAAGGTATCAGTGCTTAATATTGTCTACAACCCTTCACCCCTTGCCTAATGGGTAATTTAAAATTATTCCAATGTTAAATGGTAAGTGCCCAAAAATAGTTGATTTGCACAGATCACAACATTTGAATATTTTACCGACAATCTCCTTGTTGAATATGAGGATGTTTTATACAAATGTTTGTACATTCTTTGGGGGGTGAAGCCCAGGTTCAGTTTGGACACTTGTTATCCAAATCAATATATACATGGAAACAATTGCATTATCTCTTCTTACATTATAAGGGAAAGATATAGGATCATTTTGATCTATTAATGGTTTTCAGCAATTTAAAAAAAAAAAAAGAATTTTAAAAGTGTAATAGCTTTCAATGGACGGTTTCATAATTCCTACCTTGAAATTCCAAAGAATGTGAGACCCAATGAAGTTGTTTGATATGTATTGTATAGAGAATGAAATGAAGGGAAGGAATATCAATGGAAACACACAAAAAAAAAAAATTCAAACACAGTAATATAGTCATTCTATTAATGAATGAAATAGGAGAAGATTGTAAAATGCAAACCAATACAAACTAGCTAGAATGGTGGTAGCTTATCTATAAAAAGAAAGGTGTCGGCTACACTCATTCTCAAGAGACATTACAAGAGGCCAAAATGACCTTTTAAAATAAATTACTAAACCCTAAGAGGAAAAAACTCTAACCCTAGTAGACGAAATGCCAAAGGATGGCCAGTTGACACGTCAATTTCTCGGAGGTGAAAATTTAGCATACAATATCCATTTGGGGTGGGCAGTATCTCATTGGAAATATTTTAATGATAAGTACAATTATTGGTAGACCTAGATAATCTATGACCAACACAAGCCCCGAAATGTCCAAAAAATAGTGTTTAAGGCCTTAAAATGGCCCAAAAATCCTAGGACCTAAAAAATTGTCAATAAAAAAAACTACCAAGATGGAGAACCATGTTGATTCAGTGGAAGAGGTGGGTGGCCACCGATGTCCACTTAGATCATTCCTCTTCCCTTAGGAATAAATGGTCCCCATTTCATTAAGTTTCCTCATTATATGGGGAAACTTTTGTTGAATTTGACCCCTAGTGAGCCACTTGCCTTGGTGAAGAAGTTGACATGCTTTGACAACCCGATAGAATTGTATGTTTTGCAGGTGGGTTACCTTTGTCTTGGTTTCCATGATATGATAAATTGTATCCTAATATATGTATTTATGGTTTATTTCTATAGGGGTATAATTCTCAACCACCTTCAAAGTATCCAATACGGGTGGAAAATATGGTCGAAGCAACTCCACATTAAATATTGGGTGTAAGCCGAGGAAAGGGGGAATCCTAAATTCAAAAGTATTATCACCGACATCCATCATGATGGTGTAAGGTCCATATCAAAGTTTCATATTCCTTTGGGGACCTATGAGTCTCACTTTCTATAAATGCAACCACACCTTATCACCAACCTAAAACTTGTGTGGAACCTAATGTTGGTCATTATGTTTATTGTACTTGGCATTGGATTTCTACAAGATATTATGAACCTATTGTTGAATGTGATAGATTTTTTCAAAAAAATTGGTTTCTCTATCTTCCTCGGTCTAAACATGGGAGTAATATTTCTATAAATATGGAATGGGAAGATCTACATCAATGGGAGCCAATGGTTGGAACCCCAGCACGAATGGAAAGGGTTGTGTCCAATAGAGTTGTGGAGGATTATGTAGTAGCTATATTGAACCTATGGAAGGCTCTCATCCCATGTACATGGACTCTTGGAGTTGTACATGTGCTAGATACTCACAATAATCCTATTGACCATGTATGTTTTTCCATTTGTTTGGGGGTGGAAGTGAATCAATTTGGTTAGCTTGTTGCCCATCAGAGACCATAGGCTAGACCAGAAGTTAATGAGGAACCTATTGCCCCTATATAAAATAACATTTTGTGGTATCCCAAAATGAACCCAAACATGATCAAATGTTATTTTAGCAATGGCTTTGGCAATGATAGTCTTCTTGCATAGTTCCAAACTGGCCATCTTAGAGAACCAATCAAAAACCACAAAGACATAATAGCTACCATGCTTCTTGAAGGGAAATCTTGACATGTCATCCATGGAGACTAACTCCTAGGGGTTGTATGGGGTGGGTAGAGGAGTGTATATCCCCTACCTCTTAATGGTAAGTTTAGTAATGCCACAAGTGGTGCATGATATGGTATACATGTTGACATCCTATCAGAGTTTTGTCGAGTAGAAATAATTTTGAAATTCTACTACTATATTCTCTGCATCGAAGTTCCCTACCACCCGACTGCAATGTGCCTCCCAAATTAGTTTTTCACACTCTCTTGAAGGAACAAAAATATGGGACAAATAGAATAAAATTGTGTTCTAGAGGTTAAATTCTAGAACTTGTTTACATGGGACCATTCTCTTATATGTAGCGGTGAAGTCAAAGTTACTATCATACAATTGAGTCCACTCAAAGGTATCATGCCCACATAAGTTAAGAAAGGTGGTTAGTGACATAATTGAGGGCTAGTTGAGGCAATATGTAACATGATTTATGTTTTTCTTCTTTTACTTAACGTTCAAGTCAAATTTTTGCAATTACATGGACCACTTCTGGTGGTGGTCATTCTATAAATTTACTTGTTTCTGCATGAATTACAGAGGGTTGTAACTAGTGTGGATGATTGTTTCCTTTCCAAAAATATAATGCTTCCACTATCAACATAATTGCATAATGGAGTACATATACTTTTCATAGGTGGGATACCTATGAAAATTATTAGAGTGTGTCACTGTGATAGACCACCAAATTTCCATAGTGAGTGAGGACTACACTAATAGCATAGTTGGAGGCATTTGTCTAAGTATCGAATGGTTATTGTAGGTCTACCAAAGTCAGGATTGGTGTCGAGCAGAGGTAGCGCTTCAGATCCTTGAATTATTTCTATTGTGACTCGGACTAGGAAAAATAGGCTTTATCTCCACCCATGTTCACTTGGATTAAGGGCCAAGCAATATGAGAGAACCCCAACACAAACCTACAGTAGAAGTTGGAAAGGCCCAAGAAGTTATTCTCTATTAAAGTTATTAGAGATATTGAATCAAAAATGACTTGGATCTTGGTTTGGTCCACATGCACCCCATGTCCATCCACAATGTATCCTAGATATTGAATTATTTGCATGCCAAATGAGCATTTCTCTTGATTATCATATAAATTTTGTTTTCGCAGAGTGATCAGTATCTATTGAATGTGTTGAAAATGTTTTACCCGAGTTTTGTTGAATATGGGGATGTCATCCAAATACATGACCAAAAAAGAGTTTGTGAACAGCAACAAGATGTTATATGTCATCCTAGTGAATGTTTATGGATCATTAGTCAAGCAAAAACGCATGACTAACCACTCAAAAAGGTATTATTTAGACTTGAAGGTGGTATTCCATATATCACTTTGTTCAAGCAGGACCTGGTGGTATCCTAACCTCATATCAATATTAGTAAATAACTTAGCACCTTTAAGATGATCAAGAAGACCATCAATTCAAGGGATTGAGTGTCGAATTTCAATAGTGATTTTTTTAGGGCTCTATAATCAATACAGAGTTGCTATTTCCCATCCTTCTTCTGCACCAATAAAATTGGGCTCCCACAAGGTGAGGAGCTTGGTCAGATGTGGCCCTTTTGGATGAGCTTGTGACTTTGATGTTTAATTTCCTCATTCTCCAAAACAGAGAATCTATATATTATCCCATTTGGTAAAGGAGCACCAATTATCAATTGAATTGAATGTTTGACCTAGCAATGCAAAGGCACCTTTATAGGTGAAGCAAAGATATCTTTGTATTCCCCTAAATTTTTTCTCACCTACTCTTGTTTTGTAGAGAGGAAATGGTGATCATAATGACCTTCTACTCACATTCTAATCAAACCATGAAGAGGAAAAAATTTATAATCTGAGAGATTACCTTTCAACATTGCATTGTCAAGATCAAGGAAATTGTAGTAGTTAAGACTACCTCTCGTACCCTATAGAGTTGGCCTCCCAAAGTAACAATTACATGACGAGGCATGGATTCATAAATATCATGGCATTTCCCCATGTAGAGTTGTCCTAAAAGAACAAAAAAACTTAAATTGGGGAAACATCACAAAGTATCTCATCTTTGAAGGGCTTGATGTTGTAGGATAGATGACATTTTTAGTCGATGCAGAGGTCTCATCCCTGGATCAACCAACCGATGGTGTATGGTTTGGCTGTGGTTTTTTTGGAAACTTTAATATCTTAATGACCTCAGTCAAGATCAGGTTCTTTTGGCTACCTCTTTCAACAATATAATGTAGTGAATTCCCCTTCACCCACATATTTGAATGGAAGAGGTGTTAGAATATGATGGATGTGTTTGTTTAACCATAGACAATATCACTATTTTCACCCAACCATAGGCCGAAGCCACCCCCGAGCACCTTAACCTTGACAAAGAATCATTCTGGAAGCAAACCCTAGGCTAGATAGACAAACAAAGGTGGTGCATATTTCTCCAAGGATATTGCACCAATAAAGAGTAACAAGAGCTAATCAGAGAGTCCAAACCATAACCAAGAGCTAGTCCAAGCCAAAACCGAAATATGCTAGTTGCAACAACTGCAATGACAACTCTCCTCCAAACTTGCGCACAAATTGGCCAACTGCAATGCGCACAAGTGATGCTTCTGCGGTTATGAGAATGGCTGCCAGAATGAAGACTGGCCTCTTGTATTTATACTAAAACTGGCAAACTTCCTAGGTCAACTTCTCATTCTGGGTGCCTATTTACTTTAGTATATAATATTTCCTTTAGCCAAATTCTTCTTTCAGAGGATAATAACCTAATACAAATTATCCTCTTGACCCAACTTGTCTTCTAGGGTTATTAGCCAACTAATTAGGGTTTCTTCTTGCTTCCCAAAATATTGTATTCTCATCAGGTTTACACGTGGAGGTAAATACCTCTTGCATCTACCATAATATCAACACTCCCTCCTAGATAGGGAGGTATTGAAGGTTTTACCCGGTAGCATCAACATAGGCGTATAGACTAACTCATGATTAGATCATGAGCACCATTATCACTATCAGTGTCATTAGCTACATCATCTCTCGAAACCATACTCCATCTGAGTAATCAGACATGATACTGGATAAGTCATTCACTCCACAGAGTGACATAAGAGCCATTCTTCTAATCCGGACATATGTCCTAGAAGAATAAATGTTATGGACCATTTTCCGCCTGGGGAATATCTGTTCATTGATCATCCATCTAGCTGATAATCATTTCCAACACTAATGATAGTCTTCAAGGAGATCGGAACAATGTCATTCAATAGAAAACAACTTTGTCTATCCATAGTGGTAAACAAATACAATCCAGTGGTACATTGCCACACCAAGTAGCACACAGATACTTGATCAGTGATATATAGTCACAATCAGTGGAACACATCCACTATAGTAGTATACATCCATTGTCTGGAGACATACAGTCTCCATAACAATCATATCATCAACCTACACAGAAAACATTGTTATGATATATAAACTGAATCATCTAGGCCATTCTTCCACTCATATCTATGAGATCTGGAAGAGCATCTTCCCTAAGAAAGTAAAACATCAATGATGAATTATCTTGGACTATTCTTCTCAAGCAAGGAAGACTAATTGTCCTATTTTCTAAGCCTGGACCATTCACCTATCTGGGCCATTCCTTCGGCACTAAACAAAGTGAAACCTAGAGAGAATGAATCTACCCTAGGGAATGCATGTCCCCGATTGTTGAACCTAGACCATTTGCCTATCGGGGCCATTCCTCCGGCACTAAACAAGTGCAACCTGGAGAGACTGAATCTGTCCTAGGGAATGACTATCCAGACCATTTCCTAAGGAAATGACTGTCGTGCACCAACCTCCAAAATGGACCATTCTTCGAAACTGCTCACAATTGTGAGCTTCGAAAGAATGAGTGTCTGGCGAGGCGGACTAGTCTTCTTGATCACTACTGAGAGTGACCGTCAAGAATAGAGACTGTCCTAGACCATTCCCTATGTTAACCACAAGGGGAATCATTGTCTATGGTACATCATCAATCCATCAAACCATTTTCATTACGAAAATGACCGTTCCATCTAGACCATTTTCTGAACCGGAAAATGCTTGTCTGTCAAAAATCTCAAACCACTTTCCGAAGTGGAAAGGAACTGCTCATCCTGGACCATTTTTCAAACTGAAAAATGATTTTCCATAAATCAATAACACATCAATGCTCCCTCCCAACTTGGGAGTCATCTCTTCCTTTTTCAATAAGGAAATCATCTCCATGAGCTCCATCTTGAGTACACAAACTCTTTCATCTTGAACAAAGGCTTTACCAAAAATGTATGCTTATCTGCTCGTCTGTGGAGATATATATTGGAGAACCACTTCTCCTTTTTGGACTTCATCACGAAGAATGTAATACTTGATCTCAATGTACTTCGGTCTTCTGGAACACTAGTTTTTTGAAGGCTTCATATAGCTATGATCATTATAGTTGAATTCATCTCGTTTGTTTCCTTCTAGCTCATAACATCATGGCAAGGGTCAAACTTGGAACATATCCAACTGGTGCTTCTTATGTCATCATGAGAGCTTTGTCATGGATTGGAAATCCACCATCCTTGAGTTATGAGTAACCATACTAATACAATATCTATGTTTATAGAAAGTTTTTCACCACACTTATGTTGTGCATTGAAGGCTCTCCACCAAGTTATTTGAATTCATACAAGATATTTTTCCATCTGCATACAAGGGTCTCTTTCTGGTATACCTCAAAGCCTTGAGGTTTCTCTACATGTAGACTCCAACCCATGGATATTGCGGATGATATACTGGCTCATGTAGAGGTATGTCTGGTTTACTGGAACAAGCAATCATCATAGTCTTCTCCCTCCATCTGGGAGAACCTCTAGTTTTGGATCTCACAATGCTTTCATTCATAATTCTTCCACACATTGTTCTTCATCACAACTTTCAGTTCCTTTGCTTGATTACTTTTAGTGAGTTCATATCAAGCTAGTAGTCTTGTGATTCTCGATACAATGACTAGTTGTTATGGTTGTTCTTTCTTTCTTGGAATCTTCATGTTCTTCCTCATGTTTCTCTTTAGCTCTTGGGTCCATGGAGTTTTCTATAGATTCCATGCCCTAAAGATTCCACTTCTTTCTTTCATCATAGGATCATGGATGTGGATGGAAAACCAGGGATACTTTAAGACTTCTTTTTGAAGAAGGCTTATTTTCGAAGAAGGCTTCTTCCAAAGTCAAACTGAACACGTACTGCTTTTCATGGCTACTACCATGGATATATACTCCATCATCTTCAATGGATCATAGGATTAGCTCCCTCTTAATATTTTCATTCATGTATGAATGCATGCTCTTCTTTTGGAAATATATAATCGGATCCCTCCATCTAGGAGATTCCACGCTTTCGTTTTCATCCTTATTGCCTTCTGCAAAGTGTCACAAATATTTTTCCAGTTTCCTCTTGATTGCTAACATCTTTCTGTCTTTACTTCTTCTAGGTTTCTTCAATATTGATTTTGATTTCGGCTTATCTAGTAGTTGTTACTTATGTAATAGCTTCCATATGAATTGTTACCAAGGTTTGTTGATGTACTTCATCCTTTCATGTGTATTTCCTTTGTCTTATAGTCATTGTGATAGCAATTCTTTCATAGGTATAGTTTCTCTTTGAACATATTATCTTCTAGGAAATAGATGTGCAAGATATGTACAAAAAACATGGTATGTAGAAGAACTATAAAGAGTATTGTTACCTTATCTTAGAAGAAGAAGTTTGTTTCATCCTGTTTAGTCTTCTTTGAAGGTTCCTTTTCCTCGGCAACTGATGCTTCGTGTGTCTCCTTCCTTTTCTTTAGCTCGAAACAATGATTCTTGTAGTGACCATATTTTCGATAGTTGAAGCATTGTATTCTTGACATATCTTTCTATTGATTTGGATTCTTCCTTTAGCCAAAATTCCTTTTGTTCCTGAAATTCTTGAATCTTGTTGTGAAGGCTGGATCATCGTATTTCTTTTGGGGTTTCTCTTTTTCACTGATTCTTGATTCTTCTTGTGCACAACAATTCCAAAGTTCTTCAAATGTAGGATACTCCTTCCTTGTGTTCATGCTTGCAGAAAATGCATCCCATGTCTTGGGAAGACCATTGAGTACTATATTTACCAGTTCCTTCTCTGAAATGATCTCTTTAATGGCTTGTAGTTGATCTCTCAACTGAGAGATTCTCACAAAGTATGATGTTATGTTTTCATCATCATTCATCTTCATGTCACGGAGCTCATTCTTCAGACTCATTACTTGTCCAATGTTTCTGACTAAGAAGAGGTTTGTTAGGGCATCGTACATATTCTTAGACAAATCAAGGTGGGATATGTAGGGTATCAAGTGGTCTTTTATAGAATCCACTATGATACTCATGGCATTGATGTCATTGTCTTTGAACTTCTCCATAACTGCAACATTCTGTGGTTCCTTCTCTTTTCCTTCTTCAAACTCTGGTTCCACAATCTTTCCTTCCACAATATACAACACTTTATTCTTGGCAAGGATGAGATCAATCCTTATCTTCCATGCTCTAAAGTTAGAAGCCCCATCTAACTTTTTTTCTAACTTCATAGAGTAAGTCATGGCTTCTTTGACGTGGTCACCCCTAAATTGGACCAAAAACTCAAACTTGATGTCTTATCTTGTTGAGAGTACCAGGAGATGCGCTAGGCTAGGGCACACTAGTTTATCCAGAAATTAGTTCAATCCCTTCACTTAAAGTGCTTCAACAAGAGGGTTAGGTTTTCTGCAACTACACCTGCTAGTAACCCTAATGGCAGTGCTTTGGTAGCTACTCCTGCTAGAAACACTAGTGGCAATTCTTCAACGAGCTTAGTATCTTTATGGCTATGCTTCCTTCCAGTGGTTAGAATAAATGAAGGAGGTGTGGGCCCATAACCTGTTAGAATATGATGGATGTACTCATTTAACCATATACAATATCACTATTTTCACCCAACCATAGGCCGAAGCCAGCCCCGAGCACCTTAACCTTGAGAGAGAATCATTCTGAAAGGAAACCCTAGGCTAGATAGCCAAACAAAGGTGGCGCATATTTCTCCAAGGATAGCGCACCAAGCAAGAGTAACAACAGATGATCAGAGATTCCAAACCATAACCAAGAGATAGTCCAAGCCAAAACCGAAATCTGCTAGCTGCAGTAGCTGCATCGAAAACTCTTCTCCAAACTTTTGCACAAACTAGCCAACTACAGTGCGCACAAGTGTTGTTTCTGCAATTCTGAGAATGCCTGCCAGAATGAAGATTGGTCTCATGTGTTTATACTAAAATTGGCAAACTGCTTGGGCCTACTTCTCATTCTAGGTGCCTATTTACTTTAGTATATAATATTTCCTTTAGCTGACTTCTTCTCTTGCAGGCTAATAACCTAATACAAATTATCCTCTTCAACCAAATTGTCTTCTAGGGTTATTATCCAACTAATTAAGGTTTCTTATTGCTTCTCGGAATATTCTATTCTCATCAGGTTTACATGTGGAGGTAAATACCTCCCGCAACTACCATAATATCAACAAGAGGCACTCCCCCTCTTCAAGTTCCTCTGATTATTTTGGTTGGATCTTTGCAGTTTCAATAGTAGCATTGGGTTCTACATCAATGATCTACGTTCCCTTATTCTACTCTAAATCAAAGTATGAGCCAGAGTTTTGATTTTTTTTTCTTTCATCTCAACCAACAATGATTGTTTCGAGCGACATTCATCAATGTTGTGCCAAAGGATTTTGTGGAACTCACACCACTTTCCAGTGTCTTTCTTTGACTTTCCATTACCTTATTTTCTTGTGGTTTGGACTAGTTGTCTTGAAGTTGGATCTAATTGCTCTGTCCTTTTTTATGTGAGTTAGAAATACCGTTATCGTGCTTCTATTGCATTGGACTTGCAGACCCAAACCCCATTATTGCTAATCTTAAATTTTTACTCGATTTTGATAGCATATCAATAAGCAACTCCTAGTGAGGATATGTCCAAGAAATCCATCTCTATTTGGATGTACCTATGTAGGCCACTACATTACTTTAAAACTAGGTGTCTCAAGAAGTCCCTCATACCCACATTTTTGTGCAAGGTATGGAAGATATTGGTGTACTTTGGCACCATTTGCTCTCTCTCTTGATGCAGAGTTGTCCATATCATGTACTAGTCATCATAGTGTTCAACATGGTAGAATTCCTCCTTAGGGGCATCAACAAAGGCCACCTAAGTATTTTTTGTCCTAAATGTTGTAGAATCATCTTTGTTATGTCTCTCCCAGTAAATTTCCCACCAATATTTGATATGCGGAATGGATTTAAGGAGAACGAAGGTGATATTTTCCATGTTAAAAAAAATTTGGACGAAGTAATAACCCTCCAACATATTTAACCATTTACCCAAAGCATCTGCATATATCTAGCCTCCAAATAAAGGAATATAAAATTTAACTTGTACCTTGAAGGGTATCACACCTCCAAAATGGCTACTTGTTGATGGTGACTTGGTTTTCATTGGAAGTCATCAAAGGATCTTGGTGAAATTATCCATCATCTTGTCGAGGACATGCACTAAGAAACAACAAAGAGCATATTGCTCTGATACCACTAATATATATTGTATAGAGAACAAAATGAAAGGAAAGAATATGAATGGAAACACACACATAGAAAGATTGTGGAGAGTATAGCAATATAGTGAAACCCACATTCTATTAATGAATGAAATAGGAAAATATTGTAAAATGCAAAGCAATACAAACTAGATAGAATGGTGGTAGCTTATCTCTAAAGAGAAAGGTGTCAGTTATGCTCATTCACAAGAAAAATTACATGAGCCTGAAATTTCCTTTTAAAATAAAGTAATCAACACTAAGAAACAAAAACGCTAAATATCTAAAACCCTAACCCTAGAAGACGAAGCATCAAAAGGATTGTGAACCCCAAAGTGGCTAGTTGATACGTCAACTTCTCGAGGGTGCAATTTTTGCATACACTCTCTATTTGGGGTTCACAGTAGCTCTTTGGAAAAATATAACTGACAAGTACAATCGTTGGAAGGCCTAGGAAATACATGCCCACTCCAAGTCCCAAAATGACCAAAAAACATTGTTTAAGGCCTCAAAATGGCCTTGGAAGTTTAGGACCTAAAAAACTATAGATAAAAACAAATTCCAAGATGGATAATTGTGTTGAATCAATGGAAGAGTCGGGTGCATGTCCACCACTTGGATCACTATTGCCATGCTCATTTTCATTTTTTCCTATGATCCTTGATTCTCATTACTTCTCAGATAGAGGCATTCCCTGGATTTGAATACTATGTTTGAAAATACAAGGGAGATTGAAAATTGTATATTTTAACCTTGTACAATTAATTACTACAAATAGATTCTTAATAAAAACAGAAAAGATACAATGGCACACACACCATTACACAAATATTTTACCCTGGAAACCCAAACCGGAAAAACAAGCAATTTGTTTAGAGTCCGACCTCTAATATTTTATTCATCATCTTCTTCATTGTTCACACACACACAGGATACCACGGCATCAAAAACCCCTAATTCATTGAATCAGATTAGTCAACAACCTTGTTTCCTTAACCAGAATTAGAGAACCATCAGTAAAAACCATGTACTAAAATATCGTTAAAATGGACGCAAAAACCACCAAAAACAAATTTTGGTGGCACTCCTCCTCAACCCCTACACATGGGGACTCCCACCCCCCAAAACAATGTGGACACTAAGTTTGATCATGCAAAAAATATAACACATGCCCAACATTCTCCCACTTTTTGTTTTCTTTACATATGGGGGGTTGTAAGATTAAACATTCAACAATCCATGGCAAAAATGCCCATATATCCTCTACATACAGAGAACTTCTTAGTGCTCACATATTTTGTTAATGAATCTACAACATTCTCCAAAGTGTCCACCTTTATCAGCAATACCTTTTTGTCTTCAACCATATCTCTCAAAAATTGATATTGAACATCAATATGCTTTGTCTTTTAATGATAAGTTGGGATCTTCGCTCGGAAGATTGCACTCTAACTAACACAATATATCCTTGCAACTTGTTGTACCAACCCAATATCTTAACACAATATTTATAGCCATACTTATTTCTTTCATGCATGAGTAGCTACCATATATTCAACTTTTGTAGTTGATATTGCCACTACAGCCTGTATTTTTCTCATCCAACTGATTTCTCCTCCAAACAGGTTAAACACATAGCCACTTGTAGATATTTTGTGATCCATATCTCCACTTTATTTTGCATCAACAAATTCATTTATGTCCAACACTTTGTCCAATATTGGTCATCCTTGGTAGCACATTCCATAACTAGTAGTGCCACGCAAATACCTAAAAACCCTATTTATTGTTGTCCAATGCTCCTTCCCTACTTTTAACATATACTTGCTCAAAACTCTCACTTCATGTTCAATGTCCAATCCAGTACATGCCCTTACATACAGCAAGTTGACAATCACACTAGCATATGGAACATGGGACATTTCCTCTTCCTCTTCTTGTGTCTTGGGACATTGATCCATAGATAACTTAACACCTACAGGAATAGGAACCCTGACCGATTTACATTCCTACATATTAAACCTCTACAATCTTATATTGACATATTTCTTCTGATTTAACCAAAGTTTCTTATTTGTCCAATCTTTTTTAATTTTCATTCCCAAAATAAAATTTGTAGCACCAATATCCTTCAAGTCAAAATTATAGGACAACTGAGCTTTCACATCTTATATAATCTTCCTGTTGTTTCATATCAGCAACATATCATCCACATACAATACCAAATAAATAAGATGGTCACCAATTAATTTGAAATACGCACAATGATCCTTGGTGATTTCTTTAACCCATATAGACACTTTTTTAGTTTTCATACCAACTCTTTATTTCCCTTCACAACAAAGCCTTTTGGCTGCTTCATGTAGATTTCTTCTTCTAGATCCCCATGTAGGAATGTTGTCTTCACATCCATTTTTTCTACTTCAAAATAAAAAGCAACAACAACAGATAAAAGAAATATAACAGAAGTTAGCTTGGTAATGTGTCAACGGGTCCAGATGGCATGTCAAGCAAGTAAGGTAGAATTCCAGATGGCAGGTCCCAACTAGACCTACTCTCATTTGGAATAGTGTTTCTAACCAGTATGTGGTCATGGTCGCCACTCTAAACTGTTTTATAATATGAATATGAGAATAGAATGTTCTCATATGAATTAAAATACAAAATTAAACCTAAATGATGATGCCTAAAACTATTCTAAACACATATTGTTGGCGCAGGCCATTTTGGGGAACAACGCAGCAATTAAAGAGGCAATCAGAAAAGGGACCAGAAAAGGAGTGTGCACCAGAAAACAGGGAAAAATAGTGCGTCGAAATACAAGGAAAAGCAACAAGAGGAAGAAGGAAAGGAAAAGGAAGGAATAATGGCATGGATCAGCCATGCGCAGGAAGTTAGAAAGTGGAAAAGCCTAATCCATTTATTGTTAGGGTTTTGGTCATTGATGTAATGGGTTTTAAACCATTTTTGCAGTATAAATATATGTATTATAAGATCTGAGGAGAGGAGTCAACTAGTGGAAGTTTTTGACAAGTTATGAGTCCCAGTTACTAGTCATTAGTTTTTGGTTGAGAACTATGGAGCTAATATTGATTTAGTTTTGGAGACAGAGAGATGAGTTGTAACAGAAGTTAAGGTTGCGAGCTATGGAGCTTGGTGCGACCTTGTCAACCTCACATATACATGTGCATTTCATATGTGCTTCTGATGTAATGCGCGTAGCGCAATGAATTGATGAAGATGAATAAAAGAGCAAATAATGCCATATTTTTGTGGACATAGCCCAGGGGGGGTGAACCATGGTAAATCGTGTGTCTGTGTGGAATGGTTGTCTTATTTATTGATGTTAGTTTGTTTATGTTGAATGAATGAATCTAGTAGAAGTAAAATGCAGTGCGCACTAGAATAAATCATGGTAATTACTACAGATCAATGAATGTTAATGAATGAATATGATTATAGAATGGTAGATATAATATATCTGAGGTAGAAACAATGTATAACATCCCCACAGTAGCGTCCCTTCCTCAACTGTAGAAATTTGGGTTCTTCAGTCACCCATAAGCCATCTCGGGTGAGACTTCATTGTGCACCTTGTGCGCAGTGTTGTCTTCCGGTCTCCAGAAGGGTCGATGGTTTGTAGGGTTTTGTTGGAAACCTAAAGTAAAACCCGGGTCAGCCAAAACATTCCAACACATACTAAATTACTCTTGTCCTATCCTGATCATGAGAA
Organism: Picea engelmannii; assembly: GCA_009831015.1. Lineage (NCBI taxonomy): Eukaryota > Viridiplantae > Streptophyta > Pinopsida > Pinales > Pinaceae > Picea > Picea engelmannii. The sequence goes on from ML782418.1 coordinate 481,912, forward strand.
AACTAATGAAATGAGTACAGTGAAAAATATTACTATCTGCAAAAAAATAAGTATATGTATGCAAATAATGAATTAACATCACAATGAAATAAACAGAGCGACAATTAATTGCTTGACCTGTTTATCACACCATTGTTGTACTCATAAGGAAATTCAAAAAGTATAAATTTATAGAACACAATAAAGAAGTAATTCATATGACCATGCTCCATAACATCCATACAATAGACATATACACAAAGAAAAGTCTCATATGCACATATTTTATTCGTAAATTTTTGTTTGTGTCTCTTCGTGTAGATACTATTGTCCCAAGTGCCACTCACAATGTTGTTTGTTGGTAAAGGCGAATGGTGTGCCTTCTTGCATGAGAATTGAACCTATGCCTTTTCCCAAAGCATCACAATCCAAAACAAAAGTAATAGTGAAGTTGGGCAAAGCAAGTACTAGGTTGTACACATGGCCTCCTTAAAATCCTAGAAGGCTTGATTGGTGGCTTCATTCCAACTAAAATACTTTTTCTTAAGTTTTCTTGGGATCCACTCATACACCATCCTTACTAATAATATGACCCAAATATTCTCTTTCTCACACACCAATGGTACATTGGGAACTTTTGAGAAATAGTTGATTTTGAAAAAGTAGTTATAAAACCTGATCCACATGGGTAACATGGACTTACCAAGTTTTAATATGTCATCAAAAAGTACATGGTGAAACACCCTATCTACTAACATAGGAAACACATATCTGGAAAATGGTCAAGAAATTTAAAAGTAATTTAGCATGAGTTTTGAAAGAAAACAACATTTGTGTAGCAAAAGTTCTGGAATACATGTTCTTGAGAATAAAATAATTGAAGGGATTGAAAATAGAGCTCATAAAACTAGTTTAAAAACTACATAAACCCAAAAAAATCAAATCTTGATGACTTATAAGAACTAACAACGCACAGAAAAACAGAGACCAAAAGCTTATACAAAAAAATCCATCAAAAATAAGCAAAACCCAGAAACTTAACATTCTCACAGGGACAATCCCAACACAACTCAACATTTCATGTACTTCAAAGACCTTCCTGCTGGTAATTGAAAAATAAAGAAATCATGTCATGGGAGGCCATGCAAAGACATATTTAAATGCACTTCTACATGTATTTTACATAGTTGATGTATCTATATATCATATCAGACTTTTTATAAATTTATCAGCAAGACAATCAGAATAAAGTTAAAATATGAAACTTTATAAACCTGCAATGTTTACTAAAAGACAAACTCCTTCCTCCATAACAAACTAATTCCCGATAGAAAATCACATCATGCAGATTTTGTAGCGTCAAACTAACTCCAAGAAAGGACCTCAAACCCATACTTAGTGAACTCTTCCAAGCTATCAACATGTGCTTGGTTGATTGTGCCAATTACTAGATATTGAAAAGAACCACAAAAATTCATCTCCTTACATTGTTCAACATAATGTGAAATATCATGGCTCTGAGATGTAGCCTTCTCGTAGATTTCAAAAGCCAAAAGACAATGCAGATAGTGCATAACAGAGAAAATATCAATGAGAGAAGCAATACCATCAATGTAGCCTTCTCGTCTACTTGCTTTTAACACTGAATCAAACTAACAACAGAGATAAAACACATCAGAGAAATGAAAGTGATATTCATTGGGCTGCGATTTATCTTTACCCCAAATTTGTGGTAGAGTTGTTTCCTCAAACACTTTGTGGGAAAACTCATGAGAGGAAAATTAGTATGTGTTTACATATGAATTCAAACAGCATACCAATCGGTGCCAGAGTGGTTTGGATTCTCGTTGTAATATGACCAAATCTTTTTTCCACTGGAACTAATATTCAGGTATTGTGACTTAAACCCTTGGTTTCATACGAAACTCTGATTCCACCATCATAAAAACAGAACTCTAGACTCCACTGTAGTCCAGTTCTGCAATTTTTTTGAAGAAAGCGTACTTCTCCTCATGTTATATCCACAAGAATAGCTCAGATGTAAGTCGTGTGTAAAGTGTGATAGGTAATAGTCTCTGACAACGAAATATGGTAAGCCATGTGTAAAATGTGAGAGCTTGCATATGTAAGACTACCATGAATGGTCTGTGTATAAATCGTGTAAGTGTGACAGGTTACCGGTATGACTAGCGATGAAGAAAGATTGAGTTTTTCCTTTTACTTGTCTTTGATATATATATAACTTGGTATTTGGTAAATACATTCACAACAATGACATTGACAAACAAAAACAAATACCAAAAATAAATGGAACCAATTTAAGTTAGCTCATAGCATTTTTGAAAATCCTCCAATAACCCAGTTTGGAGAGAAAGTGTTGCTAAACCAAGTGTGTATAAGTCGACATCAAGGAGATTAAACATGAGGACTCATAAAATTATAAGTATGTCGGAAATTACCCATTAGCACATCAATTTAAACCAAATGAAGGCACCAAAAGAGGAAATATAGATTTTAAGGGGAGAGATTTCCTATGCAGATATAGGTGGAAGTAAATTCCTAAGCTGGAAATTCTTTACATTATGCATTAGTGTATGCTATCAAACCCCTGTCTTATACTTGTTATAAGAAACATATTGCGTAAGTAAATTCCTAAGATGGGAATTCTAAACTGGGAATTCTTGACATTATGCATTAGTATATGCTATCAAACTCCTTTCTCATATTTGTTATAAGAAATATATCATAATATAAATGAATTTCATAAACCAACAACACTAGCAACCAATAAATAAAAGTGTAACCAAATATATACACAACAAAAATTAAGAAATAAATTACAATCTGAACACCAATGAATTTATACATGATTGGTAGGTGGTTTCTTCAATTTAGCAATGTTCCATCCATAAACTCCAATTCTTTTTCCATTTCCAACTCTTATGGTGCCAACCAGTTTTCTCACATCCTCAATTTAGCAATGTTCCATCCATAAACTCTAATTCCTTTTCCATTTCCAACTCTCATGGTGCCAACCAGTTTCCTCCCATCCATATTAGAGGAAAACTTATTTCCGTGAGACCCCTAAGTTGTGCTACTCATACCCAGTTTTAGTGCAGAATATACTTCAACATGGATTTTACCATCCAATGGTAAAATCCATATTAATGATACCATATTTCTTCCAAATCTTGTTTATCATTCCAATTATATCATTTATGCTGGCAGAATTTCTACAACATTTCTCTACTCTCCAAGTCCCCCCCAAACAAGGATTTCCCCCTCTATTTAAATCCCCAGTAAATCTAGCTACCTCACTCCCCCGTGCAAAATTAGTCATTTTTCGTTTTATTTCAATTATTAAATCCTTATTATTCATCATTATTCCCCCTGTCTCATTCCTTTATTCACTCCTTTTTTTTAAATAATAATAATATTTTTAAGAGCACCCTACAAGTGGGTAATTATTTCCTAAATTAATTCAGGAAGGGGTCTTTAAATTTTACTTTATCTTAATTGGCATCTTCAAAAAATAACTATTGGGGAGTAACTACACATGCAACAACTACGCATATATCATGTTGGTCGATATCATATAAACATGATAATAATTAATTGTACAATATTACTCATTACCCTCCATGGATATTCATTGTTTGACTCCCAATATGGAGTTCTCCCAATAGCAATATCCACGTGTGTCCTCCCCAGGTGTCCAATATCCTACACTACTTAAATCATGTCACAAAATATAATCAAAATATTCAGAAACATGGTCATTAAACTCTTCAATCAATCCATGGATTAACCTTCTAATCCTTCTCAAAGGAGAGTTAGACAAGAAGGAGCATTACATATTTTCCCCCTTGGAACAAAACTTGTCCTCAAGTTTTTATGCAATTACCAAATACTCATGCTATATGAATCAGATTACACAATAAAATATTAACCATGTTAATATTGTAAGAGCTATACCCCTATCCCTATGCCACATTTATAACTCAAATTTTTCTAAAGTGCAAACTTCTCCACAAAGTCAAAATTTAATAGTTATAACAACAAGTAAAAAAACATAGTCATGACATCAATCATCTATCATATTATGCATGATGTACAATTAATATTGTAACACAAATAAAGAAGTGGATATAAGGTAACTATGCATCACAACAACCAAGTTAAATGAGATCAAGCAACTTTGCTAAGGTTGATTATGTTTTAATATTAAACATCAGACGAAAAGGTCGTTAATAGATTTTGCCTCTCTATAAGAAATCACATCAAGAAGGCCAATATTATCCTCTCTTACACATTCTCTCATGTGAGAGTTCTTTTATGATATAAGATACACAAAAAATTATGGTATTTTTCTCCCAAGTCTGGGTTCCATATTTATTCCATATTTCGTCTTTACCCCCAGATTCTCCATGTTGATTTGTTTGTAATAGTGCATCTTGATTTTGAATACACTTGATCCTTGGTCTAGCCATATCAGTTCGTCTTCACTCACTTTATTCATGGTGATCCTGTTTTATGGTTCTTCCCATAATAAATTTTTAGTATTCACTAAGATATTTGGGGTCATGTTCCTTGGGGGATCTATTTCCAAACCATATTACTCTTAATATTCTTTCAGTGTGGAGTAGTTCCTTTTTTTATTGTTGAGAATCAAGACAATTCTTAGGAAAAATACCTATGCATGGAACAGGAAGCCTCCATGGGTTCAAATACAAAAGTATTGAATTACATTTTATGATCTATAGTTGGCCACTTTTCCCCCCTCAAATTTACAGTCATCTTACATGTCAGTGGAATATGATTCTCTTGACACTGTTTTGAGTGTTCCTTTGAGTTTTTGTAATTCCCTTCAACCAATTTTAGTGCATTTGAAGGAGTTTTAACTTGTGTAAGCATATGTACAGAAGAGATAAGATGATACCAAAAGATAGGTCAATGGGACTATAAAAGTGCAATTGAAATCAAACCTGTAAAGGTGTCATAAGCAATAGAGAATGCATTTTTAGGGCTTGAGTTGTGGCAAAGTAGATACAACTTACTTTCAATATTCATTTCTTTTTTTCCATTATATATATATATTGTTCTTCTTGTTGAACCCTTTCAAAGTAATTGCAATCTTGGAGGAGGGATAAGTAAGCAAAGGGGAAGGTTTGATTTTGATCTAGTGTGAGGTAGTGAGTAATGCCAAAGATGGAAGGATTGTATTCCATTATGAGAGGAACTGCATGTGTCTAAGATCCATAAGAGAGTTAGAAAATGAAAACTATAACATATAATGTCCCCAACTAGGATGGGTGGAAATATTATGTTTACTGCCCAAATTATTATTTTTTTTTATGTGATTTTATCAAACACTTTGTTGGAAATGCTTTACAAACAGTTTGCATATGTCACCAAGATAAGAATATTGTCAAATATATCACATGCACCCATTACACACGGAACAGAGAAGATAACCATGGCATCTTATTATGGTGTGTAAATCCAAATTACAACAAATACAAAGATCCTTATTGGTTGTAACAATAGTTGCAAACCCTCCTAAACATAATAGATCTACTGGTTGCAAGCAACTACAATATCTACTAACAGAGAACAAATCAATAAAACCTCTTGATGATGCCAAAATCTCCTCAAGTTGTATACCAATCTACTGTCAAACCTTGTTGATACTATCTCAATCTGATCCTGAATACTCACTATAGCAATACGGTTGTCTGTACCCAACTTAGGTCTGCAATCTTAAATTGCAGAGGGCCTTCTAGGACGAGGCTCGACAACTCGCGGGGGCCTCGTGGAACACCCTATGTGCAACCCACAAGGGTGAATCTTGGTATTGTTTCCTGAAACCTCGAGCACCTGCAAAATCATAGTACGGCGCCCTCCATACGGTTCTGACAATCTCCTGCGCAAGTTGATCTTCCTACTATTGAAAACCAAACCCCAAAATAGAAGCTTATATGGAAATCATGGATGGATTCCCCTGTTGTCTAGGCTCCAATGGAAATCTTAGATGGATTTCCCTCTTGTCTAGGCTCCAATGGAAATCCTGGATGAATTCCCCTCTTATCTAGCAAGGGTAGATATTGCACCACCAAAACCAAACCAATAGTGGAAGGGTTTTACTAAACCCTAATGAAACAATGGCTCTAAGAGCACTTTTAAAATGAGAGATCAAATCATAATCCCCAAGTGAGACTCTACCCTTCCTTTTATACTTTCTCCATGCCTTCTAGAGCTTTCCCTTTTTTGACCAAATCAAATGTAAACCTTATCCCCCTTTTGACTAAATCAAATATGACCTGTATCCCCTTTTTTCTTTTACTTTAAGATCAAAAGTCGTTTTTAATAATAGATAAGTAACTTATTAATCTAATGTCATTTTAAATACATAACATCTCCTAACTAAGTGACATTAAATAACCCATTTTGACTCCCTTTTTCTTCACCGACAAGCAATGGAAATCATTTCCATTTTCGAACAGGGGAATCCAAAAATTGGGACATGACATAACCAAATTTAATAGACATTATTGGCAATCTAGAGAGTAGTATTTCATGTAGAAACCTAGCTATATTCTAAGTGCTTAATGAGCACCTAGTTTGTTTCCAATGTTGAATGTAACTTCTAACACTAACATTTCTAGCACCAACAGTGATGGCATGTGTTGTAGAAATAGCCTTAATTAAGTAAGAAAGGGATGTCCTTCCTAAAAGTCGGGGCCTTTAGGCTAGTTAAGCCCCTAATTAGAGTATAAATACTAGTTATACACCCCATTGATCACATGACATTTTTAATGACAATGTCGAGAGGAATCCAAAAGGAAGATGCCTCCTCACAGCCACTCCAAATATGTGGCGAAGTGCTTGGGATCACATGTATCTTTGAGAAGAGAAAAGCTTAAGGCTTGGAACTATATACATAAAAACTCTTGGAGAAGCCTTCTTCATGGTTGTAACTGCATCTTCCATTTCAATGATTTTGATGATGTCATATGACATTTGCAGATATTTAAGGCCAGAAAGAAAAATTGTCATTATCCCATGTCTTCTCAATGCATTTGTAAACCTCTCAAATGACCAACTAACCCTTTAAACCTATGCTACTTGGAATAAGGAAAATGGGTATGGTTTTTTAAACATATACAAGTATGGAAATGCTATTTGAAAGATTTAGAAAACAATATATATAACCACAAGCACACACAAATTTCTTATTTCTTTCTATTTTTATGATATGAGCAAGGTGGGAAGTTGAGATTTGACTTCTTTAGAGTATTTGTATTGGATATAAAATGCTTCTATTAAATTCTTTGAATGATTTTACACACAAGATGAGAGGTTGCATTTATGAACTAGCCTCTTACAGTATTGTATAATCAGTGATTGATGGTTTTTAATTAAAAAGCGGTTTTTTTTTTTAAGATGCATATCCTAGTATTTAGTCAACATATTCAACCATTGTCCAAATTACATCCTTCAACGGCAACCCATCCTTTCCATTGGAAATCTCTAACATCTTTAGCTTACGTTCAAAAGTTCATTTGGAAGGTGATATGTTGGTCTGAGAGGTGTACTCCATAGCTAGGATTTGTGGGTTAGTTTTAATCTCTTACAGGCCAACTTGCATATTTTATCAAATCTACAATATCAGTTCCTTGCTTTTGCATGTTGACCTCAGCTGGAGATTCACTAGGGCATGACTAAACTACAAATTTCAGTTTAATAGCAACAGAGACTGCTTAAAATCCCAAAACTGCCTAGATTGTATGCACTCCTCAAATTATCCACGATTGGGAAATTGAAATTTGATGATGTGCCTGCAATTAAGGACCTATTTATGCCTTCCAAACCACAGTAAGAATGTGGGTTCCTATTAAGAATCGAGTTACGTGGGAGCACGAAGCTTTGCCAGCTCAAAATTTCTCACCTAAAACTAAATGGTCTTTGAGGAGAGGCCATCACAAATAAAAGGAGAAGAAGCCAATGATGTCAAAAGACAAATAATTATTAATAAATTTGAATATGGTCATAGGAAGTCAAGAAGATTGTTTTATATAGTACCTAGCAGACACATCTACACTAAAGAACCCAACCCTATACTATAATTAATCATGTAAATAATATAATTTAGTTGCAATTTCACAACAGAACTCAATGATCCCTATCAAACCAACAAACTCATAATTAAACTAGTATTTGAAGGGAAGGAAAATCTTCTTGCATCATAATTTGTTGACAAATATCAAGTTATCAATTGTTAATAATCTGAACTGAACAATCAAGGAAAAAGAATTGAAAGAGCCCTAGGAGATTAATTGAATAGACATGCCCCTTTCACTTATTTCATTCATTTCAAGGTCAAGTATAAATGCTTTTCAAAAAGTTCACCTAGAGTTTGTAAAGGAATGCAAGTAAAGATTGGCATGGGCATTGACAGGATGAAATATTCTTCTCTTTAGATGAATACCTCTTTATGTATTATCCTATACCTTTGTTTCAGCTGCTTTTTTTCTCAGTACCAAAGGTCAAAGATTGTATACAACATTTCGTTAGCCCTCTCTGACCTCTTTCATAATAACTGCAAACACACCTTTCTATAGCTGGCTTTTCAACAAGATTGCATTGGTACAAGTGACTACATTCCTTATGTTTTACAGTCCAACATATGAAGGTCGCTTCTGATACTGAATTGATTTGTAAGTATGAATGAGATAAAATATTAGTCTCATATTCCAAGTGTTGGAAGTAGAGTAGAAGATAAAGGTACCATTATTGTTGATCTCATGACATTATTTTCAGTTTATTGGTATATGGTGGATTTAGTAATTGCAAATGGATGGGGTTTTGACAAACGGCAAAGGAAATCTAATTTAGTAACTATGAATAAAAAGTGTAGTCATCTTTATGCAACATCTAAAGCACGGGATTTTGAGCAATTGTAACAACACCTTTCGACTTCTCTCATCCATAGGAACACATTCAATGGAAATCCACGCATCAATATCATCTGTTGTAATTGTATATTCAGGTTGAGTTTCCCCCTCCATGTAGTGCACAATTCTATCTTATAAGTGACGAACCCACTAAGAATTACAACAATAAAGTTAGCCAGCAATAACAGTCTACAAAAAAAAAATATACACTAGTCAAACAAATTGTTGTAATCATTAGCTCAAGTAAATCATCTAAATGAATGGCAATTTCAAATATAGGGATATTACATGAAAGAACATGAAAAAGTTAGTGTTTCATCAATCAGACTTAGGAACTTTGAGAACCCATGAAATAAGATCTATAACCTTTTCAAAGTGAAATAAATTGAGAAGTAGATAAGCATCACCAAATAAATAACCCAGAATGCTTTATCCAGACTCCAAGGCAACCTAAGTTGCATGTACCCATCGTCTAAGCAAATGTCAATGAACGATCAAAATAAGGAGAGTAGACATTAAGAAGCAAACACAAATTGCATGATGTAGAACCCATAATGATCTGATCAACGAACACCAAGGCAACAAACGTTGCCTCTACCCACCATCCAAGAAAATGCAAAAGCGACCAAAATAAAAATCCTCAAATGTTACATTATTACAACACCCCTGTATAGAGAGGTGTTAGCACAAATTTCCGCACAAGAATGTGAATAACTTATGAAACAACAAGCTACAAATCTGTGCAACTATAGGAGAAGATGCTCTAAGTTCCAATGCAAAAAACTCCTCTCTGTCTGGTATGGTGTGTGCCAACCTTAAGGGGGTGTCCCTAGTGTTTTGTATGCACTATATTCCCTGTAAATCTGAAAAATAAACCCAAAAATACACACAAGATGACCTTTAGCTAGCGATCAAGCTACCAAGGAGGTAATTCATATAATTTATAAATTGAAGTGATAGAATTTCGACAACATTAGCTTTAAGAAGTATGAAAAAAGAGAAAGAAAGCGCAATTAAATGGTTGAATAACACCAAAATAAAAGGCTAAGAACTTCTGATCAAAACACAATACCAACAATCTCTGAGAGTTTGATATGAGCATAACAAAGCTTTATGCCTGTGTTTTCCAAAAAGATGATTGCACACCATGAAGACAAGTACAAATTGGTATAATGATGATTCTTGCACAAAGAAATAAAAGCTAGAGAAGAGAGAGAATGTGAAATTATGTTGTTGCTGAAGAAATCCGACAAGGAACCAATGGAGAGACCTTCAATATATAGATCCAAGAATGCGCTCATCCAAAAAATACACAATCCTCAAGCAATGCACACTAGAAGAAAGATAACAATGTGCTCTATGTGTAACTGGTGAGATGATGATCATAGATCATGTGAATTCCCATGTTAATTGAAGATGAACTAAAGAATGAGGGATGCCTACACCTAAGATATGGAGATATGTGCATGGGAAAAAGCAAGGTGAATGTGCATAGAAGAAGGGGAAAATAGCATACACATGGGAAAGAAATAGGGAATGCACAGGGAAATAGGGAGAATGAGGAAAATAGGAGGGAGTGTGCATAGGTTTAAGGAAGTTTGCACTAGGAAATAGGGGATTATGAGGAAAATAGGAGGAGATGGGCTAGAAAATAGGGAGAAAGTGTCTACTAAATAGGATATATGCGCATGTGTATAGGGAGGACTGTGCATGAGGAGAACAGGGATGATGTGCATGAGGAAGTAGGTAGAATGCACTATGGAATAGGGAATTGTGTTAGGAAATAGAAGAATGTGCTAGGGAAAATAGGAGAATGCGCTATAGAGAATAGGGAGAATGCATGAGAGAGGGAGTGAAGTGGGATGAATAAGGAGTTAAGTGGGATAAGGGAAAAAGTTCTTCAATTAACCCAACCATGCCAACTAGCAATGCCAACCATGCGCCAACTCATCTTAACTACATGCATGTGCCTCATGTCTTCATGCATGCATGTGTCATATGTCACACTCTAAAGATGTCACATGTTGAAACTTAGAGCTGTCACATGCCATCCTGCATGGAGACCCCACTTACTAATAATATCTCTGCTATAAATAGCAGTCCAACCGAAAAATATGAAAAGCCCAAAAAAGTCTAGGGCCACTAGGAGAACCTTTCCAAATATAGTACCCCTAAAAGTAGGCACTGTTAAAAATAGAATCTTGTAGCATGGCAATGAAAATGGGTTCATCGGATTCAATTTTCTGCAAGGAACCCGAATATGTACTAGGAATCATTATCTAAACTTTGGATATCTAACTGTTATAAATAGTAAGTGCTTGCATGTCATCCGGAAAAGGCTCACTGGAATCGTGAGCTTGCAAGGACTCTGAATATGTGATCAAAACTGCCATGTGGACCTTTGTGTAAGTTTTAAACCTGTGAAGTAAAGCAATCCATATAGATTCTTAAGCAAAACAGAATTTAATCAATGGCTCATACACATAGTACACAGAGATTTATACCGAAAACCCTCAATCAGGGAAAACCTCTCTTATATTCATTATATCGAATTTCACCATTCACCATACAATATATGCAATGTTTTTAGGTATTCTGTAGATACCAAAACCCTAATCCCTTAATCCGGGATTAATTTAGAAACCCACTAAAAATAGCAAAAGGGCACACACACACACATGCAAAGAATATAACACATACCCAACATTCTCTCACTTGTTGTTTTCTTTGCATCCAGGGGTCCACAGGATTATATAGTCAACAATCTAGGGCAGCAATGCCCACTGTTACTTTACACTAGGAGAACTTTTCTGTACTCACAGACTTTGTCAATGAATCTGCAACATTCTTCAAAGTGTCAACCTTTTCCAGCAACACCTTCTTTTCCTCAACCATGTCTCTCACAAAGTGATATTGAACATCAATATGCTTTGTCTTTGAATGATAAGTTGGGTTCTTTTCCAGGAAGATTGCACTCTGACTGTCAGAATCTAATCTCACTGCTTGTTGTACCAACCCAACACTTGAACACAATCTCTGTAACCATATTGTTTCTTTGCTTGCATGAGTGGTTGCCATGTATTCAGCTTCTGTAGTTGAGAGTGCCACTACAGCCTGTCTTTTTCTCATCCATCTTATTGCTCCTCCAAATAGGTTAAACACATACCCACTTATAGATCTTCTGCGATCTAGATCTCCAGCCCAGTCTGCATCAACAAAGCCATGTATTTCCACCACTCTATCCAATCCCAGTCTTCCTTGGTAGCACAATCCATAATCGGTAGTGCCACGCAAATAACTGAAGATCCTCTTTATTGTTGTCCAATGCTCCTTCCCTGGTTTTGACATATACCTGCTCAAAACTCCCACTGCATGTGCAATGTCCGGTCTAGTATAGACCATTGTATATGTCAAACTTCCAACTGCACTGGCATACAGAACATGGGACATGTCCTCTTCTTCTTCCTGTGTCTTGGGACACTGATCTGCAAATAACTTTACACCTATAGGAATAGGAACCTTGATCGGTTTACTTCCATGCATATTAAACCTCTACAATATCGTCTCAACATATTTTCTC